>OX451736.1:202536032-203100558 GCA_948472305.1 Vicia faba
TTTTCTTTTTGTAATTTTCTCCTCTGTCACAACCCATAATCAATTTATCCTTCCTCCCTCACATTCCATTAGCAGTATGAGACCGAATTGTAACAACAACAAGACCATGATTTTTCCAGTAGTCTGTGCCCATTTTAGAACTTTATCTCGTGATATAAAAAATCTGACGATTACAATAACATTACAATAACATATAATTAATAAACTTCATTAATTTACAAAAAATAATTTCGTAATTGTGTAAATGGTATAGAAAACATATGATATATGTGATGAAGAACTGCGTAAGACAAGTACATGAATCCGTAGAAGAAGCTGTCAATTCGGGATCGTAAAGATATAAAACTTCATCTGCAGACATATCAGAAATTTCAAGTTTAACTGAAATTTCCGGTAAAGGTTTTCTACCGAAAAATTTCTAAATTTTCTATATTTATAGAACTTTTGTAAAATTTACCGAAAATTATAAATTTCCGATAAATTATAACCGGAAATTTCGAAATTTCTGATATATCACTACCGGAAATTTATAGAATATAAAGAATTTCTGATATGTGACAAAAATTGGTATCAAAAATTTGTTATGAGTACCGGAATTTCGAAAATTTTCTTTTTGATTAATAGTAAATTTTTTTTAACAAAAATAAAAAAATTTAAAATAAATAATTTAAAGGATATTTTGAAAATATTGAAATTTGGAGGATAACATGTATAAAATGGAGGCTGACATATTAATTTCCCTTAAATTGGACAAGCCTACTAAATATCACCAGGGTCAATTTGTTATTTATTTTTAATTTTCAATTTGTTAGTGTTTTTCTTCTGAACTTGCATTCACTCAATCAAAACCCAAAAACCTGCCCTAGCCTAAGGGTTTCAAATTCTCAACGATTTTCTTCTGTAATGCATTAGAACCAGCAATGTACGAACACTCTTCGCCTTTGAACCTCACCGGAGAAAATGAAGTCGGTCCCCGTCCTGATGCCGCCTCCTTAGATGTTCACCATGACATTGATTACGAAACAAACGAAGATGGCAGCGGTGACGGTGGTGCTGCCATCATGTATAACCACTGCGATGCAAACAACTCTGAGTTGCCTCTTCAACCTATTGATAATGACAATTCTGATCAGCTTTCTCTGTCTTTCCGTGGTCAAGTCTATGTCTTTGAATCTGTCACTCCTGATAAGGTTCAATAATTTCCATCAATTTTATAAATTTATTTTGCTGCTGTAATTGACCTAAACCGAGTAATTAACTAATTTGATTTTTTTTGTTCAAACCTGATTTTATTTATTTATTTGGAAATGAGAATTTGCACTTAGTTTCACGTTACAGGTTCAAGCGGTGTTGTTACTGTTGGGTGGATCTGAACTGCCTCAAGCGGGTACACGATATGTGGATGCCGTGCCTCAACAAACTCAGAGGGTATATTTTCTAATTTTTGAAGAATAATGCACTCATATCCTATGTAAAACACGGACACCGGATACAATACCGACACTGACACTTCTACTACTGTAATAGTTTGAAAAAATGAATAAGTTAAATCTAATAAAATATGTCGGTGTCTAACACTGACACCCCTTTTTGTCGGTGCTACATAGCATATCATTTTACAATTTACTAAGTAGCTTAGATAAGATAATCATTGTCTAGTAGTCTAATATGGGTCACTAATGCACAGTGTTTGTATTTCTTACATCCAACTTTTAACATAGTGGTCATTTGTAATTTGTATATGCATTAGATTGGGTTATAAATATTTTTGATATTGGATTATTGTTAATCTTATAGCTAACTAGTGAGTGGATGAAGGTAGTGATTACTATGCTAAATACTAGCTTAGGTGGTCAATATTTGTAGGTGTCTTGATGTGTAGTAGTAAATATGTTGATGATGATTGATAATATGATAGTAGACTGCTTATGAATTGGTGAATTGATGTGCCTGTGATGTGAATGGAATTATTCTTAATTGAACTTGATTAATGTTCAAGTGCACTGCGTTTAATTGAAATTTCTAATTCTTTGGGTTTTGGTGCAGGTATCAATGGAATTTCCTACTAGATACAGTCACCAACGGCGAGCAGCCTCATTAATCAGGTTCAGGCAGAAGAGGAAAGATAGATGCTTTGATAAGAAAGTTCGATATGATGTACGTCAAGAAGTTGCACTCAGGTCTGATAACTATCCTACATGTGTTTCTAATATAAACTTACGAGTATTAGAATGACTTATTTTAAATTTGAGCATAGGGTAAAGTTGTTTGCATTCCAAGCATAAGATTTTACCGCATTAAATGTCAGATTCATCATGTGAATGATGATTGGGAGTGATGATTTCATACAATTGTTTTCAGATTTTAATCTAATTTTACATCGAATCATGTTGGCATTTAGGCTTGACTTGGTACAACTACGGCCCAAGCCCAGCCGTATGTGTAGGTTCTTGTCCATAATATTTGCTTTTAATTGCTTTCTCATTTGGAAGTGGCAATATGATGGTAGATTTTACATTTGGCGGGTCTTGAGGAATTCAATTTTGGCCCTGTTACCAGATTGACTTTACAGCATCAGATGTTGAGTGACAATTTTATATCTTTGTTGATTTGGCGCAAACTCATACCATAGAGAACCCTGTCTTTTAATTGTTTAGGAATTAGATCTGAACTTAGTGTTAAACTACACTATGCCGTGTTTACACATTAATTAAAATTGAGGTTCTTAAGAATTGTGGTTGAGCCTAACTCAACCTTACAAAACTAGCTCGTAAGGTGAGGATTGTCTCCGCTTATAAACACAACACATATCTCTAAGCAATGTGGGACTAAATCCTCTCCTTCAAACCCAACATAATGTAGGTGTTTGAGGGTGCAACGAAGGCAACGCAAATGTCGCAATTTAGGCGGCTAGGGGCAGACCGCAATGAAGGTGGAATCTCCAACAGAGGTCTAACAAACCTTTTCATCTAAAAAAAAATCAATCTGCCTTGTTAAACTTGTCATCTAAGTTTTTGCGCACTTTGAAACTTTGATTGGCGTCCTATGTTGTGTTATTTCAGCGCAGTATTCTTGTAATTCTCTCCTTTTGGCATTCTAAATTTTTTGCTTGGTAACAAAATCAACTTTATCAAAATTAGAACCTTTTTCATTGCATTTTCTTCAAATGCTTCCTATTGTTTAGAACAATGGTGTCAAATACTGGCCATGGCAGATTGCTACAGCTATTTTTTTGACAACCACCGTAGCTGATCTGTGAATGGCGTTTTTTGGCAGCTTTATACGGGAGATGTTTTGCTTGCCTCCATAGTCCACCATCTTCCATTGGCAACACTAGTATAGAAACAAATATTGACCCTGACAATAGTAAACAAGAAACTTACAGTAGTAGTTTCGTGTTGTTTCTTCCTCCTCCTCTACTCAAATACAAAGAAATTGAATACAATGCATGCCGTAACAGAATAACCCATAAGTATGTTAGATGCATGTTATGTCAATAGTTTATACTGATAGAGTGGAAAGTGGAATGATAATTGCCGTGCGACGTGCTTAGTCTTTACTATATGTAATAGGTAGTATGCGTAGTATTAGTTGTATGTATTGTATTAATAAATAATAAATGACTTGAAGTCAATGGATGTTAGTTATTCTTCTCATCATATTTTGTTTAGGTCTTGGTATTTTGTCATCTCATTAATTATTCCATGTTATCTATGTTTCACTCTATCTTGTTTCAAACTTTTGTTTTATGTTTAAATGTAGGATGAAGCGAAACAAGGGTCAATTTACTTCGGATAAGGAACAAAATGAAGCCAATAGTCCCACAGACCAGGATTCCGGGTATGATGGAAGTCAATCAGAAACCTCGTGAGTTTTGTTTTACTGTTCTTTTCTTATAGCCAATATATTTTTCATTATGAGACTTATACTCAAAGAAAATTCTCTTCCCAGGGAGGTATCTAACTAGATTTTAACCATTACTTTTTTAATTGCATGTTTAAGTAGCTGCACACATTGTGGCATAAGCTCAAAATTGACTCCTATGATGCGGCGAGGGCCATCTGGTCCAAGATCGCTTTGCAATGCTTGTGGGCTATTCTGGGCAAATAAGGTAGGCGTTCTCTCCAAAGCTTTTAGTTTTGGAAAAATGTGTTTGTCGGTTTGTATTTTCTTCTCTTTAATGTGTACATTTATATGACTAACATATACACACATTCATTAAGCAAAATTTGCTCATCTGTGAATCTGAAATTTCTTTTATGCCGACTGAGTAATAGTTAACAGTTCCCCCTTTTATGACAATGGTATATTCTACAGGGTACTTTGAGAGAACTTTCCAGGAGACATCAAGAATCATCTATTGTATCAGCCGAACAGGTATTTATTTTATTTTCCGTATATTAATCAGATCAGTGTAATAATATGTACATCTTTTTACCCTTGTTTTTTCTTTTTTGCTTGCGATGACCAGGTTGATCAACATAATATCTCAGACTATGGAACAGCATCTGTCCCCACACATAACAATCTTGCCGTTTTCTGTGGTAATGATAACCAAGCTTTGGCAGCTGATCGTTGAGTTGATGAATTTTCCGGTCAGAGAAGTTGCTAGAGTTGTTAACTTTTGCATAGTTCTGCTCATAGCAATATATTGTACAGTTATAGGAATGCTTCAATTCAAGAGGTCTATTTATATATGTTGATCAGTGGCTTTAACTGTT
This sequence comes from Vicia faba, assembly GCA_948472305.1. NCBI lineage: Eukaryota > Viridiplantae > Streptophyta > Magnoliopsida > Fabales > Fabaceae > Vicia > Vicia faba. Next base: position 202,540,754 of record OX451736.1, read on the forward strand.
GATCTCTATGTATAACCTGGACTTTGAGTTAGAACTTGGTGATCTTGCAGGATCTTCATTCTGACATAATACTTTTGAATATAAATTTTCCTATAGATAATTTTGGGACACATGTTCCTATGGAATAGTCACAGTTGAGGCATTTGGCAACACAAATGAAACTGGTCTTGCGCAATACTTCCTAGTTAATTACTGGAAATTTGGTGTTGAAATTGAAAAGGCTCTTTAAATAAATATACTCATTGAGTATTGGGATTTTAAAAATTATACATAACTAAATTGCTTATCTCCTACAAGTAAAAATTAACCAAGTTATATGTTTGATGGGGAATCCAAAGTTGGATTAGACAGTTGATTTGATTTGGAAGTTAATATGGTTATATATTTTTGACAATTTTTGTGATTATATTTGGTAGTAAGGAATGATATGATTGTTGTGGTCATTTCCCATTTTAGTATTGTGATGAATATGAACAAAGGAGTGATATATTATGGGCTATTAGACAACACACTTTTATCTCCTATATTATCTTAGGGAATAGAGAAGAACTTGTGTATATTGGTGATTCACAAAATGTTGATATTTGGCATGCTAGAAAATATATTTGCATGTTTTTAAATTAGAATCTCTTGGTATAACTTTACTTAGTGATAAATAACAAAATAAATGTGTTGTTTGTGCTCAATGTAAATTAATCAAAAAGACATCTCAACTCGTGCAACATGAATCTGATTTGTTTGATCTAATTCAATATCAATTTATGAGATTTGAAGCAATCTCCATCAAAATCAAAATATGGAGAACGTAGATGATTCAGATGAACTCAACATTTCACGGTGAATTTCATTCAGTCACAACTTAATCTTCACGGAAGATGCAACTGTAAGTTTACTAAATGGGGACATGAAAATATGTAAAATTTATTTCTCAGTTAGATCACACTACTTGTATCTATTATAAATATATAAATATAAAAGATTAAATTTGACTAATTGCGCAAGGGTAAAATAGTCGCTAATATCTAGGGGTGTTCAAATCCAAACCAATCCAAATAAAAAATCGAAAATCGATCCAAAAAACCGAAAATCATAAAAAAACTGAAAGTTATTGGTTGTGTTTGAATGTTATTTTATGAAAACCGATCGGTTCGGATTGGATTTCGGATGAATTTTTCAAAACCGATCCAAACCAAACCGAACCGCATAAATATATTTTGATACTTATTTACTTTTTATTAATATGACATGTGAATTTATTATTAGATGATAATAATTTTTTTAATAATATTTATTAGTTTGGTATAATCTATTTATTTTTATTATTTCAAGCATAATCAATCACTCTCATTTTGTAATATTAACTTTTAATATACTATATGTTATATATTATATCAAATCTATGATTTATTAGTAGTTTTATAATATTAATAAAAATATAATGTGTAATTTGGATATCCAAAAACCGATCCAAATTAAACCGCATAAAATTGGATCGGATCAGATTGGATTTTTTTAAATATATCATCCAAAACCGAACCGAACATTAAGTGAATTAATCTTTGAATCAGATGAGTTTTTGCTTTAAAATCGATCCAAACCGAACCGCGAACACCCCTACTAATATCTTTATATTGATTTGGTATTTAATGATGCTGATGTGACACATCCAAATTTTTTGTTGGTATTTTATAATTATTTTATTTTATACAATCTATATTACAAAATTAGTATTAATTAATGTCTGCAATTGAAATGAATAGTTATCCCTCCATCGATGAAAATACATTACACTTGCGGTCTAATACAAAATAATTGATGTGCAGTTATGAACTACACAACTTTCAATATGAAGATAATCATATCCTTTCACCTTTCGGTATTTTCCAACCCAATCATAAATATACGAATCTGTATCTCTTCAGACCCTAAATCATTCTTTCTCTAAACTGCAAGTTGGCAATACTCAAGTAGTCTTAACATAAACGATATGTCGGTTCATCCTCACTGAAATCGTAGGAACCGCTTCACCCACACTCGTCTCAATATCCTGTTACTTTCGATCTAGCCCCACAACTACCATTCATACACCGCCATGGATCCATTCTCAACACCATCTTCACTGTAACACAACAACTGAAACTCCCTCATCTTCATCATCTCTGTTCAACATCAAGAACAACGAAACACATTACCACCACATCTTCCGTTTTCAACGTTCCAAATCTCCATCAGATCAGCATCAACAAGCTTTTGTGTTTTTGCATCTTTGCTAATAGATTTAAAGGGAAGATGTAAGAGAGCTTATATACCGAAAAATATTGGAGTACCATCCGAAGATGTTAAAGGAATTTCTAGAGGGATCAGAGTCAAAGGGTTTCATTTTTTCAAGTCTATGCCCTAATGTTATACCCCAAAATTTGCCCTCCCATATTCCTCAAGAAATTGCCAAGCCAAGCTACAAAATTCCCCAAGGGTTGTGCAGTGCAACAGTCTCCCATACAGTCAAAATTAGGGTTTTGAGTCTGATCAAGAAAAAGAAGTGTTCAAAGGCCCAATCAAGTCTCATATGCTTACAAACATGGTCAAGCATCCTCATATCAAGTTTCAAGGCATTCAGCTCAAGATTGCACAGTCAAAACCCTAAATTGCACTACAGTCAACTGTAGGGGCAAAATGGTCATTTGGCAGTCAAAAGTCCAAATTTTTGGTCAACATATCATTTTGAAGCCACAAACATCATTTGATCAATGCTTGATCATGATTCTCAAAATTTGGCTCAGAAATCATCAAAGATGCAAAAGTTGCTATATTTGGACAGCTGAAAAAGTCAACTGAAATTGACCAGGGCATAACTTTCACATGGATTATCAGAAAAATTCCATCCAAAGCTCATTTTGAAGAGAAAGACATTTCCTACAACTCATCTTCATACTTCAAGTCCAAGAAATGCTCTCACAAAAAGTTATCAATTTCAACATTATAGGTCATTTTCAAAAGTCAACAAAAAGGGACTTTAAGTCAAAGGCCATAACTTGAGATTGGTAAATCAAAATGACATGGGACCAAAGGCATTGGTTAGAGGACTCAAAGACCTTTCCAAAATGTCCAAGAACATGTGAAAATATTAAAAATTGAGCAAGTTATGCCTTGTAGAAGTTGGGAAATTTTTGTGAAATGGCAAAAGTCAACTATCCTTGAAACTCCAATTTTCGACAAAAGGGCCCACTTTCTTCCACTTGATCCATCCTTGTCATGCCACACACGTGTCCCATGATTAATTTCAAGATCAAACATTGATTTTTCTATTTTATTTAATTTTTGATAATTTAATTCATTTTAAATCTTTAAAAATTCAAATAAAATTCAAAAACCAATGGAATAGTGTCATTTGAATTTGGACAACTTCCATGTATCATGGGCCAGCTCAATAACTCATGCTAGGGTTAGATTATACACTAAGTCTTGGTCTTGGCTTAAAAAAAGGGAAAATTGGTTAATGGTGAAAACCCTAGGACTAATTCTCTCATGAGCATGAATCAAGGCCAGCTAGCAAGCTAATTCTCTTCCCTCATAAGTGCTAAGTCAAACCCTAACCATAACACACCAAATGCTGCGCTAAAGAGCTTATTGAAAACTTGAAAAATTGGCCATATAACTCAATTCTGAAATCAAGGTTCTAGGTGGTTTTAAGCCCTAAGACTGATTCCAAAAGCTTGCTCGTGGACTCTTGATCACATTCCAATTCCAAACACCCTTCAAAGCTCCAAGAATTGGTAGAGAGAACTCTCACTGTATCCAGAATTTCTTGAAATCGCATGGCATAAATCACGCATCCTTTGTACTTTTTGTTTGTTGATTAATGTTTGTTATGAAATTCTGAGACTAACCATCATGTTCAATTGAGTTTTCATTGGCCATACACGATTCTACCATTTTCATATTCTAGGGTTCTTTAGAGCTTGATTTAGGGCTTTTACAATACAGTAAAATTAGGGTTCCAGACTTATGCCATTCAAACCAGCTCATCAAGACGAGGAGATATGGACCCTCGCGATCAATTTATTGATGTCACAGCGCTAGTCGCTATTTTTCATAAACATGCCTAACACAACGCGTTGAAACCGTTGCCTCTGTGTTTTGTATTTCAGGCACGCGAGGAAGATGAGTACATGGCACGCTGTGATTCGTCAGTTCAAAAATTGGCGCGTTGAAGGCCACTAACTCTCTTTTCTTTTTATTATATTCATTAATCATTATATGTTAAAAGTAACTCAAGTGCTTCAGTGGCAGGCGTATTCCTTTGCATTGTCCAAGACCTGGGTTCGAACCCCAGGTCTGTATAAATTTCAATAATATTTTTCAATACAAGATCTTGTGCAGCGCTAACGTCCAGGGCATACCATACACACTCAAAACTCATCGTCCACACGTCCCAGTAGATCAATCAAAGGGCTCAGATTCAAGGCACATGATACGCTATGGTCAACGCATTGGCACGTGAACTGAAAAGTCAAGTGGATTTCAATGTTAATGGGCCAGAATGCTAGGCCTTACCTCCAATTCTGGGGCTACCCCCCCTGGTTTGATTTTCTTTTTATATTTCATTTTCTCAATTGTTATGTTATTTATTTATTTATTTTATTTGTTTTAATTAATTAATCATTTTTACAAAAATATGAAAAATATCATAAAAAATCAGAAAAAGGCAAAAAATATAATTTTTATTTTAATTACTTTTATAAATAAATTACATGTAATTATTTAGTTTAATTAGGTTTTTAACTTTAATTCCTTTTTAATAAAATCCAAAAATATAGAATTAGGTTAATTAATAATTTTTATACCTTTTTAATTTTCTTTTTTTTATCACAATATTATTTATTTATTTATTTTATTTTTATAATTAAATGTACATAAGCAAAAATTAGGGTTTAATTTAGATTAATATAACATTTTTACAATAAACTTAAAAAACAATAGAATTAGGGTTAGTCAATTATAATTAATTCCTTCTTTTTCTTTTTCTTTTAAATCTTAAAAAAACACAAAATACCAAAAACATTTAATACTTTCATTTTAATTCCTCATTAATTTGATATTTTGTAAAAGGGTCCAACGCCCGTCGCTTTAATTATTTTGTTTCGCGCATTTTACTTTGTCGCTTATTATAATTATGTACATGTCCCAAAGCCTTGTAATAATTTTATTTCTCGCACTTTTATTCGCTTTATTTATTTTTCAGTCAAATCGGGTCCGGTTTATTTTGGCGATGTGGACCCGCGCCATTTGTAATAGTTTTAGATTTATTTTTCGCAAACTTTATAACTGTTAAAAGCATGCAAGAATGAATGTCTTAATTAAAATCAAGCGTAGATCACAAATAAACATGACAAGACAAATAATTGAAACATGACACACAATTCGCACACACCACCCCTAGGGTACGCCTCACTGTTGCCTTTCGAAAGGTAATCGTCGAGTAGAGGATGTCTTAGTAAGTCCTCATGATCCGGGAACCTGGCATGAGGGTAGCTTCTAAGGTGTCTTCCTATTGCTCTGGTGATCACCATGTCCCTACAAACTCGAATTAACCCGAACACCTCCAACGGTGGTGCTACTTACCTCTCAATGGTGGGATGACACTACTTTAAAGGACATTTACACAGACGAATTCCTTAGGGTAGGTAGACGACTCATGGATACTTGCTCTCTTCAAAACAAACTGAAATCTTTTCACACCAACATTTTCAAAAGCTTTCGAAGCAAATCTTTCAAACACTCTGACGTACGAGTCGAACTGAAATTTTTCAAAGAAACTTTTTTTAAACCCACAATTGAAAAGCAAGCAAACAATTTTGAAAACACAATGAGCAAGTATCTAAGAGCCCATGGATAACCATGGATAGAAAGGGTGCTAACACCTTCCCTTTCTATAACCTACCTCCCGAACCGAGAGCAATCTCTATAAGGAATTTTTCTGTGCTTTTGTCCTTTCCCTTTGGAGAAAATAAAAGACGGTGGCGACTCTTGCTTACCGCGACATTTCGCGAACCAGCTTTAAAATAGTCAGTTCCAGATCCACCGATCACAGAACTGGCGACTCTGCTGGGGAATTAACTTAAAGTGAGGTGTACCTTAGGACTAAGATCACTGTGTTTTCAATTGCTTTCCTTGTTTGCTTTATTATTGTGGGACTGTCTTGGGAGTTCTATAGATCCTAACCCGGACCTGGGGGATACCTTTCTTAGAAAGTAGCAACAAGGCTGTGAGGGAACTGTGCGGGGTATACCGACATGGTTGAAACAGTCTGCTACGTTGATGTGGCACTTTGGTGTGTACCGGTAACCCTTGAGTTCAGTCAAGGAGAGTACGGGGCCTCCATGTGGTGTCATGAAGCATCAACAGACCTTAGGAACCTTAATTGAACCATCTTGGCCTCTTTAGGGTAGTGAGATAACTGACTTTGGTGCAGTCCGAGGTTGGTTGATACTCGATACTACACTCAATTGAGGGTTGCTTTCCTGGAATATTTCGGTCGCCAGTTCAGTGGCTAAATCGAAACGATGAACAATGAAAGCAATCCCGTGATATTGGGAACCTTAGAACCCGGTTACTTCTAATAGGACAGGTTGAACCCACCAACTTCAAGAGGGTACTACCCAAACCCCATGCTGGCCTTAAACCTTAAGGGCTTGTCTTGTGTGCCTTGTGTGCCTTACATGTTTGTCTTTGTACATATCTGTGGTGTGTTTAATCATAGCATCATGACATCATCCAGCATCATATGCATTAACTAACCATTTCAGGGGTTCGAATTTTCATCTTTGTTCTTGTTTTGTAGGACATGGAAACTATTCGTAGAAAGACAATTCAAATCAGTCTTGTAAGGATCCCTCCTCAGCTTAAGGAGCTTATATCCAGGATTCCCGAGAACTCTTCATTCAGTGAAAGGCAGGGAAGCCTCATCAGCTTGGTCAACACCAACATTGAGGAAGATATGATAAAGGTCCTGTTCCAATTTTTTGACCCTCTGCATCACTGTTTCACCTTCTTGGACTATCAGTTGGTACCTACATTGGAGGAGTTCTCCCGACTCCTGAAGATCCCTATCCTTGATCAGCTACCCTTCAACGGTACAGAAAAGGAACCTAAGCTTGAAGAGATTGCTAAAGCCTTGCACCTACAGTCATCTGACCTCAAGGGACATTGGGAAGTTAGAAGTGGTATCAAAGGGTTCTTAGCCAGGTTTCTGTTTGAAAAGACCTATGAATGTTGGAACTCCCTTGACTTACAAGCTTTTGAAGAGGTTGTGGCCCTTCTTGTTTATGGTTTGGTGTTGTTCCCTAACCCAGACCAGCTCGTTGATATCAATGCTGTCCAGATCTTTATGTCCAGGAATCCTATACCTACTTTGCTGGGGGACATCCTTCACTCATGTTACACTCGAACCATGAGAAAAAGAGGTGTCCTTATGTGTTGCACTCCTCTCCTGGGAAAGTGGTTTATTTCGCACCTTCCACAATCAGTCCTGAAGAACGAGCGGGGTTTGAGATGGTCACAACGGTTGATGACTCTTACACATGCAGATATACATTGGTGCCCTAGGTCCAGAGAAGATGTCACTATCATTGATCGTTGCAGGGAGTATCCTAATGTTCCTTTACTTGGAATCAGAGGGGGTATTACTTATAGTCCATGCCTGGCTTGGAGACAATTTGGTTATGCTCGGAGGGATGGTCCTCATGACATGTTGATTCCTGACATAGTTTTTGACTTCGACAACGATACTCAAGGACTTCGCCAGAGATTTATCAGAGCTTGGAGGATGCCTAGTAGGATAGACAGCAAGACACTGGGGCACAGGAACTCCATCCCTTTGGAGCCTTACCTCAAGTGGGTACGAGCCCGCTCTCAGAAGTTAGTAATGCCTTATCCTCACATGCTTCCAGTAATCAAAGAGCCTGCCTTGGAAGGAGAGGTGTCTCACGTTATTCAGCACCCTGATATGCCCACATCCTGGGAAGAGATGCAGAAGAGCTGGATCCAGCTTAAGGAAGAGCGGAATTCTCTTGAGACTAGTTTGCATGCCAGTGAAAAGAAGGTCTTGGAGCTCACCCGCCTGTTGCATGAGGAAAGGAACCTCAACACTTACATAGCTCCAAAGAAGATGCGCGACATATTTTGGGATTGATTTGATCTTTTTGTACTTTTGCCCATGAGGCTTTGATGTATTAAACAATGATTTTCTTAATAATAACGTGTGTTCCTTTTAGTCTACAACAAATTTGAATTTTCGAACTCTTGAATGCATTGCATAAACACATATCATTCATCATGTGCATCATAGGTACTCTTCTTTTCAGGTTGTTTACTGTTCTTCGCTGTTTATTTCAGCATCATGAATCCTGAATCATCAACCGAGGCATCTATCAAGGCTCTTCAGGCGCAGAACGTCCAATTTCAGGCGCAGAACGCCCAATTTCAGGAGCTGATCAAGGGCTTGGCTCAGGGTCAACAAGAGTTGAAGACCATGCTTCTGAAGAAGACTAAGAAGAAGAGGAGGACTGTGCTATTTAACACTGGGCGCAGACTCGGGAACACCTTGGTTGAAGCTGAAAGGACTCCTCCATCTGTGGAGGAAGGTAGTCACCAAGAAAGGGAGGTCCCTACTCCTGTGGGCTCTGATACTGAAACAGACTACAACGACGAACAGTACCCTCCTGCTGAAGACCGGTACAAACAGCTGGAAGACAGATTAAAGGCTATGGAAGTTCAGCGGGTGCCTGGATTGGATTTCGGAGACTTGGGGTTATCTACTGGGGTGGTGATCCCACACAAGTTCAAAACACCTGCCTTCGTGAAGTATGATGGGGCTTCCTGTCCCAAGATGCACCTCCGTTCTTATGTAAGGAAGATCCAGCCTAACACAGCAGACAAGAACCTTTGGATCCACTTCTTCCAGGAGAGTCTTTCAGGGACTCACCTCGATTGGTTCTATCAGCTGGATGGAATCAGCATTCGTAACTGGGAGGATCTGGCCACTGCTTTTTACAAGCAGTATCAATATAATTCCGACCTCGCTCCTACGCGTACCCAACTCCAGGGTATGTCGCTAGGGTCGGGTGAAGGTTTTAAGGAGTACGCCCAGAAATGGAGAGACCTGGCTGGCAGGGTGCAGCCACCATTGACGGATCGGGAGCTGGTAGATATGTTTTTGGGGACCCTATCTGGTCCATTTTTCAATCATCTCATTGGTAATTCCTCTGCTGGGTTTACTGATCTGATCCTAACTGGTGAAAGGATCGAGGCCGGTATAAAATCGGGGAAGATATAGAAAGTGGCCTCCTCCAGTACTGAAAAGAAACCCTTCAAAAAGGAGGCTAGTGCTGTATATAGCTCCCGGAGAACAGAGCGACCTGAACACCGCCAATCTGTCAGTGCGGTAATGATTGCCAAACCTGCTGCCGCTCCTCGGCCAACTAATCCTCAAAAGTTTGAAAGACCCCGGAGAGAGTTTACCCGGTTAAGCATGACCTTATCACAGATCCTGCCACAGTTGCTATCCACCAATTTAGTGACTGTCAGGGAGGCTCCAAAGTTTCCCAATACTGCATCCCCCAAGTTTAATCCAAATGCTCGCTGTGCTTATCACTCTGATAGCCCGGGGCATAACACAGATGACTGTTGGGCCCTAAAGAATAAGGTTCAAGACCTCATTGATGCAAAGGAAATACAGTTTGAGGCGCCCGAGAGGCCGAATGTTGTAACTGCTCCCATGCCCCAGCATGGAGTGAATGCTGTTGAGGAGGATTTGTATGTAGCTTCGGTGGATGATGTTGCTACTCCGTTGCTGATGGTCAAGAGGAATCTGTTGCTAGCCGGTTTATTTCCGGGATGTAGCGAAGGTTGCCCTCTATGTGTTGCTTCCCCTGCTGGTTGTTCTCTGCTGAAGTCAGGCGTCCAAAACCTGATAGATAGTAGAGAGATTTTGTTCAGAAAGACTGTTGTTCCTGCTGCTCCTGTTGAAGAAGTGTCGATCGTTACCATCTTCAACAACCATTCCAAGGCTCCTTCAAAGAAGCCTGTCCAAATTTTGCCAGCTCACAAGAGTGCTCCCATCACCATTACTGTTCCGGGGCCTATACCCTACAAATCTGATAAGGCTGTCCCATGGCACTATGGGGCGGATGTTTATGTTCTGGGTGTGAAACAAGAGTTCAATATTGATACTGGTGTCTCCAACATCACCGGGCCTGCTAAGGTCACTCGTAGTGGAAGACTGTTCTCGCCAGACATTGCTCCTCCGGTAATTCATAGGCCTTTGGTCTTCACACCTGCCAGGGTGCCTGTTTCTCCCCCTGACCAAGTATCCACCCCTGCTACTGAGTCATCTGATACTCGGGGCAAGGGAATTGCTGCTGATGTGCCTGCCAGGACGGAGGCACCAAAGACCATTGTTGAGGCTTCCAAGCAGGAAATGGAAGAAATCCTCAAGATAATAAAGAAAAGTGATTTCAACGTTGTAGAGCAGCTGGGGCACACCCCCTCTAAAATCTCCATGTTGTCACTGCTGCTGTGTTCAGAGGCCCACGCAAAGGCTCTGATTGCTTTCTTAAAGACAGCCCACGTACCCCAAGAGACATCTGCTGACCAGTTCACCGACTGTGTGGCCAACCTAACCGCTGATAATGGCCTGGGTTTCTCTGATGCCGATCTGACAGCAAAGGGGAAGAACCATAATGATGCCCTGCATGTCTCCATTGAATGCAGGGGCACTACTCTTGCTCATGTGCTGGTTGACACAGGTTCTTCATTAAACGTGCTGCCCAAGAAGGCTCTGGATAGGCTGGATTGTGAGGGTCTAGAGCTCAAACCAACTCATATTGTTGTCCGGGCCTTTGACGGGTCCAAAAGAATGGTACATGGTGAGGTGGACATCCCAATCAGGGTTGGGTCACAGGTATTTGATTCAAAATTCTATGTGATGGACATCCATCCGTCCTATTCTTGTTTGCTGGGTCGCCCGTGGATCCACAAGGCTGGAGCTGTGACCTCCACATTGCATCAGAAGCTCAAGTACCCGGTCAGGGGGAAGATCGTAACGGTGCAAGGGGAAGAGGAGTACATGGTCAGCCACCTCAACTCCTTCAGATACGTAGAAATGGATGGGGAGTTCATTGAAACCCCCTTTCAACATTTTGAGGAAGTACCACAAACCTTGGCAGCAACAGAAGCAGATGAAGAGGTTTCTCCTTTGAAGATGGCCTCCTTAAAGGACGCCCGGGCTGTGATCGAAAAAGGTGAATGTGCAAACTGGGGCAAGCTCCCTGATCTTACTCCTAAGACTAACAAGTTTGGGCTGGGTTTCACCACAGAAGCTCAGAAAGCGGTGCGCAAGGCGAGAATTGGAAGACCTGTTGTGCTCATCACCCACTCAGAAGTGAATGCTATTGGAGAGGAAGTCAAAATGGAAGAGTCAGAGTTCGATAGCTGGATCTACCCGACGACCGACGGTGGATTGACCAATTGGACTGCTAAAGATTTTACACCCATAACTTTTGTTCCCCAGTAATGAATTTCTTTGTTTTTGATTTGTAATAAACAATAATTTGAAACTATATGGCCCGGTGTCTTACCCGGGGCACCGTGGTTTTATTTATGAGGGCTTTTGTTTGTCACTATCATATATCATGAATAAAAGCATTGGACGTTTTTCACAATTCAAATTTTGCGCTCCTTTTCTTTCCTTTCTTTACATATTGCAAAACAGCTGTATTTACACACACACTCACTCATACAGGTTTCAATCCACTCTGGATCTCACTGGTAACGACTCTGCTACTGCCAGTTATGACTTCGAAAATCTGATCAACTTAGCCGAAGACGAAGGTGAAGATGATTGCGAAGTGCCTGGTGAACTTGCAAGACTCTTACAACAGGAAGAGAGGGCAATTCAACCCCATGAAGAGCCAGTGGAAATAATAAACTTGGGTACTGAGGAAGACAAGAAAGAGGTGAAGATTGGTGCCAACCTAGAACTCAGCGTGAAGCAACGGTTGACTCAGATGCTGCATGACTATAAAGAAATCTTTGCCTGGTCCTACGAAGATATGCCCGGATTGGATACCGACATTGTGGTCCATCACTTACCAACTAAAGAAGATTGCCCTCCGGTTAAGCAAAAGGTCTGCCGTATGCGTCCAGAGATGTCTGAGAAGATTAAAGCCGAGGTTATGAAGCAGTTTGATGCCGGGTTTCTTGCAGTGACTTCTTACCCTCAGTGGGTTGCTAATGTGGTGCCGGTACCTAAGAAGGACGGCAAGGTCAGGATGTGTGTCGATTACAGGGATCTGAACAGGGCCAGCCCCAAGGATGACTTCCCTCTACCCCACATTGATGTCCTTGTTGATAATACAGCTCAGCATAAAGTGTTCTCTTTCATGGATGGTTTTTCAGGCTACAATCAGATCAAGATGGCTCCGGAAGACATGGAAAAGACTACATTTGTTACTCAGTGGGGCACCTTCTGCTACAAAGTCATGCCTTTTGGACTAAAGAATGCTGGGGCAACCTACCAACGTGCCATGGTTGCTTTATTTCATGACATGATCCATCATGAGATAGAAGTGTATGTTGACGACATGATCGCTAGGTCCCAGACTGAGGAAGAACACCTTGATCATCTACAGAAACTGTTTGACCGTTTGAAACTGTACAAGCTGAGGTTGAATCCGAATAAGTGCACCTTCGGGGTAAGATCGGGAAAGTTGCTAGGCTTCGTGGTAAGTGACAAGGGAATTCAAGTGGACCCTGCTAAGGTCAAAGCCATTCAAGAGATGCCAGTTCCTAAGACAGAGAAGGAAGTCAGAGGCTTTCTAGGACGTCTGAATTACATTGCTCGGTTCATCTCACACTTAACTGCTACCTGTGAACCAATCTTCAAGCTGCTGAAGAAAGATCAGGTAGTACGTTGGAATGATGAATGTCAGGCTGCTTTTGACAGAATCAAAGAATATCTCCAAGAACCACCCATCCTTATGCCACCAGTTGAAGGGAGACCTTTGATACTTTACCTGACAGTGCTTGATAATGCAATGGGGTGTGTGCTGGGGAAGCATGACGAGTCTGGCCGAAAAGAGCATGCCATTTATTACCTTAGCAAAAAGTTTACCGACTGTGAGACCCGATACTCACTGCTTGAGAAAACTTGCTGCGCTTTGGTATGGGCTGCTCGCCGGCTGAGACAGTATATGCTGACTCACACTACCTTGTTGATTTCAAAAATGGATCCTATAAAGTACATATTCGAAAAGCCTGCTCTGTCTGGGAGAATTGCAAGATGGCAGATGATCTTGACGGAATACGACATTCAGTACACGACCCAAAAAGCCATCAAGGGAAGTGTATTGGCAGACCACTTAGCACATCAAGCTGTGGATGACTACCAATCAATGAACTTCGAGTTTCCAGATGAAAGCATTATGATAGTAACTGACTGTGAAATACCTGGACCGGATGAAGGACCTGAACCAGGATCCCGATGGTCTATGCATTTTGACGGAGCATCCAACGCTTTGGGAAATGGTATTGGCGCCATCATCATATCTCCACAAGGTACTCATACTCCACTCACCGCCCGGCTGTGTTTCAACTGTACCAACAACATGGCGGAGTATGAAGCGTGTATCATGGGTCTTCAAGCTGCGATCGACCTGAGGATCAAATTTCTGAGTGTCTTCGGAGATTCCGCTCTTGTGATCAATCAGATCAAAGGAGAGTGGGATACGAAACACCCAAACTTGATTCCTTACAGAGAATGTGTGTTGGCCCTGATCCCCCACTTCACAGAGATAACATTTGAGCACTTTCCAAGAGAAGAGAATCAGTTGGCGGACGCGTTAGCTACAATGTCTTCAATGTTCAAGGTTAAATGGGATAATGAAGCTCCCCGGATCATCATCTGGAAACTGGACGAACCGGCATACTGTTGTGATCTCGAAACTGAATTGGTAACTGAGAAGCCTTGGTACCACGAAGTGAAGAGATATCTGGAAGCTCAGGAATACCCTGAAGGTGCTTCTGTCAATGATAGGAAATTCCTAAGGAGGTTTGCAACCAAGTTCTTCCTAAGCAACGGCATCTTGTACAAGCGAAACCATGATTCAACCTTACTACGTTGTGTGGATAAGACTGAAGCAGAAAGAATCATGGAAGAGCTGCATGAAGGGACCTTTGGTACGCACTCCAGTGGACATACTATGGCTAAGAGAATCCTACGGGTAGGATATTACTGGTCTACAATGGAAGCTGACTGTTACCAACATTCCAGGACATGCCACAAATGTCAGATTTATGCAGATAAAGTGCATGTTCCTCCGGTTCCCCTGAATGTTCTGACTGCACCTTGGCCGTTTGCAATGTGGGGCATAGACATGATCGGCGAGATAAAACCTACGGCATCCAATGGACATCGCTTCATCCTAGTGGTGATTGATTATTTTACGAAGTGGGTTGAGGCAGCATCCTATGCTACGGTAACCAAGACTGTTGTGGCACGATTCATTCGGCAAAACCTGATCTGTCGGTACGGTGTCCCTGAGCGGATTATTACAGATAACGGTACCAATCTGAACAATAAGATGATCGCTGAGCTCTGCGAACAGTTCAAGATACAGCACCACAATTCTTCTCCTTACAGACCGAAGATGAATGGGGCTGTAGAAGCAGCTAATAAAAACATCAAGAAGATCGTGCAGAAGATGACAGTAACGTATAAAGATTGGCACGAGATGTTACCGTTCGCTCTACATGGGTACCGTACCTCAGCCAGGACGTCAACCGGGGCAACTCCTTTCTCTTTGGTTTATGGTATGGAGGCAGTCTTGCCGATCGAAGTACAAATTCCTTCTCTCCGGATAATGAAGGATGCAAATCTGAATGAAGATGATTGGATCCAAACACGACTTGATCAACTCAACCTCATTGACGAAAAGAGACTTGCTGCTATTTGTCATGGTCAGACGTATCAGAAACGGATGATCAGGGCATTTAACAAAAAGGTCAGACCACAGGAATATCAAGTTGGGGATCTGGTAATCAAGCGAATCATTCTTCCTCAGAGTGATCCAAGGGGCAAATGGACCCCTACGTACGAAGGGCCATTTGTGGTTAAGCATGTGTTCTCAGGAGGAGCAATGATATTAACCAATATGGATGGTGACGACCTTCCTCACCCCGCCAATGCAGACATAGTTAAAAAATACTACGCATGAAAAAAGACCCGCTAGGCTGACATGTCTAGGCAAAAATTAGGGCTTCCCGTCGAACCAAAAGGGTTCGGGCAAAATGAAGGGATGAAAATGAAAAAATCTGTACACCCGGCAAGTCGAAAACCTGAAAAGGCGGCTTGGGCAAAAATGGGTATCCCGGTGGACAGAAAACCCGAAAGGGCAGTCCAGGCAAAAGTTAGGGATAAAAACGTAATACTATGTCTCATCAGATCACTTTGCATCCAGAATCTGGTATCTACATCAAGTTCAGACGGTATCGATCAGTCAGCTTCACCTTCAACCAAGGTCATCAAGTGATGAGACGCACGGAGTATAAAGGCAATAGCAGAGTTGAAACCCAGTGGATCATTCATCTTTCACACAGCTGTTTTATTTTCTTTTGTACAAAACTTGTATAAACTCTTTTGCTCGGTGACGTTTCTCTTACTAGGATGTCAGCCTCTTGTACACAAAACGCCTATTCACAGGCTATTCAAAATCAATACAAATATACTTTTCAGTTAAACGTGCCAACTGTTTTTTCTTTTTCTGTTTTGTTTTGCGAAGAACGTCCAAGGTTCAATTTGTGATATATGCATTGACAATAATTTGCTAGCTCATAAATATTTGCATACGAAACAAAGAATTAATTGCAGGTGACACTAGAAACAGGGGCAATAAAGAGTTGTCTGAGCAGTCTAATTGTTCTATCCTCCAAGGTACCAAGGTAGGTTCAGCTAAAGAACCTAACCAGGCATCTTAAATTCCCCAGAGAGTGAGACAGCAAGTCAGTGCATTCTTCCCCAAACAAAGTTAACAAGTCTCAAGGAAATTGGGTATCCTCCAGTAGATCCCAATATTCTCCAGCAGCATATATTCTTAACGAGCATCCCCGGCAGTCTTGGTCTAAAGATTGTTCCCCGGCGGCATACGTCAACATTCAAAGGAATCACTTCCCCAGCATATCAAAACTTCCCCAGGAGAGTCCCATCCAAGTCCCCCAGGAAAGATGGAATTCATCTCCCCAAGCAGTAAGCTTATCCCCAGTAAATTCTGGAAGCTTATCCTTCGCAGAGCACGAACGCGTCGCCCGACTTTATTTAAAGAGTTATTTCCTTAACAGGATATAACTGGGTTATCCTCAGCCAAAAGCCATGGAAAGAGCGTCGTCGACAAAGTCTTCTTACCCCAGCGAAGTCCGTCAACACTTCCGACAACAAGACATCCTCAGCAAGTTACTATCAACATTCAGCAAAGCATCTCTCTCCCCACAGAGTATTGCTTCCCAGCATGGCCGTCAGAGTATCTCCTCTCCCCGCAAAATCTTCCATTCACCAAGTCTATTCCGCAACGGAGTCATCTTCTCCTACCGGTATTCTTGGAATTATCATCCCCAGCGGAAGCAAAATCTATTCTTCAACGTCAGCCCAGGATACAACTTCCCGGCACCCGTCAAGGATTCACTTTCCTAGACGAAAACATACATAAAACTTCACATACATCATCATAGCATGCATAACGCACTGCCTCATACAAGTCTCCTTTATATTGAGAACATCATTGCTTGATCCATATCATGCATTGCATATGACTGACTTTTACCTTTCAGGAAAGATGCAGTTTAAAGTCTCAATCACATTTCAAGACCTAGACCGGTTCAGTTAAATCGTCCCAAGATTTTCCTGATGCTTATCCAGTCAAAGGCCTTCTCTGGTTCAGTCAGATCGACCCTAAGATCTCCCTGATGCTTATCCAGTTGAAGACATTTCAAGACCTAGACCGGTTCAGTTAAATCGTCCCAAGATTTTCCTGATGCTTATCCAGTCAAAGGCCTTCTCTGGTTCAGTCAGATCGACCCTAAGATCTCCCTGATGCTTATCCAGTGGAAGACATTTCAAGACCTAGACCGGTTCAGTTAAATCGTCCCAAGATTTTCCTGATGCTTATCCAGTCAAAGGCCTTCTCTGGTTCAGTCAGATCGACCCTAAGATCTCCCTGATGCTTATCCAGTGGAAGACATTTCAAGACCTAGACCGGTTCAGTTAAATCGTCCCAAGATTTTCCTGATGCTTATCCAGTCAAAGGCCTTCGCTGGTTCAGTCAGATCGACCCTAAGATCTCCCTGATGCTTATCCAGTTGAAGACATTTCAAGACCTAGACCGGTTCAGTTAAATCGTCCCAAGATTTTCCTGATGCTTATCCAGTCAAAGGCCTTCTCTGGTTCAGTCAGATCGACCCTAAGATCTCCCTGATGCTTATCCAGTGGAAGACATTTCAAGACCTAGACCGGTTCAGTTAAATCGTCCCAAGATTTTCCTGATGCTTATCCAGTCAAAGGCCTTCTCTGGTTCAGTCAGATCGACCCTAAGATCTCCCTGATGCTTATCCAGTGGAAGACATTTCAAGACCTAGACCGGTTCAGTTAAATCGACCCTAAGATTTTCCTGATTCTTACCCAGTCAAAGGCCTCTCTGGTTCAGTCAGATCGACCCTAAGATCTCCCTGATTTTTATCCCAGTAGAAGACACCCCCCAGATTTTTCTCAACAAGCGTTGTTGAAGTTAAAGTCACCCAAGATGTTTTTCTCAACGAGCGTTGTTGAAGTTAAAGTCGCCCAAGGTTCTCTTACCATTCATGCTAAGGTAGTAATCATCCCTGGTTCTTTCGTCGCCGTTTGAAGCTCCAGACTCAGCTCCTGTAACCAGTCAGGACACATCTATACCAGGCATCTAAACATCAGCTCCTGCAACGTGTCAGGTACTCATTTTCTGTTTTGCAGGTATGCAGGTCCTCGCCAAGGAATCTCTTACGCAATCAAACATCCAGATGGCATCTATAAGCCCATTCCCCCATCATTGCTAACATGTGAGCGCAAATTTCTGGGCACTCTAGTGTCCAATCATCTTTTACCCTCGGATTACGAAAGGCACGTCAGCCAATCTGCATCCTCAGGTCTAAGAAGATTGAACAGGGGCAACTGTTATACCCCAAAATTTGCCCTCCCATATTCCTCAAGAAATTGCCAAGCCAAGCTACAAAATTCCCCAAGGGTTGTGCAGTGCAACAATCTCCCATACAGTCAAAATTAGGGTTTTGAGTCTGATCAAGAAAAAGAAGTGTTCAAAGGCCCAATCAAGTCTCATATGCTTACAAACATGGTCAAGCATCCTCATATCAAGTTTCAAGGCATTCAGCTCAAGATTGCACAGTCAAAACCCTAAATTGCACTACAGTCAACTGTAGGGGCAAAATGGTCATTTGGCAGTCAAAAGTCCAAATTTTTGGTCAACATATCATTTTGAAGCCACAAACATCATTTGATCAATGCTTGATCATGATTCTCAAAATTTGGCTCAGAAATCATCAAAGATGCAAAAGTTGCTATATTTGGACAGCTGAAAAAGTCAACTGAAATTGACCAGGGCATAACTTTCACATGGATTATCAGAAAAATTCCATCCAAAGCTCATTTTGAAGAGAAAGACATTTCCTACAACTCATTGTGATCGGTGGATCTGGAACTGACTGTTTAACGCTGGTTCGCGAAATGTCGCGGAAGCAAGAGTCGCCACCGTCTTTTATTTTCTCCAAGTGGAAAGGACAAAAGCACAGAAAAATTCCTTGAAAGAGATTGCTCTCGGTTCGGGAGGTAGGTTATAGAAAGGGAAGGTGTTAGCACCCTTTCTATCCATGGTTATCCATGGGCTCTTAGGTACTTGCTCAATGTGTTTTCAAAAATGTTTGCTTGCTTTTTAATTGTGGGTTTTAAAAAAGTTTCTTTGAAGAATTTCAGTTCGACTCATACGTCAGAGTGTTTGAAAAAATTGCTTTGAAAGCTTTTGAAAAATGTGTTGGTGTGAACAGTATTTTTGTTTGAAATTAGAGCAAGTATCCATGAGAACCTACCTACCCTAAGGAATTCGTCTGTGTAAAAGTCCTTTGAAGTAGTGCCATCCCACCATTGAGAGGTAGGTAGCACCACCGTTGGAGGTGTTCGGGTCAATTCGAGTTTGTAGGGACATGGTGATCACCAGAGCAATGGGAAGACACCTTAGAAGCTACCCTCATGCCAGGTTCCCGGATCATGAGGACTTACTAAGACGTCCTCTACTCGACGACCACCTTTCGAAAGGCAACAGGTGAGGCGTACCCTAGGGGTGGTGTGTGCGAATTGTGCGTCATGTTTCAGTTATTTGTCTTGTCATGTTTATTTGTGTTCTACGCTGGATTTTAATTAAGACATTCATTCTTGCATGCTTTTTAACAGTTATATATCTGCGGGAAAATAAATCTAAACTATTACAAATGGCGCGGGTCCACATCGCCAAAATTAAACCGGACCCGATTTGGACTGAAGAATAAATAAAGCGAATAAAAGTGCAAGAAATAAAATTATTACAAGGCTTTGGGACATGTACATAATTATAATAAGCGACAAAGTAAAATGCGCGAAACAAAATAATTAAAGCGACGAGCGTTAGACCCTTTTGCAAAATATCAAATTAATGAGGAATTAAAATGAAAGTTAAAAATTAAATGTTTTTTGGTATTTTTGTGTTTTTTAAGATTTAAAAGAAAAAGAACTTTTTAGAATGAAATTTGAAATGCAAATCCTAATTCTAATGTTTTTTAGTTATTGTGAAAATGTTATATTAATCTAAATTAAACCCTAATTTTTACTTATGTACATTTAATTATAAAAATAAAATAAATAAATAAATAATATTGTGATAAAAAAAAGGAAAATTTAAAAGGTATAAAAAGTCATTAAACCTAATGCTATATTTTTGGATTTTTAGTTATTAAGAAAGTAGTAAAATCTAACCTAAATGCAACCCTAATTAGTTTACAAGTTTAATTATGAAAATTACTAATATTATGGCAAAAAACAAGGAAAGTTAAAAGGAATAAAAAAAAGTCATTAACCTAATGCTATATTTTTGGATTTTTTTATGGAAGAAAGAATTAAAGTTAAAACCTATTTTACTAAATTTATTTACATGTAATTTTTTACAAGAAAATAAATAAAATAAATATTTTTTATGTTTTTATCCTTTTTCTGATTTTTTGTGATGTTTTTATATTTTTGTAAAAAAAACAATTAATTAATTAGAACAATGAAAATAAATAACCTAATAATTAAAAAAAAACAATAAAACATGAAAAGAGAAGCAAACCAGGGGGGGTAGACCCCAATTCAGGAGGTATAGGCCTAGCATTTCTGGCCCAATGGCTTGAAACCCGTTTGACTTTTCCAATTTTGTGTGCCAGCGTTGACCTGGACCTAGCATGTTCCTTGTATCCAAGCCTTTGATTTGAATTGGTGGGACGCGTGGATGGTCTGACTTTGAGGCGTGTGATGCATCCTCCATGTTGGCACTGCACAGGATTTAGTATTGAAAAATAATATGAAACTTACACAGACCTGGGACTCGAACCCAGGTCTTAGACAATGCAAGCTTAACACCTGTGCCACTGAAGCACTTGAGTTTCAATTAATATATAATGGTCAATAATTATTATAAAAGAAAAAGGTTAGTGCTCTTTGAAACGCGCGCGAGATTTTGAATTGACCTATCCCCATGTGACACGACATCTTCGTCTTCGTTGCTTTGTTTCCATGAAAAAAATAGAAAACGTTTAACGGGGGTTTTGAACCCCCTCAAAACAAGCCTAATCCAATAATAGCGAATAGCCCCTCATTGCATATAAATTAGGCGCGAGGGTTGTAGAATGATCGTCCAATCGCGCTGGTTTTGGTCATGGTACTGATGAGTCTCAATTTTACAGTATTACGAAATGCCCAAATCAAAGCTCGTGAAAACCCTAGAACACAATAATGGCAAATCTGTATATGGCGCACGAAAACTCAATTAAATATAATGGTTAGCTTAGAAACTTTGTAAGGAACAAGAATTCATCAATAAAAATGCAAAAGGACGTATGAATTGTGATATGCGATTTCAAAAGTTATGTGACACAGTTTGAGTTCTCCCTACCAATTCCTGGAGTTTTGAAGGATGTTTGGAGTTGGGATAGGATCAGGAGTCCACGAGCAAACTTTTGGTATAAGAATTAGAGCTTAAAACCACCTCGAACCTTGATTTCAGAATTGAGTTATATGGCCAATTTTTCAAGTTGTCAATAAGCTTTTGAGCGCAGCCTTTGGTGTGTTGTGGTTAGGGTTTGACTTAGTGCTTATGATGGAAGAGAATTAGCTTGTTATTTGACCTTGATTCATGCCCATGAGAGAACTAGTCCTAGGGTTTTTTCATTAACAAACTTTTCCTTCTTTTAAGCCAAGACCAAGACTTAGTGTGCATTTTAACCCTAGCATAAGTTTGTGAGCTGGCCCATGATACATGGAAGTTGTCCAAATTCAAATGACACTATTCCATTGGTTTTTGAATTTTATTTGAATTTTTAAAGATTTAAAATGAATTAAATTATCAAAAATTAAATAAAATAGAAAAATCAATATTTGGTCTTGAAATTAATCATGGGACACGTGTGTGGCATGACAAGGATGAATCAAGTGGAAGAAAGTGGACCCTTTTGTCAAAAATTGGAGTTTCAAGGATAGTTGACTTTTGCCATTTCACAAAAATTTCCCAACTTCTACAAGGCATAACTTGCTCAATTTTTAAGCTTTTCACATGTTATTGGATATTTTGGAAAGGTCTTTGAGTCCTCTAACCAATGCCTTTGGTCCCATGTCATTTTGATTTTCCAATCTCAAGTTATGGCCTTTGACTTAAAGTCCCTTTTTGTTGACTTTTGAAAATGACCTATAATGTTGAAATTGATAACTTTTTGTGAGAGCATTTCTTGGACTTGAAGTATGAAGATGAGTTGTAGGAAATGTCTCTATATTCAAAATGAGCTTTGGATGGAATTTTTCTGATAATCCATGTGAAAGTTATGCCCTGGTCAATTTTAGTTGACTTTTTCAGCTGTCCAAATATAGTAACTTTTGCATCTTGATGATTTTCTGAGCCAAATTTTGAGAATCATGATCAAGCATTGATCAAATGATGTTTGTGGCTTCAAAATGATATGTTGACCAAAAATTTGAACTTTTGACTGTCAAATGACCATTTTGCCCCTACAGTTGACTGTAGTGCAATTTAGGGTTTTGACTGTGCAATCTTGAGCTGAATGCCTTGAAATTTGATATGGGGATGCTTGACCATGTTTGTAAGCATGTGAGACTTGATTGAGCCTTTGAACACTTCCTTCTCTTGATCAGACTCAAAACCCTAGTTTTGACTGTATAGGAGACAGTTGAACTGCATAACCCTTGGGGAATTTTGTGACTTGGCTTGGCAATTTCTTGAGGAATATGGGAGGGCAAATTTTGGGGTATAACAGTTGCCCCTGTTCAATCTTCTTAGACCTGAGGATGCAGATTGGCTGACGTGCCTTTCGTAATCCGAGGGTAGAAGATGATTGGACACTAGAGTGCCCAGAAATTTGCGCTCACATGTTAGCAATGATGGGGGAATGGGCTTATAGATGCCATCTGGATGTTTGATTGCGTAAGAGATTCCTTGGCGAGAACCTGCATACCTGCAAAACAGAAAATGAGTACCTGACACGTTGCAGGAGCTGATATTTAGATGCCTGGTATAGATGTGTCCTGACTGGTTACAGGAGCTGAGTCTGGAGCTTCAAACGGCGATGAAAGAACCAGGGATGATTACTTCCTTAGCATGAATGGTAAGAGAGCCTTGGGCGACTTTAACTTCAACAACGCTTGTTGAGAAAAATCTTGGGGATTTTAACTTCAACAACGCTCGTTGAGAAAAATCTGGGGGATTTTAACTTCAACAACGCTCGTTGAGAAAAATCTGGGTGATTTTAACTTCAACAACGCTCGTTGAGAAAAATCTGGGGTGTCTTCTACTGGGATAAGAATCAGGGAGATCTTAGGGTCGATCTGACTGAACCAGAGAGGCCTTTGACTGGGTAAGAATCAGGAAAATCTTAGGGTCGATTTAACTGAACCGGTCTAGGTCTTGAAATGTCTTCAACTGGATAAGCATCAGGGAGATCTTAGGGTCGATCTGACTGAACCAGAGAGGCCTTTGACCGGGTAAGAATCAGGAAAATCTTGGGACGATTTAACTGAACCGGTCTAGGTCTTGAAATGTCTTCAACTGGATAAGCATCAGGGAGATCTTAGGGTCGATCTGACTGAACCAGAGAAGGCCTTTGACTGGATAAGCATCAGGAAAATCTTGGGACGATTTAACTGAACCGGTCTAGGTCTTGAAATGTCTTCAACTGGATAAGCATCAGGGAGATCTTAGGGTCGATCTGACTGAACCAGAGAAGGCCTTTGACTGGATAAGCATCAGGAAAATCTTGGGACGATTTAACTGAACTGGTCTAGGTCTTGAAATGTAGCTTGAGAACTTAACTGGATCTTTCCTGAAAGGTAAAAGTCAGTCATATGCAATGCATGATATGGATCAAGCAATGATGTTCTCAACATAAATAAGATTTGTAAGATATGATGTGTACATGCATGCTATAATGATGTATGTGATGTTTCATGTATATTTTTGTCTAGGAAAGTGAATCCTTGACGGGTGCCGGGAAGTCGTATCCTGGGCTGATGTCGAAGAATAGATTTTGCTTCCGCTGGGGATGATAACTGCAAGGATACCGGTAGGAGAAGATGACTCCGTTGCGGAATAAACTTGGCGAATGGAAGATTCTGCGGGGAGAAAAGATATTCTAGCGATCATGCTGGGAAGCAATACTCTGTGGGGATAGAGATGCTTTGCTGAGTGTTGATAGCAGTAATTTGCTGAGGATGTCTTTGTTGTTGGAAGTGTTAATGGACTTCGCTGGGGATAGGAAAGAACTATGTTGACGATGACCTTTCCGTGGCTTTTGGCTGAGGATAACCCAGTTATATCCTGTTAAGGAAATAACTCTTTGAATAAAGCCGGACGACGCGTTCGTGCTCTGCGAGGGGATAAGCTTCCAGAATCTACTGGGGATAAGCTTACTGCTTGGAGAGATGAATTCCAATTTTCCTGGGGAAACTGGATTGGACTCTTCTGGGGAGTTTTGGAATGTAATTTTATAAGTTGAAAGGGGGAACCTATGTAGGGTTGCATGCTGATGAGTTTGTGTAAAACTGTATCTGAAATGGAGAAGGAACCTGGGTAGGGTTACTTTGATGATGAGTTCGTGTAAAACTTCGCTTTTTTGGAAAGGGAGAACCTGTGTAGGGTTTCTGGGTGACGAGTCCATGTAAAACTGCATCTTGAAGAGAGGGAACCGATGTAGGGTTGCTTGGTGAGGTAAGTTCATGTAAAACTTCTTGATGAACCGGGGTGAGGTTATCTTGAGCTAAATCCATGTAAGACTTCTGGGGGGAACCAGGGTTAGGTTGCCGCAGGATAAGTTCGTGTAAAACTTCTTGATGAACCGGGGTAAGGTCATCTTGAGATAGGTCCATGTGAGACTCTTGGAGGAACCGGGGTTAGGTTACGGCAGGATAAGTTTGTGTAAAACTTCTTGATGAACCGGGGTTAGGTCATCTTGAGGTAGGTCCATGTGAGACTCTTGGAGGAACCGGGGTTAGGTTACGGCAGGATAAGTTTGTGTAAAACTTCTTGATGAACCGGGGTTAGGTCATCTTGAGATAGGTCCATGTAAGACTTCTGGAGGAACCGGGGTTAGGTCACTTCGGGATAAGTTCGTGTAAAACTTCTTGACGAACCGGGGTAAGGTTACTTGTGATAAATCCATGTAAGATTTCTGGAGGAACCGGGGTAAGGTTACTTGGATAAGTTTGTGTAAAAACTTCTGGAGGAACCGGGGTAAGGTTATTTGGTTGAGTTTGTGTAAAAATCTCTGGAGGAACCGGGGTAAGGTTACTTGGATAAGTTTGTGTAAAAACTTCTGGAGGAACCGGGGTAAGGTTATTTGGTTGAGTTTGTGTAAAAATCTCTGGAGGAACCGGGGTAAGGTTACTTGGATAAGTTTGTGTAAAAACTTCTGGAGGAACCGGGGTAAGGTTGCTTCGGGATAAGTTTGTGTAAAACTTCTTGATGAACCGGGGTTAGGTCATCTTATGGAGGAAGAGTCTGTGTATGACTTTGTCTGAAGGTTGAGCAGAAACCGGTGTTGGGTTGCATGATTTTGATTAAGTGGATAATTGTCCTGTTTGGTCTCGGACGTTAGCCCACGATCTGGAATTTGTAAAGGTAGATGGTAATCATTTTTATGTTGATCTGTCCTTTGTAATTTGGTTGACAGAGCAATTGGATCGCCTGGATAGCTCATTATTGCCCCTGCTTCGGAGGTGAGGGAAGAGGATACCTGTGCGGGTGATCGACAAATCTTCGGGTAGGCAAGTGACGAGATACCGGAACATAGTCGTACGCTTCGATCCCTAACTTTTGCCTGGACCGCCCTTTCGGGTTTTCAGTCCACCGGGATACCCATTTTTGCCCAAGCCGCCTTTTCAGGTTTTCGACTTGCCGGGTGTACATGTTTTTCGTTTCATCCCTTCATTTTGCCCGAACCCTTTTAGTTCGCCGGGAAGCCCTTATTTTTGCCTAGGTATGTCAACCTAGCGGGTCTTTGATTATGCGCAGTATTTTTTTCGACTATGTCCACGCTCTCAGAATGTAGGGAGTTGCCCCTGTTGGAAGTATTTTGCCATGCCCCAGATAATGAGCAATGTGCCCCTTGATTGGAGGTTCTTCTGTTCACAAGGTGTTCATCGTGCGAATTTCCCTGCTTGTTCAAACAAGTAGTCATATGCAAACAAGGTTGTTTTAAGAATGCAAAAGTCTATGTCTGTCTTGAATTTTGAAAATGCATTTTTTGTAATACAGTGCGATGTCAACTCAATATTTTACAGCAAACCTTCAGGAGTCAGGATACCTTCGTAACAGTATGCTTTCGAACTAACCCATGCTTCAGCTAGGACTTTTAAGAGTTATATCGTGGCCTGGTTCACGGTTTAAGAAACAAAGGACAAAGGCTCAAATTATTTGTACCCACCCGCTCTTCGTGATGTTCTCCAAACCTAAACTCAGTTGATCGTGCGTTAGACCTTGTTTGAGTCTTTGCTCTGATTTTCCGGTGATGATTCGGATATTGAACGTTTATTTGAATAGGCAATCATCCCCTTTTTTGTTGAGGGTTTGTGAGACCTCTTTTTTTTTTTTGATTTAGTTATCCCTTTCTTTTTTTTTTGCCTGAACTGTTTCCTTTTTGGGATTACAGTCAGCGGGATGCCCCAGTTTGGTAAGTCTTCTTTATTGGTTTTGACTTTTTGGGCTTTTTATTCATGAATTTTTTTTGATAATGACTGCCTGTCCTTATGATTGTTCGGAACCATCACTGTCTTTTGTTTTTGAAAAACTCATTTAGTGACATTCATTGTGCACTTGGATCGACTGAGAGAACTACCCTGCCCCAGGTTATGATTAAGGGTTTTGATTTTCGAAAATACAAACTCCTACTTCTTTGGCTCTGATGGGTTGACGAGGGATTATCATCCTTATAACTCCAGTGTTTAGGAATTGAAACAATGCCTGTACCTCATCAGCGGGGTCTGTTCAAAAGCATACTGTAAATTGTGGTATTGTTTTCGTCATCCTCCCTCAAGAGGTTTAGAATTTTCAATTAAGAATTGACCATCGCAAAAAATATGAAAGCAGTTTTAAGCATAGTAAACATAATTAATTCAAGACAGACATGTGTAATGCATTCATGAAATAAAAGAGTTTAACACAATAATTGTTTATCTGAACAAGAAAAGGAAAAATACAACTTGAAATCAAATGAACAAAAATTTAGCCATGCTTTGGCAATGGAGCGGTGATCACGTTGGGAGTCTCCGCAGGCTCGAACTCGATCTCTTTGGCATCGATCATGTTCTGAATTTTGTACTTCAGTGCCCAACAGTCCTCAGTATCGTGCCCCGGGCTATCAGAATGATAGGCACACCTTGCTTCTGGATTGTAGCTAGGAGAGGAGGTCTTAGGATTGGCAGGAGGGTTGATTACTGCAATCAGGTTCATCTTCACCATATGCTGCAATGCTTGTGACCAAGGCATGTTAATGTTGGTGAATTGCCTTTTAGGCCCTTCCGGCCTTTGTTGGTTTCCCCTTTATGGTTGACGGCGTGGTGCAGAACCAGAGATCATGACTGCCCCTGCATGTTGATCACGGCGACTCTTTTGACTGTATACAGCATTGGATTCCTTCTTTCCCGTGTAAGGTTTTTTATGAATATCAGAAGGTGTGGCCTCTTGAATCTTCCCCGACTTGATACCAGCTTCAATTCTTTCGCCAGTCAGGATGAGGTCGGTAAATCCAGCAGATGAGTTACCAATGAGGTGATTGAAGAATGGCCCGGATAGGGTCCCCAAGAACATATCAACGAGTTCCCGGTCAGTTAACGGAGGTTGCACCCTTCCAGCAAGGTCTCTCCATCTTTGTGCGTACTCCTTGAAACCTTCACTTGACCCCAACGACATACCCTGGAGTTGGGTACGTGTGGGAGCAAGGTCGGCATTGTACTGGTACTGCTTATAGAAAGCAGTCGCCAACTCCTCCCAGTTACGAACTTTGGTCCCATCCAGTTGATAGAACCATTCGAGGTGAGTCCCTGAAAGACTTTCCTGGAAGAAGTGGATCCACAAGTTCTTGTCTGCTGAGTATGGTTGGATTTTCCGAACATAAGACCTGAGATGCAACTTGGGACAAGACGCCCCGTCATACTTGGTAAAGGATGGTGCCTTGAACTTCCGAGGAATAATCACACCAGTTGACAAACCCAGATCTCCAAAATCCAGCCCAGGTACTTGTTGGATCTCCATAGCATTCAGCCTATCCTCCAACTGTTTGTACTTGTCCTCAGCCGGAGGGTACTGTTCGTCATTGAAATCTGTCTCGCTGTCGGAGACCACTGGACTAGGCACCTCTCTCTCATGGTGACTGCTTTCCCTCACAGATGGGGTTGTCCCCTCAGTTTCCTCCTGCGGTGTATTCCCAGATCTGCGTCTAGGGCTGAACAGAACAATCCTCTTCTTCTTCTTGTCCTTCTTCAAAAACAAAGCCTTCAGATCTTGTTGACCCTGAGCCAAGCCTTTGATCAGCTCCTGAAATTGGGCGTTCTGCGCCTGAAATTGGGCGTTCTGCGCCTGAAGAGCCTTGATAGATGCCTCGGTTGATGATTCAGGATTCATGACGAGACTGCTGAAATAAACAGCGAAGAAGGTAAGCAACCTGCAGAGGAAGGGTACCTGTTATGTAATGATATGTACGATATGCATGCAATGATTTCAAGGACCTCGTGGGGTAAACAGAGAAACTTGTTAGAGTTGGAAACTGGCAACTTGATTGAAAGTACTTCATGTTGTTGAGAGTCCTTCGTCACGGGTCAAAGGCTCACCATATCCAGTGGGTCATAGCCCCTGACTTCATTGGCTAGAGGAACATAAATCCTCTTTGCCCCTTGCTAGATGTTTGATTTATATGACCTGCATCACAAGCCCTTGAGATCCTTGAAATGGGTTAGGATGTATGCAATGGTATGATGTCATGATATGCATGGGGTAATGTAAGTAACCCTGTTATGAGTCCTAATTAAGGACTGCAAAAACCTGCAAGAAACTTAGGATACCCTGTTATGATTCCTAATTAAGGACTACAAACACAACCTGCAAGAGACAAATGTCAGGTAATAAGCATGCAAGTAGTTCAAGTAGGAAGGCACACAAGTCACACAAGAGAAGCCCTTAAAGTTTAGGCCAGTATGGAGTCTGGGTAGTACCCTCTTGAAGTTGGTGGGTTCAACCTGTCCTATCAAAGTAACCGGGTTCTAAGGTTCCCAATATCACGGGATTGCCTTCATTGTTCATCGTTTCGATTTAGCCACTGAACTGGCGACCGAAATATTCCAGGAAAGCAACCCTCAATTGAGTGTAGTATCGAGTATCAACCAACCTCGGACTGCACCAAAGTCAGTTATCTCACTACCCTAAAGAGGCCAAGATAGTTCAATTAAGGTTCCTAAGGTCTGTTGATGCTTCATGACACCACATGGAGGCCCCGTACTCTCCTTGACTGAACTCAAGGGTTACCGGTACACACCAAAGTGCCACATCAACGTAGCAGACTGTTTCAACCATGTCGGTATACCCCGCACAGTTCCCTCACAGCCTTGTTGCTACTTTCTAAGAAGGTATCTCCCAGATCCGGATTAGGACCTATAGAACTCCCAAGACAGTCCCACAATTTAAAGCAAGCAAAGAAAGCAATTGAAAACACAGTGATCTTAATCCTAAGGTACACCCCACTTTAAGTTTATTCCCCAGCAGAGTCGCCAGTTCTGTGATCGGTGGATCTGGAACTGACTGTTTAACGCTGGTTCGCGAAATGTCGCGGAAGCAAGAGTCGCCACCGTCTTTTATTTTCTCCAAGTGGAAAGGACAAAAGCACAGAAAAATTCCTTGAAAGAGATTGCTCTCGGTTCGGGAGGTAGGTTATAGAAAGGGAAGGTGTTAGCACCCTTTCTATCCATGGTTATCCATGGGCTCTTAGGTACTTGCTCAATGTGTTTTCAAAAATGTTTGCTTGCTTTTTAATTGTGGGTTTTAAAAAAGTTTCTTTGAAGAATTTCAGTTCGACTCATACGTCAGAGTGTTTGAAAAAATTGCTTTGAAAGCTTTTGAAAAATGTGTTGGTGTGAACAGTATTTTTGTTTGAAATTAGAGCAAGTATCCATGAGAACCTACCTACCCTAAGGAATTCGTCTGTGTAAAAGTCCTTTGAAGTAGTGCCATCCCACCATTGAGAGGTAGGTAGCACCACCGTTGGAGGTGTTCGGGTCAATTCGAGTTTGTAGGGACATGGTGATCACCAGAGCAATGGGAAGACACCTTAGAAGCTACCCTCATGCCAGGTTCCCGGATCATGAGGACTTACTAAGACGTCCTCTACTCGACGACCACCTTTCGAAAGGCAACAGGTGAGGCGTACCCTAGGGGTGGTGTGTGCGAATTGTGCGTCATGTTTCAGTTATTTGTCTTGTCATGTTTATTTGTGTTCTACGCTGGATTTTAATTAAGACATTCATTCTTGCATGCTTTTTAACAGTTATATATCTGCGGGAAAATAAATCTAAACTATTACAAATGGCGCGGGTCCACATCGCCAAAATTAAACCGGACCCGATTTGGACTGAAGAATAAATAAAGCGAATAAAAGTGCAAGAAATAAAATTATTACAAGGCTTTGGGACATGTACATAATTATAATAAGCGACAAAGTAAAATGCGCGAAACAAAATAATTAAAGCGACGGGCGTTGGACCCTTTTGCAAAATATCAAATTAATGAGGAATTAAAATGAAAGTTAAAAATTAAATGTTTTTTGGTATTTTTGTGTTTTTTAAGATTTAAAAGAAAAAGAACTTTTTAGAATGAAATTTGAAATGCAAATCCTAATTCTAATGTTTTTTAGTTATTGTGAAAATGTTATATTAATCTAAATTAAACCCTAATTTTTACTTATGTACATTTAATTATAAAAATAAAATAAATAAATAAATAATATTGTGATAAAAAAAAGGAAAATTTAAAAGGTATAAAAAGTCATTAAACCTAATGCTATATTTTTGGATTTTTAGTTATTAAGAAAGTAGTAAAATCTAACCTAAATGCAACCCTAATTAGTTTACAAGTTTAATTATGAAAATTACTAATATTATGGCAAAAAACAAGGAAAGTTAAAAGGAATAAAAAAAAGTCATTAACCTAATGCTATATTTTTGGATTTTTTTATGGAAGAAAGAATTAAAGTTAAAACCTATTTTACTAAATTTATTTACATGTAATTTTTTACAAGAAAATAAATAAAATAAATATTTTTTATGTTTTTATCCTTTTTCTGATTTTTTGTGATGTTTTTATATTTTTGTAAAAAAAACAATTAATTAATTAGAACAATGAAAATAAATAACCTAATAATTAAAAAAAAACAATAAAACATGAAAAGAGAAGCAAACCAGGGGGGGGGTAGACCCCAATTCAGGAGGTATAGGCCTAGCATTTCTGGCCCAATGGCTTGAAACCCGTTTGACTTTTCCAATTTTGTGTGCCAGCGTTGACCTGGACCTAGCATGTTCCTTGTATCCAAGCCTTTGATTTGAATTGGTGGGACGCGTGGATGGTCTGACTTTGAGGCGTGTGATGCATCCTCCATGTTGGCACTGCACAGGATTTAGTATTGAAAAATAATATGAAACTTACACAGACCTGGGACTCGAACCCAGGTCTTAGACAATGCAAGCTTAACACCTGTGCCACTGAAGCACTTGAGTTTCAATTAATATATAATGGTCAATAATTATTATAAAAGAAAAAGGTTAGTGCTCTTTGAAACGCGCGCGAGATTTTGAATTGACCTATCCCCATGTGACACGACATCTTCGTCTTCGTTGCTTTGTTTCCCTGAAAAAAATAGAAAACGTTTAACGGGGGTTTTGAACCCCCTCAAAACAAGCCTAATCCAATAATAGCGAATAGCCCCTCATTGCATATAAATTAGGCGCGAGG
The DNA here is from genome assembly GCA_948472305.1 of Vicia faba. Classification (NCBI taxonomy): domain Eukaryota; kingdom Viridiplantae; phylum Streptophyta; class Magnoliopsida; order Fabales; family Fabaceae; genus Vicia; species Vicia faba. The sequence goes on from OX451736.1 coordinate 202,572,622, forward strand.
GTTGTAGAATGATCGTCCAATCGCGCTGGTTTTGGTCATGGTACTGATGAGTCTCAATTTTACAGTATTACGAAATGCCCAAATCAAAGCTCGTGAAAACCCTAGAACACAATAATGGCAAATCTGTATATGGCGCACGAAAACTCAATTAAATATAATGGTTAGCTTAGAAACTTTGTAAGGAACAAGAATTCATCAATAAAAATGCAAAAGGACGTATGAATTGTGATATGCGATTTCAAAAGTTATGTGACACAGTTTGAGTTCTCCCTACCAATTCCTGGAGTTTTGAAGGATGTTTGGAGTTGGGATAGGATCAGGAGTCCACGAGCAAACTTTTGGTATAAGAATTAGAGCTTAAAACCACCTCGAACCTTGATTTCAGAATTGAGTTATATGGCCAATTTTTCAAGTTGTCAATAAGCTTTTGAGCGCAGCCTTTGGTGTGTTGTGGTTAGGGTTTGACTTAGTGCTTATGATGGAAGAGAATTAGCTTGTTATTTGACCTTGATTCATGCCCATGAGAGAACTAGTCCTAGGGTTTTTTCATTAACAAACTTTTCCTTCTTTTAAGCCAAGACCAAGACTTAGTGTGCATTTTAACCCTAGCATAAGTTTGTGAGCTGGCCCATGATACATGGAAGTTGTCCAAATTCAAATGACACTATTCCATTGGTTTTTGAATTTTATTTGAATTTTTAAAGATTTAAAATGAATTAAATTATCAAAAATTAAATAAAATAGAAAAATCAATATTTGGTCTTGAAATTAATCATGGGACACGTGTGTGGCATGACAAGGATGAATCAAGTGGAAGAAAGTGGACCCTTTTGTCAAAAATTGGAGTTTCAAGGATAGTTGACTTTTGCCATTTCACAAAAATTTCCCAACTTCTACAAGGCATAACTTGCTCAATTTTTAAGCTTTTCACATGTTATTGGATATTTTGGAAAGGTCTTTGAGTCCTCTAACCAATTCCTTTGGTCCCATGTCATTTTGATTTTCCAATATCAAGTTATGGCCTTTGACTTAAAGTCCCTTTTTGTTGACTTTTGAAAATGACCTATAATGTTGAAATTGATAACTTTTTGTGAGAGCATTTCTTGGACTTGAAGTATGAAGGTGAGTTGTAGGAAATGTCTCTCTCTTCAAAATGAGCTTTAGATGGAATTTTTCTGATAATCCATGTGAAAGTTATGCCCTGGTCAATTTCAGTTGACTTTTTCAGCTGTCCAAATATAGTAACTTTTGCATCTTGATGATTTTCTGAGCCAAATTTTGAGAATCATGATCAAGCATTGATCAAATGATGTTTGTGGCTTCAAAATGATATGTTGACCAAAAATTTGAACTTTTAACTGTCAAATGACCATTTTGCCCCTACAGTTGACTGTAGTGCAATTTAGGGTTTTGACTGTGCAATCTTGAGCTGAATGCCTTGAAATTTGACTCTCCTGGAAAATCTTGGGACGATTTGACTGAACCAGAGAAGGCCTTTGACTGGATAAGCATCGGGAAAATCTTGGGACGATTTAACCGAACCGGTCTAGGTCTTGAAATGTCTTCAACTGGATAAGCATCAGGGAGATCTTAGGGCGATCTGACTGAACCAGAGAAGGCCTTTGACTGGATAAGCATCGGGAAAATCTTGGGACGATTTAACCGAACCGGTCTAGGTCTTGAAATGTCTTCAACTGGATAAGCATCAGGGAGATCTTAGGGCGATCTGACTGAACCAGAGAAGGCCTTTGACTGGATAAGCATCGGGAAAATCTTGGGACGATTTAACCGAACCGGTCTAGGTCTTGAAATGTCTTCAACTGGATAAGCATCAGGAAAATCTTGGGACGATTTAACTGAACCAGAGAAGGCCTTTGACTGGATAAGCATCAGGAAAATCTTGGGACGATTTAACTGAACCGGTCTAGGTCTTGAAATGTCTTGAGAACTTAACTGGATCTTTCCTGAAAGGTAAAAGTCAGTCATATGCAACGCATGATATGGATCAAGCAATGATGTTCTCAACATAAATGAGATTTGTATGATGCAGTGCGTTATGCATGCTATAATGATGTATGTGATGTTTTATGTATGTTTTCGTCTAGGAAAGTAAATCCTTGACGGGTGCCGGGAAGTCGTATCCTAGGCTGATGTCGGAGAATAGATTTAGCTTCCGCTGGGGATGATAACTGCAAGGATACCGGTAGGAGAAGATGACTCCGTTGCGGAATAAACTTGGCGAATGGAAGATTCTGCGGGGAGAAAAGATACTCTAGCGATCATGCTGGGAAGCAATACTCTGTGGGAAGAGTGATGCCTTGCTGAATGTTGATAGTAACTCTGTTGGGGATACCGTTGTTGTATTGGAAGTGTGAATAGACTTCGCTGGGGATAGGAAGGAACTACGTTGACGACGACCTTTCCTTGGCTTTTGGCTGAGGATAACCCAGTTATATCCTGTTGAGGAAATAACTCTTTAAATAAAGCCGGACGACGCGTTCGTGCTCTGCTAGGGGATGAGCTTCCAGAATATACTGGGGATAAGCTTACTGCTCGGGGAGATGAATTCCATCTTTCCTGGGGAACTTGGATGGGACTCTCCTGGGGAAGTTTTGATATGCTGGGGAAGCGATTCCTTTGAATGTTGATGTATGCCGCCGGAGAACAACCTTTAGACCAAGACTGTCGGGGATGCTTGTTAAGAATATATGCTGCTGGGGAATTTAAGATGTCTGGTTAGGTTCTTTAGCTGAACCTACTTTGGTACCTTGGAGAATAGAACAATTAGACTGCTCAGACAACTCTTTATTGCCCCTGTTTCTAGTGTCACCTGCAATTAATTCTTTGTTTCGTATGCAAATATTTATGAGCTAGCAAATTATTGTCAATGCATATATCACAAATTGAACCTTGGACGTTCTTCGCAAAACAAAACAGAAAAGGAAAACAGTTGGCACGTTTAACTGAAAAGTATATTTGTATTGATTTTGAATAGCCTGTGAAAAGGCGTTTTGTGTACAAGAGGCTGACGTCCTAGTAAGCGGAACGTCGCCGAATAAGAGAGTTTATACAAGTTTTGTACAAAAGAAAATAAACAGCTGTGTGAAATATGAATGATCCACTGGGTTTCAACTCTGCTATCGCCTTTATAACCCTGAGCGTCTCATCACTTGATGACCTTGGTTGAAGGTGAAGCTGACTGATCGATGCCGTCTGAACTTGATGTAGATACCGGATTCTGGATGCAAAGTGATCCAATGAGACATAGTATTACGCTTTTACCCCTAATTTTTGCCTGGACCGCCCTTTCGGGTTTTTCAGTCCACCGGGATACCCATTTTTGCCCAAGCCGCCTTTTCAGGTTTTCGACTTGCCGGGTGTACAGATTTTTTCGTTTTCATCCCTTCATTTGCCCGAACCCTTTTGGTTCGACGGGAAGCCCTAATTTTTGCCTAGACATGTCAGCCTAGCGGGTCATTTTTCATGCGTAGTATTTTTTAACTATGTCTGCATTGGCGGGGTGAGGAAGGTCGTCACCATCCATGTTGGTTAATATCATTGCTCCTCCTGAGAACACATGCTTAACCACAAATGGCCCTTCGTACGTAGGGGTCCATTTTCCCCTTGGATCACTCTGAGGAAGGATGATTCGCTTGATCACCAGATCCCCGACTTGATATTCCTGTGGTCTGACCTTTTTGTTAAATGCCCTGATCATTCGTTTCTGATACGTCTGACCATGGCAGATAGCAGCAAGTCTCTTTTCGTCAATAAGGTTGAGCTGATCAAGTCGTGTCTGGATCCAACCATCTTCATTCAGATTTGCATCCTTCATTATCCGGAGAGAAGGAATTTGTACTTCAATCGGCAAGACTGCCTCCATGCCATAAACCAGAGAGAAAGGAGTTGCCCCGGTTGACGTCCTAGCTGAGGTACGATACCCGTGCAGAGCGAACGGTAACATCTCATGCCAATCTTTATATGTTACTGTCATCTTCTGCACGATCTTCTTGATGTTTTTATTAGCTGCTTCTACAGCCCCATTCATCTTCGGTCTGTAAGGAGAAGAATTGTGGTGCTGTATCTTGAACTGTTCGCAGAGCTCAGCGATCATCTTATTGTTCAGATTGGTACCGTTGTCTGTAATAATCCGCTCAGGGACACCGTACCGACAGATCAGGTTGTGCCGAATGAACCGTGCCACAACAGTCTTGGTTACCGTAGCATAGGATGCTGCCTCAACCCACTTCGTAAAATAATCAATCGCTACTAGGATGAAGCGATGTCCATTAGATGCCGTAGGTTTAATCTCACCGATCATGTCTATGCCCCACATTGCAAATGGCCAAGGCGCAGTCAGAACATTCAGGGGAACCGGAGGAACATGCACCTTGTCTGCGTAGATCTGGCATTTATGGCATGTTCTGGAATGTTGGTAACAGTCAGCTTCCATGGTGGACCAGTAATACCCTGCCCGTAGGATCTTCTTTGCCATGGTGTGTCCACTGGAGTGTGTGCCAAAGGTCCCTTCATGCAGCTCTTCCATGATTCTTTCTGCTTCAGTCTTATCTACGCAACGCAGTAGGGTCGAATCCTGGTTTCGCTTGTACAAGATGTCGTTGCTAAGAAAGAACTTGGCTGCAAACCTCCTCAGGAATTTCTTATCATTGACAGATGCTCCTTCAGGGTATTCCTGAACTTCCAGATATCTCTTCACTTCGTGGTACCAAGGCTTCTCAGTCACCAATTCGGTTTCGAGATCACAACAGTATGCCGGTTCGTCCAGTTTCCAGATGATGATCCGGGGAGCCTCATTATCCCATTTAACCTTGAACATTGAAGACATCGTAGCTAACGCGTCCGCCAGCTGATTCTCTTCTCTTGGAAAGTGCTCAAATGTTATCTCTGTGAAGTGGGGGATCAGGGCCAACACACATTCTTTGTAAGGAATCAAGTTTGGGTGTTTCGTATCCCACTCTCCTTTGATCTGATTGATCACAAGAGCGGAATCTCCGAAGACACTCAGAAATTTGATCCTCAGGTCGATCACAGCTTGAAGACTCATAATACACGCTTCATACTCCGCCATGTTGTTGGTACAGTTGAAACACAGTCGGGCGGTGAGTGGAGTATGAGTACCTTGTGGAGATACGATTATGGCGCCGATACCATTTCCCAAAGCATTGGAGGCTCCGTCAAAGTGCATAGACCATCGGGATCCTGGTTCAGGTCCTTCATCCGGTCCAGGTATTTCACAGTCAGTTACTATCATAATGCTTTCATCTGGAAACTCGAAGTTCATTGACTGGTAGTCATCCACAGCTTGATGTGCTAGGTGGTCTGCCAATACACTTCCCTTGATGGCTTTTTGGGTCGTGTACTGAATGTCGTATTCCGTCAAGATCATCTGCCATCTTGCAATTCTCCCAGACAGAGCAGGCTTTTCAAATATGTACTTTATAGGATCCATTTTTGAGATTAACAAGGTAGTGTGAGTCAGCATATACTGTCTCAGCCGGCGAGCGGCCCATACCAAAGCGCAACAAGTTTTCTCAAGCAGTGAGTATCGGGTCTCACAGTCGGTAAACTTTTTGCTAAGGTAATAAATGGCATGCTCTTTTCGGCCAGACTCGTCATGCTGCCCCAGCACACACCCCATTGCATTATCAAGCACTGTCAGGTAAAGTATCAAAGGTCTCCCTTCAACTGGTGGCATAAGGATAGGTGGTTCTTGGAGATATTCTTTGATTCTGTCAAAAGCAGCCTGACATTCATCATTCCAACGTACTACCTGATCTTTCTTCAGCAGCTTGAAGATTGGTTCACAGGTAGCAGTTAAGTGTGAGATGAACCGAGCAATGTAATTCAGACGTCCTAGAAAGCCTCTGACTTCCTTCTCTGTCTTAGGAACTGGCATCTCTTGAATGGCTTTGACCTTAGCAGGGTCAACTTGAATACCTTTATCACTGACCACGAAGCCTAGCAACTTCCCAGATCTTACCCCGAAGGTGCACTTGTTAGGGTTCAATCTTAGTTTGTACAATTTCAACCGGTCAAACAACTTTTGCAGATGATCTAGATGCTCTTCCTCAGTCTGGGACCTAGCGATCATGTCGTCAACATACACTTCTATCTCATGATGGATCATGTCATGAAATAAAGCAACCATGGCACGTTGGTAGGTTGCCCCAGCATTCTTTAGTCCAAAAGGCATGACTTTGTAGCAGAAGGTGCCCCACTGAGTAACAAAGGTAGTCTTTTCCATGTCTTCAGGTGCCATCTTGATCTGATTGTAGCCTGAAAAGCCATCCATGAAAGAGAACACCTTGTGCTGAGCTGTATTATCAACAAGGACATCAATGTGAGGTAAAGGGAAGTCATCTTTGGGGCTGGCCCTGTTCAGATCCCTGTAATCGACACACATCCTGACCTTGCCGTCCTTCTTAGGTACCGGCACCACATTAGCAACCCACTGAGGGTAAGAAGTCACTGCAAGAAACCCGGCATCAAATTGCTTCATAACCTCGGCTTTAATCTTCTCAGACATCTCTGGACGCATACGGCGGACCTTTTGCTTAACCGGAAGGCAATCTTCTTTAGTTGGTAAGTGATGGACCACAATGTCGGTATCTAATCCGGGCATATCTTCGTAGGACCAGGCAAAGATTTCTTTATAGTCATGCAGCATCTGAGTCAACCGTTGCTTCACGCTGAGCTCTAGGTTGGCACCAATCTTCACCTCTTTCTTGTCTTCCTCAGTACCCAAGTTTATTGTTTCCACTGGCTCTTCATGGGGTTGAATTGCCCTCTCTTCCTGTTGTAACAGTCTTGCAAGTTCACTAGGCACTTCGCAATCATCTTCACCTTCGTCTTCGGCTAAGTTGATCGGATTTTCGAAGTCATAACTGGCAGTAGCGGAGTCGTTACCAGTGAGATCCAGAGTGGATTGAAACCTGTATGAGTGAGTGTGTGTGTAAATACAGCTGTTTTGCAATATGTAAAGAAAGGAAAGAAAAGGAGCGCAAAATTTGAAATGTGAAAAACGTCCAATGCTTTTATTCATGATATATGACAGTGACAAACAAAAGCCCTCATAAATAAAACCACGGTGCCCCGGGTAAGACACCGGGCCATATAGCCTCAAATTATTGTTTATTACAAATCAAACAAAACAAAGAAATTCATTACTGGGAAACAAAAGTTATGGGTGTAAAATCTTTAGCAGTCCAATTGGTCAATCCACCGTCGGCCGTCGGGTAGATCCAGCTATCGAACTCTGACTCTTCCACTTCATCTTCCTCTCCAATAGCATTCACTTCAGAGTGAGTGATGAGCACCGGAGGTCTTCCAATTCTCGCCTTGCGTACCGCTTTCTGAGCTTCTGTGGTGAAACCCAGCCCAAACTTGTTAGTCTTAGGAGTAAGATCAGGAAGCTTGCCCCAGTTTGCACATTCACCTTTTTCGATCACAGCCCGGGCATCCTTTAAGGAGGCCATCTTCATAGGAGAAACCTCTTCATCTTCTGCTGCTGCCAAGGTTGGTGGTACTTCCTCAAAATGTTGAAAGGGGGTTTCAATGAACTCCCCATCCATTTCTACGTATCTGAAAGAGTTGAGGTGGCTGACCATGTATTCCTCCTCCCCTTGCACTGTTACGATCTTCCCCCTGACCGGGTACTTGAGCTTCTGATGCAATGTGGAGGTCACAGCTCCAGCCTTGTGGATCCACGGGCGACCCAGCAAACAAGAATAGGACGGATGGATATCCATCACATAGAATTTTGAATCAAATACCTGTGACCCAACCCTGATTGGGATGTCCACTTCACCATGTACCATTCTTTTGGACCCGTCAAAGGCCCGGACAACAATGCTACTTGGTTTGAGCTCTAGATCCTCACAATCCAGCCTATCCAGAGCCTTCTTGGGCAGCACGTTCAATGAGGAACCTGTGTCAACCAACACATGAGCAAGAGTAGTGCCCCTGCATTCAATGGAGACATGCAGGGCATCATTATGGTTTTTCCCCTTTGCTGTCAGATCGGCATCAGAGAAACCCAGGCCATTATCAGCAGTTAGGTTGGCCACACAGTCAGTGAACTGGTCAGCAGTCGTCTCTTGGGGTACGTGGGCAGTCTTTAAGAAAGCAATCAGAGCCTTTGCATGGGCCTCTGAACACAGCAGCAGTGACAACATGGAAATTTTAGAGGGGGTGTGCCCCAACTGTTCTACAACGTTGAAATCGCTTTTCTTTATTATCTTGAGGGTTTCTTCCATTTCCTGCTTGGAAGCCTCAACAATGGTCTTTGGTGCCTCCGCCCTGGCAGGCACATTAGCAGCAATTCCCTTGCCCCGAGTATTAGATGACTCAGTAGCAGGGGTGGATACTTGGTCAGGGGGAGAAACAGGCACTCTGGCAGGTGTGAAGATCAAAGGCCTATGAATTGCCGGAGGAGCAATGTCTGGCGAGAACAGTCTTCCACTACGAGTGACCTTAGCAGGCCCGGTGATGTTGGAGACACCAGTATCAATGTTGCACTCTTGTTTCACACCCAGAACATAAACATCCGCCCCATAGTGCCATGGGACAGCCTTATCAGAGTTGTAGGGTATAGGCCCCGGAACAGTAATGGTAATGGGAGCACTCTTGTGAACTGACAAAATTTGTATAGGCTTCTTTGACGGAGCCTCAGAATAGTTGTTGAAGATGGTGACGATCGACACTTCTTCAACAGGAGCAGCAGGAACAATAGTCTTTTCGAACAAAATCTCTCTACTATTTATCAGGTTTTGGATGCCTGACTTCAACAGAGAACAACCAGCAGGGGAAGCAACACATAGAGGGCAACTTTTGCTACATCCCGGAAATAAACCGGCTAGCAACAGATTCCTCTTGACCATCAGCAACGGAGTAGCAACATCATCCACCGAAGCTACATGCAAATTCTCCTCAACAGCATTCACTCCATGCTGGGGCATGGGAGCAGTTACAACATTTGGCTTCTCGGGAGCCTCAAACCGTATCTCTTTGGCATCAATGAGGTCTTGAACCTTGTTCCTTAGGGCCCAACAGTCATCTGTGTTATGCCCCGGGCTATCAGAGTGATAAGCACAACGAGCATTTGGATTAAACTTGGGGGATGCAGTGTTGGGAAACCTTGGAGCCTCCTTGACAGTCACTAAATTGGTGGATAGCAACTGTGGCAGGATCTGTGATAAGGTCATGCTTAACCGGGTAAACTCTCTCCGGGGTCTTTCAAACTTTTGAGGATTAGTTGGCCGAGGAGCGGCAGCAGGTTTGGCAATCATTACCGCACTGACAGATTGGCGGTGTTCAGGTCGCTCTGTTCTCCGAGAACCATATACAGCACTAGCCTCCTTTTTGAAGGGTTTCTTCTCAGTACTGGAGGAAGCAACTTTCTGTATCTTCCCCGATTTTATACCGGCCTCGATCCTTTCACCAGTCAGGATCAGATCAGTAAACCCAGCAGAGGAATTACCAATGAGATGATTGAAAAACGGACCAGATAGGGTCCCCAAGAACATGTCTACTAACTCCCGATCAGTCAATGGTGGCTGCACCCTGCCAGCCAGGTCTCTCCATTTCTGAGCGTACTCCTTAAAACCTTCACCCGACCCTAGCGACATACCCTGGAGCTGGGTACGCGTAGGAGCGAGGTCGGCATTATACTGATACTGCTTGTAAAAAGCAGTGGCCAGATCCTCCCAGTTACGAATGCTGATTCCATCTAGCTGATAGAACCAATCGAGGTGAGTCCCTGAAAGACTCTCCTGGAAGAAGTGGATCCAAAGGTTCTTGTCTGCTGTGTAAGGCTGGATCTTCCTTACATAAGAACGGAGATGCATCTTGGGACAGGAAGCCCCATCATACTTCACGAAGGCAGGTGTTTTGAACTTGTGGGGGATCACCACCCCAGTAGATAACCCCAAGTCTCCGAAATCCAATCCAGGCACTCGCTGAACTTCCACAGCCTTTAATCTGTCTTCCAGCTGTTTGTACCGGTCTTCAGCAGGAGGGTACTGGTCGTCGTTGAAGTCTGTTTCAGTATCAGAGCCCACAGGAGTAGCGACCTCCCTTTCATGGTGACTACCTTCCGTCACAGATGGAGGAGTCCTTTCAGCTTCAACCAAAGTGTTCCCGAGTCTGCGCCCAGTGTTAAATAGCACAGTCCTCCTCTTCTTCTTAGTCTTCTTCAGAAGCATGGTCTTCAACTCTTGTTGACCCTGAGCCAAGCCCTTGATCAGCTCCTGAAATTGGGCGTTCTGCGCCTGAAATTGGACGTTCTGCGCCTGAAGAGCCTTGATAGCCGCATCGGTTGATGATTCAGGATTCATGATGCTGAAATAAACAGCGAAGAACGGTAAACAACCTGAAAAGAAGAATACCTATGATGCACATGATGAATGATATGTGTTTATGCGATGCATTCAAAGGTTCGAAAATTCAAATTTGTTATAGACCAAAAGGAACACACGTTATTATTAAGAAAATCATTGTTTAATACATCAAAGCCTCATGGGCAAAAGTACAAAAAGATCAAATCACATCCAAAATATGTTGCGCATCTTCTTTGGAGCTATGTAAGTGTTGAGAGTCCTTTCCTCGTGCAACAGGCGGGTGAGCTCCAAGACCTTCTTTTCACTGGCATACAAACTAGTCTCAAGAGAATTCCGCTCTTCCTTAAGCTGGATCCAACTCTTCTGCATCTCTTCCCAGGATGTGGGCATATCAGGGTGCTGAATAACATGAGACACCTCTCCTTCCAAGACAGGCTCTTTGATTACTGGAAGCATGTGAGGATAAGGCATTACTAACTTCTGAGAGCGGGCTCGTACCCACTTGATGTAAGGCTCCAAAGGGATGGAGTTCCTGTGCCCCAGTGTCTTGCTGTCTATCCTACTAGGCATCCTCCAAGCTCTAATAAATCTTTGGCGAAGTCCTTGAGTATCGTTGTCGAAGTCAAAAACTATGTCAGGAATTAACATGTCATGAGGACCATCCCTCCGAGCATAACCAAATTGTCTCCAAGCCAGGCATGGACTATAAGTAATACCCCCTCTGATTCCAAGTAAAGGAACATTAGGATACTCCCCGCAACGATCAATGATAGTGACATCTTCTCTGGACCTAGGGCACCAATGTATATCTGCATGTGTAAGAGTCATCAACCGTTGTGACCATCTCAAACCCCGCTCGTTCTTCAGGACTGATTGTGGAAGGTGCGAAATAAACCACTTTCCCAGGAGAGGAGTGCAACACATAAGGACACCTCTTTTTCTCATGGTTCGAGTGTAACATGAGTGAAGGAGGTCCCCCAGCAACGTAGGTATAGGATTCCTGGACATAAAGATCTGGACAGCACTGATATCAATGAGCTGATCTGGGTTAGGGAACAACACCAAACCATAAACAAGGAGAGCCACAACCTTTTCAAAAGCCTGTAAGTCAAGGGAGTTCCAACATTCATAGGCCTTTTCAAACAGAAACTTGGCTAAGAACCCTTTGATACCACTTCTAACTTCCCAATGTCCCTTGAGGTCAGATGACTGTAGGTGCAAGGTTTTAGCAATCTCTTCAAGCTTAGGTTCCTTTTCTGTACCGTTGAAGGGTAGCTGATCAAGGATAGGGATCTTCAGGAGTCGGGAGAACTCCTCCAATGTAGGTACCAACTGATAGTCCAAGAAGGTGAAACAGTGATGCAGAGGGTCAAAGAATTGGAACAGGACTTTTATCATATCTTCCTCAATGTTGGTGTTGACCAAGCTGATGAGGCTTCCATGCCTTTCACTGAATGAAGAGTTCTCGGGAATCCTGGATATAAGCTCCTTAAGCTGAGGAGGGATCCTTACAAGACTGATTGGAATTGTCTTTCTACGAACAGTTTCCATGTCCTACAAAACAAGAACAAAGATGAAAATTCGAACCCCTGAAATGGTTAGTTAATGCATATGATGCTGGATGATGTCATGATGTTATGATTAAACACACCACAGATATTTACAAAGACAAACATGTAAGGCACACAAGGCACACAAGACAGGCCCTTAAGGTTTAAGGCCAGCATGGGGTCTGGGTAGTACCCTCTTGAAGTTGGTAGGTTCAACCTGTCCTAATCAAAGTAACCGGGTTCTAAGGTTCCCAATATCACGGGATTGCTTTCATTGTTCATCGTTTCGATTTAGCCACTGAACTGGCGACCAAAATATTCCAGGAAAGCAACCCTCAATTGAGTGTAGTATCGAGTATCAACCAACCTCGGACTGCACCAAAGTCAGTTATCTCACTACCCTAAAGAGGCCAAGATTGTTCAATTAAGGTTCCTAAGGTCTGTTGATGCTTCATGACACCACATGGAGGCCCCGTACTCTCCTTGACTGACTCAAGGGTTACCGGTACACACCAAAATGCCACATCAACGTAGCAGACTGCTTCAACCATGTCGGTATACCCCGCACAGTTCCCTCACAGCCTTGTTGCTACTTTCTAAAAAGGTATCCCCCAGATCCGGGTTAGGATCTATAGAACTCCCAAGCAACCCACAATAATAAAGCAAACAAAGAGTACAATTGAAAACACAATGATCTTAGTCCTAAGGCACACCCCACTTTAAGTTTTTTTCCCCAGCAGAGTCGCCAGTTCTGTGATCGGTGGATCTGGAACTGACTGTTTTAAGCTGGTTCGCGAAATGTCGCGGAAGCAAGAGTCGCCACCGTCTTTTATTTTCTCCAATAGGAAAGGACAAAAGCACAGAAAAATTCCTTCGAAGAGATTGCTCTCGGTTCGGGAGGTAGGTTATAGAAAGGGAAGGTGTTAGCACCCTTTCTATCCATGGTTATCCATGGGCTCTTAGGTACTTGCTCAATGTGTTTTCAAAATTATTTGCGTGCTTTTCAATGTGGGTTTCAAAAATATTCTTTGAAAAGTTTCAGTTCAACTCATACGTCAGAGTGTTTGAAAAGTTTGTTTTGAAAGTTTTTGAAAGTGTGTCGGTGTGAAAAGATTTCAGTTTGTTTTGAAATTAGAGCAAGTACCTTTGAGAACCTACCTACCCTAAGGAATTCGTCTGTGTAGATGTCCTTTAAAGTAGTGCCATCCCACCATTGAGAGGTAGGTAGCACCACCGTTGGAGGTGTTCGGGTCAATTCGAGTTTTAGGGACATGGTGATCACCGGAGCAATGGGAAGACACTTTAGAAGCTACCCTTATGCCATTGATCTTTTATTCCGAGGCAACTTATTCGAGGCAACTTTGTTTTAGGCAACTAGATCAATGGACACAAGGACTTACTAAAATATCCTCTACTCGATGATCACCTTTCGAAAGGCAACAGTGAGGCGTACCCTAGGGGTGGTGTGTGCGAATTGTGTGTCATTTTCAGTTTATTGTTCGTCTTGTCATGCATTGGTGATCTAACGATTCGATTTTATTTTTGGGCATTCATTCTTTCATGTTATTGTTTAACAGTTAAAAGTGCGGGAATTTAAAGTGCGGAAAAGATAAAAGTCCTACGCTATTACAAAGGGCGAGGGTCTACAACGCCAAATTAATCCAGACCCATTTTAAAATAAATTGCAGAAAAGAAATGTCTAATAGCTATTACATGGCTTTGATACAAGTACATTATATTCACAGAAGAAATAAATGAAACGCGCGAAAAAGAAAATAATCAAATGCGAGGGCGTTGAACCCTTTAAAGGAATTAAAATAATTAAGTTATCTAAAATTAAAATTAAATGAAAAATGGTATTTTTTGTGTTTTTAGATTTAAAAAAAAGAAAAATTAATTAAAATTAAAGTGCTAAACCCTAGTTCTAATGTTTTTTAAGTTTATTATGAAAATATTGACTTTTAACCTATTTTAACTCTAAATTAATTTATGTACAATTTAATGATGAAAATAAATGAATTAAATATTATTATTGTAGAAAAGGGAAAAAATAAGAAAGGATAAAAAGAATTCATTAAACCTAATTCTACACATTTTTAGATTTTTTTATTAAAAAGAATTAAGGTTATAATTAAATTAAATAATTACAAGCATTTATTTATGAAAAATAACTATAATAAAATAATTATTAAATTTTTTGTCTTTTCTGAATTTTAATGTTTTTATGTTTTTTTTTGTAAAAATTAATTAAATCAGAAAATAAAATACACAAGTAAATGATTAAAAATAATAGAACATAAAGAAAATTAGAAAAAAAAAAAATGGAACCAGGGGGGTGTTCTGTCCCATTGTGGAGGTGTTGATTTGAAAAGCCTGGCCCAATTATTTGTGAGAATTTGTTGACTTTCTGGATCGTGTGTGATGCTTTGACTCATGCTCAGGATGTGCACCAATCTTCAGCCTTGGATGGGAGTCTCCTGGACACGTGTATGGCTTGATGATGAGAGGATATGGTGTGACCTAACATCAGCGCTGCATGGAAACTGGAAATGAAAAATAATATGAAATTGTGTAGACCTGGGACTTGAACCCAGGTCTTTGATATCATGTGCCTAACGCGTTACCACTGAGCCACTTATGTTTCAATTAATATATAATGGCTAATAAATAACAAAAACTAAAGCCAACGCGTAGTGGAGAGGGCGCGCGAAATTTCAAATGAACGTATCATGGGCTGCCACGACTCCTTCTTCCTCATGTACCCTGAAACATAAAACCCTATGGCCACAGTTTTTCATGCGTGGCTTAAAGTTAGCTACAGAAAAATAGCGATTAGCTTATTTCCTAATATAAATTAGGCGCGAGTATGTAGATCTTTTCGTCCAGATGCATGGAGTGTGATGGTGTTGCTCTGAAGTCCTAATTTTACCTCTACGCAAAAGCCCCAATTCAAGCAACCTGTAACCCTAAATTTTGGCAATGGCAGAATCACGTATGGTCAACGAAAATGAAATTAAACGCAGTGAATAGCTTAGAAACATCACATGGAACAAGAATATACTATTGGAATGCCATGAAGATGCTTAGAATGGAGAATACGATTTCAAATATTTTGAGATACAGTCTGAGTTAGAGGTACCAATTCAGGGTGTTTTAATTGATGTGAACGATTGAGAAACCTTCAGTGACGTCTCAGGATGCTATTGGAAAAAAAATTAAGACTTGAAAGATCCTCTAGCTTTGAAATCAGATTTGCATTTTATGTCCAAATTTTCAAATTGCCAATCCACTTTTGAGCGAGCCTTTTGCTGGGTTATGGTTAGGGTTGGACTCAGTGATGATCATGGAATGGAATTGGCTTGCTCTTTTGCCTTAATTCATGCTTGTGAGAGAATTGGTCTTAGGGTTTCTTCCATTAACCATTTTTCCTCCTTTTTAGCCAAAACCTAGACCTAGTGTGCAAATGAACCCTAGCCTGATTTCTTGAGTTGGTTCATGATACCTAGAAATTGTCCAAGTTCACATGACACTATTCCATTGGCTTTTACATTTTATTTGAATTTTCAAAGAATTAAAATGAATTAAATCATCAAAAATTAAATAAAATAAAAAAATCAATATTTGGTCTTGAAACTAATCATGGGACACGTGTGTGGCATGACAAGGATGAACCAAGTGGAAAAAATGGGGCCCTTTTGTCAAAAATTGGATTTTCAAAGATAGTTGACTTTTGCCATTTCACAAAAATTCCCCAACTTCTACAAGGCACAACTTGCTCAATTTTTAAGCTTTTCACATGTTCTTGGACATTTTGGAAAGGTCTTTGAGTCCTTTAACCAATGCCTTTGGTCCCATGTCATTTTGATTTACCAATCTCAAGTTATGGCCTTTGACTTAAAGTCCCTTTTTGTTGACTTTTGAAAATGACCTATAATGTTGAAATTGATAACTTTTTGTGAGAGCATTTCTTGGACTTGAAGTATGAAGATGAGTTGTAGGAAATGTCTTTCTCTTCAAAATGAGCTTTGGATGAAATTTTTCTGATAATCCATGTGAAAGTTATGCCCTGGTCAATTTCAGTTGACTTTTTCAGCTGTCCAAATATAGCAACTTTTGCATCTTTGATGATTTCTGAGCCAAATTTTGAGAATCATGATCAAGCATTGATCAAATGATGTTTGTGGCTTCAAAATGATATGTTGACCAAAAATTTGAACTTTTGACTGCCAAATGACCATTTTGCCCCTACAGTTGACTGTAGTGCAATTTAGGGTTTTGACTGTGCAATCTTGAGCTGAATGCCTTGAAACTTGATATGAGGATGCTTGACCATGTTTGTAAGCATATGAGACTTGATTGGGCCTTTGAACACTCCATTTTCTTGATCAGCACACAAACCCTAATCTTGACTGTATAGGAGACAGTTGACCTGCACAACCCTTGGGGAATTTTGTGACTTGGCTTGGCAATTTCTTGAAGAATATGGGAGGGCAAATTTTGGGGTATAACATAGTGTATTGATGTTGACATAAATATATGCAATGTAATGTAACATGATGTTTCTTGGGTTTTATGCTTTTTCTTGGGTTTTATGTTCTATCTAATTGAATTGAATCGATTTATTGACTCTTAACTAATTCTCATGTTTGTTGTTGCAGAGGTTGTTCCGAAGAAAATACTTGATCTGATGAATGTTGAAGGACTTACTAGGGAAAATGTGGCAAGCCATCTGCAGGTACACATTCTTGCTTTTGTGGCCACCACAATTGTTTTGTTTATTCTTAATCAAAAGTTTATATTGATGAATTAACAATGATCAAAGTTTTAAGAACTTTTCATCCTCTTGAAGAATGAGTTACACATAATGTTATGGATATTTCTTTTAATTAGTGATACTTTTGAAAAAATTTGATCCAATCAAACTCAATAATTGATTGTTAACAATGTGGCATTTTAAGACTTTAAGTTGATAATCATGTTTTCAAGTCCCACTGATAAAAACACAAGTTTAGTCAAACAAACATGTATACTTTTGAGTATTGTGATGATTTCATATGAAGCTCACTTTCCATTTGCATTGCAGAAATATTGACTCTATCTGAAAAAGGCAGTCCATCAAGATAACACGGTTGCTGCTGTTGCTGCATTCAGTGGTGTAATGATTCGTATCTTCAGATGAGCAGAATATATGGATATGCTGATTTTTGCACCTCGTCTGGATCTAGAATTTGCTAATTCAGAACTAATATTATCTTTAATAACTTTTTTTAGGATACATATGATAAAATAAACGAGTTTGATATTTTGCACAGTGATTAAAGATTTTGTGATTTTGTGATTCAGGCTGATGATTAAGTAAAAGTACTTTATTGCAATATATATATATATATATATATATATATATATATATATATATATATATATATATATATATATATATATATATATATATATATATATATATATATATATATATATATATATATATATATATATATATATATATATATATATATATATATATATATATAATCAGGGCTGTTTTGGGATTGAAAATAAAAATTCATTGATAACAGAAGTAAACAAATTCACGAGTTTGAATTTGGCCTGAACAGCCTTTGCTGCAGTACTGTGAGTTATATGTATTCTGTTTTGCATGTAGTAATTAAGAGCTATAATGCTTCAAGAGGTTGATTATTTTTTTGTTTGTTAATAGCTAAAGTGATCTATCAATTGATCTATGAATGAACGTTGTAAATTGCAACCAAGTACCTTTAAAAGTTTGATTCAGAAAATTTAGAAAAACAAATAGGGATATTGTGAATACTGTATACGCAGATTGCATAAGGCAGACTAAAATTTTTGTAGACAGAATAACATTAAAATTGATTTTTTATGCAATAATTTAAAGATGATATTTAGAGATTTTTAAGAAAAATAAAGTTATTTTGATATGTTATTATTTTATAAAAATTTGTTGAAAATATTTAAAAGTATTGTATATATATATATATATGATAAATAAAGATTGTATTTTAATTTTGTGTATTTTCTATAAATATTTGATTATATTTTATATTTTATATTTTACGTGTAATAAGTTAAAACGTGTGAGTTATTTTTTAGTTTATTTATTATAGTAGATTTATTTATTTGTATAAAAATATTATATTAATTTATTATATAATTTATTATTGTAGATGCAATCTTGAACTAATATATAAAATAAATTCATATAATATTATTAATTTATAGATAACTTAAAATAATATTCTATTATTATTTTATGAAGATTTGTTGAAAATATTTGAAAGGATACATATTATTTTTCTTTCAAATATATAAGTATTATGAACATTTTCCATTTCATAAAAAGTAAAGTAATGACAACTTTAATTTTAATTAATTATAATAAATATATTATTAATATATTTTATTTTTCTATAATTTAAGATTTATAATAAATTATAATAATTTTGTATTTTTTTAATAATAACCTTTTCTTTTCTTTTGAGCAATCTCTCCAATGTCTTTTTGTTTTATCAAGAACATAATATTAATTTTTCTTGATGATCTCAAATAAATATAAAAGAATAAATTAATGATGATAAGTTTATAAATATTTTAATAATCTTTATATTATATCGTACTATATTTTTTTGCAATTTTATTGATATATATTACTATATTATATTGCAATATTAAGTATTTTTGAGTATATTGCTTGAGATCTTATTTATACAAATTGATTCTAAATTTTTTGGTTATTATTATGTAATATTTATTTTTAAAATATGTTATTTATGTGTAATAAATCTAATCATTAATATTAAAAGATCTATAAATGAGAAAGATTCATGTTATATTATAAACACAAATATCTCATTATTCTAACTAATTTCAACTATATAACTTATTTTCAAGATACCATGAAGTGTAGATATTCATTTAGAATTGAAATTTGACGATCATACATTATATGTTTGTAAAAATTTTAAATATGATATAATAAGAAGGAATAAATAAATATTTTAAAAAATCATGTATTTTTAATAAATATTAAACATAAAAACTAAAATATCTGTAAAAACCACGATAATCCTTCTTATTACAAATTATTGATATAACTGGAATAATTATGGATGTCCATTTATTGAGAGATTTCATATTGATTTTCCATTTATTACCTATATCCCATAAATAGGATTCATACTATACTGAAACATTCACTCCGAATATGAATAATATAATATACTCTCTTCTTCTTTTTCTGTGTTTTATTCAATTTCATAATACGTTATCAGCTCGAAGCTCCAAGACTTGTAAGGTAACATTATTTCTTCCTCTTTTTATAATGTCTATTTTCTACCCATTATTTATAATATATTTATTGGAAAATAATATTTATACAAGTTTCTGAAGAACTTATCAAACATCCATAAAGGATAGCAAAACAATATTTATATAAGTTCCTGAAGAACTTATCAAACCTCCCGGAAGGATAGCAAAATAATACTTAGATAAGTTCCTGAAAAATTTATCAAGCATCAGGATAGCAAAATAACTGTTTATTATATAGTTCCCGAAGAACTTATCAAGTACCCATGAATGATAGAAAAATAATAAGTTTATATTATTCTTGAAGAATATATGAAGCATCCTAAAGGATAGAAAAATATTGAATATCTTATATAGTTCCTGAAGAACATATAGTGCATCCCGGAAGGATAGCAAAATAACTAATTTCTTATATAGTTCCTCCAAAATAATTTATTTCTTATATAGTTCCTGAAGAATAGATAAAACATTCCCGAAGGATGACAAAATAATGAATTTGTTCTATAGTTCCTGAATAACTAAAGAGTTATAAATATTATATTTTTATTAATAAAAAGACTTTTGATTGAGTTCCTGAAGAACTGTAGTAAAAAATTTGTGATTTGAGTTTCTGAAGAACTTCATAAAAGATTTGTGATTATTATCAAAATTTATAAATTTTTGGTTTAGATGTCAAAATTGTAATTAAATTATATGCCATCTATTTTTAAAAATATATTTTATATAAATAATTTTATTATTTACAATGGGTTGAAACAAATTAGAAGAATATAATCATATATATTATTGTAAATCAGAAGTTTACAAATTATATTTAGGTGTATTGTTGGTAAAATTGGTCGAGTCATCTCGAATGTATTATGATGCGAGAATTAATTTTGAAGAACCAAAAGTTTCTTCAATCCAATAAAATTTGTGTGTTTCCAAAGATTCTTTTTGAGAAATTGAGTTTTTATGACATTAATTGTTGCATCGACTAAAAAATCATGCATATGTCTACTCACAACCAGAAGTTTATGAAATTATTTTCTCAAATAATTAGACTAAGATGTTGTTTTCTGATTTTTTTTAGAAATTACATATTAAAATTGATATTGAACATCATGTAATAATGTTCATAAAAAATGGACTTGAAGATCTATTCTTTAGATGTCTAAAGTTAATTATATAGTTGATACTTATGAGATCATCAATTCTAAATTATATATTTGAAACATCCAAAATATGATATTAAGATATTTATTTGCATCAAACTCCTTCCTTAATGTAATGTATTTCAGGTTAATAACCCGATATTTCCCGTCTAAGTGAACTTTTAGATGTGTTGTATATTTTTCAATTGCTCTAATATAACACACTAAGACGAGTCCTGAAAGAATATTGAAAAAATATATTTGATATAAATCCCAATTTTGAGATATAATTTGAGCAAACAATTGGATACTTGATTGCAGCCCAGTAGGCTGATTATTAATTGAGAAATTAAATTTTCCAATATTAAGGGGGAGATTAAGCGGTTGAAGAGTGAACAAGAAGTTCATATACAATTTAAAATAAATTGTCATATTGATCCTCGTATAAACGAATATGAACCCGAAGTTATAAGAATACTTTGACATACTTTATTTTTAGTTTCAGAGAAACTAATTAGGTACCTGAAATTTATAAAAATAAAGAGATCTCAATAAATTATGTCAAGGAATCAAAATAAAGTCAATATTGACAATGTCTTCGGAATATATATAGCTAAACATGATAAATGATAAGGAGGATCATGAGTCAAAGTCTATTAAAGATTGTAGACAAAGTGAAAATTGACCTGAATATATTCAATTGAAGAAGAATTAAACTCACTTTACAAGTGACTCGATTTTGAACTTGTAGTCCAAACACCTCAAGGTGTAAAATCAATGGGAAATAAATGAGTTTTTGTGAAAAAGCAAAATAAGAATTGTATAAAGTTTGATTTGTTGCTCAATGATTTTTGCAAAGACCTAAGATTAATTTATATGAAACATATCCACCTACAGTGAATTTAATTAACTTTTTAATATTTGATTAGCCTTGTAGCACATGAAGGGCTTAATATGAACATGATGAATATTGTGACATCTTATTTATACAACTCACTTGATAGTTACATTTATATGAAACTCCCAAAAGAGTTTAAT
Source organism: Vicia faba (assembly GCA_948472305.1). Lineage (NCBI taxonomy): Eukaryota > Viridiplantae > Streptophyta > Magnoliopsida > Fabales > Fabaceae > Vicia > Vicia faba. Next base: position 202,594,039 of record OX451736.1, read on the forward strand.
AGACAAGTGACAAATAATTTTGAATATGGAGAAAGCTACACCATAAAATTAAACAAGTTTCTTTATGAGTTAAAACAATTTGAACACAAGTGATATAATTGTCTCAATGAATATTTGCTAAGGGAGAGATATACAAATAAGTCCATAAGTCCTTGTATTTTTATGAAAAGTTTTAGAAAATAGTTTTCTATAATATTTGTCTATGTAGATGACATAAATATAATTGAAACTCCCGAAGAATTTCCAAAAAATATAAATTGTTTAAGGAAATTATTTGATATGAAGGACTAAAGAAAAAGTCCTTACTAAATGAACATTTAGACAATGAAACTTTCATACACCAAGAAAGTTACATAGAAAAGTATTAAAATGTTTCTATATGGACAAATATCACAAGTTATGTAGCATAAGTGCTAAAACGTTTGTATATGGACAAATCTCGTATGTCGTGTATCCTGATGATGTTAGATTGTTTAACGTGTAGAAGATTCTTTTAGACCTCGAGAAAAGGATGAAAAATTAATTGATCCTGAAGTACCATATCTCACTGTAATTTAAGCACTGATCTATGTTGCTAATTATACATACCATGATGTATCAAGTAATATTACTCCGTTAATAAGATACAGTTTTTCGCCTACACAAAGGCATTGAAACAAAGTCAAAATATAATTCGTTATTTTAGGGGTAAATGGAAATCAATTTGTTTTATTCGTATCCAAATTAGAATTAACAGGTTATGCAGAAACATAATACTTTCCAGATCCTCATAATGGTACATCACACAAATTATTTATTTACTTATGGTGGTACAACTATTTCATTAAGACAGTGAATCAAACCATAACAACAACTTCGTCTAACCATGAATTTTTTTTAGCACTACATGAGGCAAATCGAGAATGCGCTTGATTGAGATCTCAAATTCAACACACACAAAAGACTTGCGATTTGATTTCTAGAAAGAAATACAACAACCATATATGAAGATATACCGGATGTATTGCTCAACTGAAAGATGGTAACTTTAAAGGAGATCGAAGAAAATACATTTCTCCAAAATTCTTTTTCACTCACGATCTTCCGTAAAGTGGAGATTTAAGCCCCAACAAACTTGTTCATCTTGCATACTTTTTAGTGTAAAAGATTGGTCTTCATCTTCGAAGAAATGATCGTTCAGCTGAGGAGGAGAAATGAATTCGTTCAACTGAGGGGGAGAAATGAATTTTTCTTAAAAGATATGTACTCTTTTTCCTTCACTAGATTTTTTCCCTGAGTTTTTTCTAGTAAGACTTTAACGAGACATGTCTTGAACAAACATCCGAGAAGGACTGTTATGAATAATGGATGACGGCCTCCCTATAATTTTCTTTCTTATTTGTAATAATATGTATTGATTAGTAATAAGGTAGTTCCCTTACAAAGAATGTTGTACTCTTTTTCCTTCTCTAAAATTTTTTCCACTGAGCTTTTTCTATCAAGGTTTTAACAAGGCATATTCTTTATGGACATTCAAGAGAGAGTTATAAATGGAATGATTATGGATGTCCATCAATTGAGAGATTTCATATTGATTTTCTATTTATTACATATGTTCCATAAATAAGACTCATATTATAATTGAAACATTGACTCATAATATGAATAATAAAACACACTCTCTTCTTCTCTTTCTCTCTTCTATTATTTTATTCAGTTTCATAACAATTATAATTTTTTGATTCTAAAGTTAAATATTTAGTTTATTATTCTAAAAACACAAGAAAAAAAATATTTTTTAATTAGTTAGATCCTTATTTGAAATAAAATATATTTTGAAATTATTTAGATTTTTACAGAAAAATTAATAAAACAAAATAAAATCAATTGAGATTTAGTAATTATTTTAGACTTATGAAATAACTAAAACATATCAGAATCTTTTCAAATTATCTTAATAATTGTAATCATGATAAAAAATGTTAAATGGTAGTCATAAAAAATTAATGATAAAAGATAAAAACTTATTGATATATTCATTTTTAAAAATTGAATAAGTTATAATTGTTTTTATAAACGAGAATAAGTTAAAAATAATAGTATAAATGTAATAAACTCAACTATTTATATAATTATTTGTATAAATACGAATAAGTTACATATATTTTTATAAATGGACACACGGGTTCAATATGCTTATAAACGGAAAAAAAAACTACAATAATTTTATAAACAAAAATAAGTTATAATTATTTTATATAAATTCATGGTATAGTATAATTTTTATATAAATCCATATTATAATATAAGGTATTAAATATTTATATAACATTTAATTTTATAAATTTATTTATGAATTTAATTTTATATAATATTATTAAGATTTAATTATTGAAAAGTCACACCAAAATGAAAAATATTTATTAAAAATCGGATATAATAACATATAAGTAATAAAATAAATAATTTTGAAATATTATGTATGATTCATTGTAATAATAAATATTAAATTATTATTCAATATTATAATTGACGTTTGGATATTCTTATATTTAGTTTTTTTATTTGTTTCCCTACTGATATATACAATAATAAATGCTATATTATTATTTAATATTGTAAATTTTGATTGTTAATAATAAATTTATTTTAATTATTTAAAATATTTATTTTACTTGACAACAAATTAACTAGATATTAAAATAATAAATTCAATATATATCACTAATACATAATTTTTATTTATAAACATAATTAAATATGAGACACATATTTATCACTATTGAATAAATAAATTTAATATGATACGACAAATATTTATTTTTACAGTTATTTTTATAAATATAAATAACTTACAAATATTTTTATAAACGATAAAAATTCAACTATTTATTTAATTATTTTTAACATGGGTTCAAATCACTTATAAACGAGAAAAATTCTACATGTTTATATAATTATATGTAGAAACAAAAGTAAGTTACAATAACTTTTACAAACAAAAATATGTTACAAATATTTTTATAAACGAAAAAAATTCAACTATTGAGTCAATTGTTTTTAACATGAATAAGTTAAAATATTTTTATAAATTGTCACACAGATTCAAGACACTTATAAATGAGAAAAAGTCTACATATTGATATAATTACTTCTACAAATGAAAGTAAGTTATAATAATTTTTATAAATAAGAATAAATTAGAAATATTTTTATAAGCGGCAAAAATTCAACTATTTATACAATTATTTTTATAAACGGGGATAAGTTTCAATTATTTTTATAAAAGGAAAATTCAAATTTGATAAATGATTATATATTATAAGTATATGAATATTAACCAACTGAATACATGAAATAAATTCACGGGTATATAGGAACGTATCTATGAGATACCAGCTGTAGACTGTTCATTTTAATGTCCATATTTTAAATCTTGCTATTTTATATAATTGAAGTTAGAGATTCGAATATACGATTTATTATAAGTACAGATCAATGGTTAAAAGTCGATGTATATTATAAGTACGGTTTGTGACTATGTGAATGTTAACTAATTGAAGAATGAATTCAAACTTTATAAATGATGATTTGATAGACGTCTAATGTGAATTCAGACGAGACCCGTGCGATAACACGTATTTCTTACTAGTTTATAATAGTCTTACAATAAATACATTGAAGATTAATGAATAAACATTAATTTAGGAGGTTGTATAGTCTAAGAATACTAACCATCATAGTTATAATATCTACAATTTTAATTAATTCTAACACTTTTCCTCAAAATGGAGCATACATGTCATATGCACTAAACTTGTTACAAATGTATTCTAAATAAGACTCTCTAAGGAATTTAGTAAATATGTCATTTAATTAATCATTTGAACCAATTAATCATTTGAACCAACAAAGTCAATTATAATTTCTCTTGAAAGAAACCCCGTCTCTTATAAAGTAGTAATAAATCTCTATGTGTTTAGTTATTTCACGAAAAATTGGATTGGAGGAAATATAAAGTGAAACTTGGTAGTCCCAAATTAGTTTCATTGCATTGACATCTCCTAATTTGAGTTGTTGGAGTAATTGTTATATCCATGTGAACTCACATATTGTTTGCTTCCATAGCATGGTATTTTGCTTCTCTACACTAGACCTTGCAAATATGTTTTGTTTTTTTACTTTGCCAAGAGATTATATTTCTTCCAATGAGAATACAATATCCTTAAGTAGACCTTTCATCTAACAGTGAGTCTACCCAATCAGCATTAGAACAACCCATGACTTGGGTGTTACCCTTATTTTAATAAAGTAATCCTTTATCCGACGTACTCTTTATATACTTAAGAATGTGAATCGTAATGTTCTAATGATCATCATATGCAACATATAGAAATTGGCTAACCATAGTGACAACAAATACAATGTTTGATCTCGTTACTGTGAGGTAATTTAAGTTTTCCAACTAGACATTCATATATACTAGAGTCTTTTAGTGGCTCCCTTGACGTAGAAGTAGCTTGACGTTAGGATCCATAGGAGTGTCAATAGGTCGACAATCATGCAAGCTAATTTCTTATAGTATATAAAGAGCATATTTTCACTAAGTAATAGTCACACCATTCTTGAATTGAACAACTTCAATCCTCAAAAAATATTTTAGCAGTACCAAATATTTAGTCTAGAAAAGTAGAGACAAATGTTATTTCAAACGCTGAATGCTAGCATTATCGTCACCAGGGATGATGATGCCATCGGTATAGACTACATAAAGGAAAGTGGTTGGTGAAGAATGTAAAAAGAAGATAAAGTAATCAATTTAGCATCTAGGCATACCATACTTTTAAAGCAAAGTGCTAAGCCTTCCAAATCAAGCACATGGAGATTGATTTAAGCTATAAAGAGATCGACAATGTCGAAAACAAGGTGAAAAGCATCACTAACACTAAATCTTAGTGGTAGCACCATGTACACCTCCTTCTATAATTCACCATCTAGGAAGGAAATTTTTATGTCTAATTAATGGAGCAATCTTTGATGAGTAACAAATAAGGAAATAAAAAGGCGGACATGTGCAATTTTGACAATTGGAGAGAAGGTGTCTCCATAGTCAAAGCCAAAAGATCTGTGTGAATCATTTTGCTACAAGATGCGATATTAGACAATCAATCTTTTCATCATGACCAATTTTAACTGTATAGACCCATCGACATCCCATTATAACTTTTCCATCGGATAAGAGAACCATATCCCAAATATCATTGGAGTGTAAAGAAGGAATTTCATCGATCGTAACCTATCGCCATCCAGAGTTAGACATAACTTCACTAGTAGTTTGAGGAATAAACATTTAATCCAAAGGAACCTTAAAAATAGTGTTGATATATTTATATATTTAGAATAGAATATTCCATAAATATGTCGTAGTATATTTATTATGTAAGTTATACAATTAATTGTGTAACTCTCTATATAATAGAACTTCTGTATTACTATTCAAACACACAATACTTTTTTTGATAAAAAAACACATGGTATTTTAAATAGGGTTAATTTAGGATTGAATATAGTTATATTAATAATGTATTTAAATAGGGTTAGTTTAGGGGTAACTCTCTCTTGGATTACTTTGCATATTATGTATTTGAAATTAATGAAATGATATAAAAGATGTGTTGGTTTATTTTCATGAGTAAATTATGTATTTAAAGTTAATGAAACTCTACTATAATTAGAATTTAAAGACGTGTTGAATTAAACTTGTTAAAATTCTAACGTGTTTAAATTATGCTTTGTCATTTTTTGTGTTTAAATTATTATAACGTAATTCTATTGTATAAAATCTAGTTTATAAAACTTGTTAAAAACTTCTACTAAAATCTTTGTTGGATTAAACTGTAATGAAACATGTTCAAACTATAATGAAATCTTAAAAAAAAATTAAAATCTAGTTTATAGATTATGTTCAAACCTATGTTACATTAAACTGTAATCACTGTGTTATATAATGAATGCAATCTGTGTATCGATAATGCATCAAATATAAAGCATAATTAATAGGATACTAAAACAAGAATTTCATTCAAATATCAACAAATCTTGTATACATTTATTCCCTCTGTATACATTTCATGATTTAAGATATTAATTCATATTGTGACTGGATTATGCATTCATAGTGAATTGACATCTCCGTATTGGGTTCATGATTTAAAGGCTAAAATATAACATAACAATACTTTGTCATTTTCAATCACTACACTCTATATTATTTTAATACACTCAAAGATCACATATCTTCAAACAGGCTTTTGAAATCCCAACATTAAAAGTAATTGGTGTCTAAAGGTTATATAAGTCAGCTCACCACTGTTTCTAGCTTTTTTCAACATATATATTTTGTTTCGTACTTCAATGTATAGTACTACTTTATTGACAATGTACATCAACAACTTGGGCTGAAACATCAAATTGTCTACTCCATTCTACTTCTACATGCTAGCATGTCCATGATTCCTAAACAAATATGTCATTTACAGGAAAACTCTACTTAGCACTGTCACTAGCATACTATACTCTATTGGAAATAATTTATATTTTACAAATGTATCATTAACTAAGTCTGTTAGAGGATATTTTAGTATTTTATTATATCTTAATATTGTGTATAAATAGTCTAGTAGTAGGTATGTCAATGTATTCATTACTCCTTATTTTATAGCCGTCATTTAATATATTCTTTTTGTCTTTCATCTCTCATTTGTGCACTAACAATTGACATCTAGAGCTCCGGTTCGAAATCCACGGAAAAAAACGGGAAACACGAATGAACAATGAGGTGTTGTGTAATTGAGAATCACATTTTTTCTGATTCTGTGGGATTTGGGAAACACTATGTGTTAGTGAGTTTTGAGTGAACTGCACAAGGTTGAAGATGAACGGAAACGATGATATCAGTTCTAAGCTTCCAGCATTTGATGGCAAAAATTGGAATCGTTGGAAGATCCAGATGCGTGTGTTGTTCGATTCTCAAGATGTGTTAGATCTTGTCACCGATGGCTATGCTTCATTAGAAGCAGGCGCGACAGAGGAACAGAAAACAACATAGAAGGCGATAAGAAAGAAAGATCAAAAAGCATTATTCTACACCCATCAATGTGTGGATGCGAATGTGTTTGAGAAGATTGATGACTCTGAAACAACAAAGGCTGCGTGGGACACACTGGTCAGATGTTACGACGGTGACACATTAATGAAGAAGGTGAAGTTTCAATCCCTAAGAAAGAAATATGAGAATCTCAACATGAAGGACAATGAGAAGGTTACTGAGTACATCTCTAGAGTGATTCTGATCACTAATGAGATGAAAGCTTGTGGAGAAAATATTTTTGAACAAGTAATAATAGAGAAGGTATTGAGATCTTTAAATTCTCAGTTTGATTACATTGTGGTAGCAATTGAATATTCCAAATATCCGAGCACCATGAGAGTTGAAGAGTTTCAAAGTAGTCTAGAGGCACATGAGTTGCGTATGGCTGAGAGAACTTCTGAGAGGGAAGTAGAGCAACAGACTCTGAAAGCAACTTCTGGTAAGAAGTATCAGAAGTAGACTTGGTCAGAAGCCAGAAAGAAAACTAATGGTGGTTAGAGGTCATAAGCTTCAACCTCTGATAGGCAGAAGAATGTCTAGAAGGGAAAGGAGAAGTCTGACAAGAAGAATATTCAGTGTTACTGTTGCAAGAACTTTGGTCATTATGCTAAAGATTACTGGTCAAACAAAGAAAGGAAGTCAGAAGAAGCAAATATAGCTAGAGGAGAGTCTGATGATGAACCTGTTCTATTGTTGGCTTCTAAATCTGATGATATGAATTCATCAGAATGGTGGTATATGGACACATGGTGTTCAAACCATCTTACTGGAAACAAGAAATGGTTGGTTGATTTTGACTCTGGGAAGAGTACCAAGATCAGATGTGCTAATGATAAATACCTCAATACAGAAGGTATGAGAAATGCCAGAATTATTCTAAACAATGGGAAAGCAATAGTGATAAAAAATGTGTGGTATGTACCTGGCATGAAAAGTAATCTGATGAGTGTGAGACAATTGATTGAGAAAGGTTTTTTAGTTACCATGAAGGATAATATTTTAAATCTGTATGACTGTAATCAGAAGCTGATTATGGAGTCAGAACATGGAAGGAACAAAATATTCAAGATGAATGTTAGAACTGCAGACTCTGAATTTCTTAGTGCAACAAGTGTTGTCAAGGAGAGTGAGCTATGGCACAAAAGATTTAGTCATCCGAATTTCAGAATCTTAGGAAATCTGAAATCAAAGAGGATGGACATGGAATTCCTACAATCAAGAAGCCTGAGAAGTCATTCAAGGTGTGCATGGAAGGGAAACAACCAAGATTGCCATTTGCGTCAGAAGTAGCTCCAAGAGTAAAGTATGCCTTGAGAGTATTGCACTATGATGTGTGTGGTCCATTTCCAGTAGCATCGATTGGAGGGAATAAATACTTTGTGTCATTTGTTGATGAGTTCAGCAGAATGACATGGGTCTCTCTCATAAAGTTCAAACACGAGTGGTCAAACTCTGAATATTCTTAGAACTTATGGTGGTGGTGAGTATAACTCAATAAAGTTTAGAAGATTCTGTGAGGAGAATGGAATTAAACATGAGGTTATTGATCCCTATACTCCTCAATACAATGGTCTTGCTGAAAGAAGAAACCGTACTTTGCTTGATATGGTGAGAAGCACGTTGAAAGAGAAGAAGCTTCCTCATACTTTGTGGGGAGAAACTGCATGTTATGTGCTCAATAAATATCCAATGAAGAAGCTAAAGGAAATAGTTCCTATTCAGAAGTGGACTGGAGAAAAAAAAGTGTTAGTCGTCTAAAGGTGTTTGGTTTTGTATGTTACAAACATGTCCCAGAAGTCAGAAGACATAAGATGGATGATAGAAGTAAAGTAATGTTACTGGTGGGGTACCACAGTACAGGTTCATGCAAACTTTATTGTCCAAAAAATAAGAAAATTGAGTTCAACAGAGACATCATTGTAAAAGAATCAGAAGTCTGGAATTGGGAAAAGTCTCGTTCTAAATCTGATGAGAGAACTTCTGAAGAAAAGTCAGAAACACATGTTTCTGAAGCTGGCAAAGATTTTGACTCTGAAGACGAGTCTGATGGTGACTCTGAACCTGAAGTAGATTCAGAAGGTGAAGATGACTCTGACTCTGACTCTGATGGTGATTCAGACTCTGGGAATTTTCCAGACTCTAAAGACAATCACGGTTCTGGAGAAAATACAATTTCTGAAGCAAGAGCTTTTGAAGGGGAAAGTTTTGGTATCCGAGGTTCTGAAGTTCAAGTTCAGAGGCAACAAAGAGTTAGAAGCATCCCAAGAAGAATTGTAGAGTTTGACATGCTGCAAGACACTGAAGTAGACTCTGAAGTAGAAGTTATTCAGTATGCAATGTTAGTAGACTCTGAACCCGTGAGTATGGAAGAGGCTCTTAAGCAACACGTCTGGTTGCAGGCCATGAAAGAGGAACTTGATGTTATAGAGAAAAACAAGATTTGGAAGCTGACAGAACTTCCAAAAGGCAAGAAAGCCATCAACGTCAAATGGGTTTTTAAGAAGAAGCTAAAGTGAGATAGATTAAGTGGAAAACACAAAGTAAGATTAGTAGCAAGAGGTTTTCTATAGAAGCATGGACTGGATTACTCTGAAGTGTTTGCACCAGTAGCGAGACATGAAAAAACCAGACTAGTGATTGAAATAATTGCTAACAGGAATTGGCCTATGATGTATTTAGATGTAAAATCTGCATTTCTGAATGGCCCGTTATAAGAAGAGGTATACATGTCACAACTTCCCGGATTTAAGAAAAAGAATCAGGATGGAATGGTGTTCAAATTACATAAAGCCGTGTATGGATTGAAGAAAGCGCTTAGATCCTGGAATCTGAAGATTGATTCATTTTTCAAGAAACAAGGGTTTCAGAAGTGTGAGATAGAGTATGGTGTTTATGTTCAGCATACTTCAGAAGGCAATATGATTCTGGTATGTTTGTAAGTTGATGACATATTGCTAACAGGAAGTTCTGAACAAGAGATATCTAAGTTCAAGAAGGTTCTGATGAATGAGTATGAGATGACAGATCTTGGGAAAATGAGTTACTTTCTAGGGATGGAGTTTATGTACTCTGAGAAATGAATCATTTTGCATTAGATGAAGTATAAACTTGAGCTTATGAGAAGATTTAAGCTGGAGAATTGCAAAACTACTATCACACCTGTTGACACGAATCAGAAGTTGGACTCTGATTCTGATGGAGAGGATGTGGATGCTACAACCTTCAAATAGTTGGTTGGTTCTCTGAGGTATTTGTGTAATACCAGACCTGATATTTGCTATGCAGTTGGAATGATTAGCAGATTTATGAGTAAACCAAAGTGGTCTCATTACCAAGCTGCTGTCAGGATTCTGAGGTATGTGAAAAGAACTTTGAAGTATGGAGTCTTATTTCCTTTTGGAAGAAAGATCAAATAAGAACTTCCGAGTTATTCAGACTCTGATTGGTATGGAGAGAGTTGACAAAAAAGTACTTCTGGATACTTATTCAAATTTCTGAGAGGTCCTTTTTCTTGGTGTTCTAAGAAGCAACCTGTTGTTGGACTGTCAACTTGTGAAGCTGAATATATTGCAGGGACCCTGACTGCATGCCAAGTTGTGTGGATTTTGAACTTGCTGCAGAATCTGAAGAGCGAGGTAAACAAGCCTCTGAAGTTGATGATTGATAACAAGTCTGCAATCAATATTGCCAAGAATCCAGTGCTGCATGGGAGAAGCAAGCATATTGAGACCAAGTATCACTTTTTGAGGAATCAAGTTCAGAGTGGAATATTAGAAGTTGTGCACTGTAGCACCCAAAAGCAGCTGTCAGACATTCTAATAAAGGCTATCAAGACTGATCAATTTCTTCATTTGAGGGATGAAATTGATATTGTCAGTTTTATGTAAATATAAATTAAGGGATGGTGTTGGTAATAATTTATATTCTAGGAATGTCTTGTTGACTAAGTCTGTTAGAGAGTATTTTAGTATTTTATTATACCCTAATATTGTGTATAAATAGTCTAATAGTAGGTAGGTCAATGTATTCATTACTCCTTATTTTATAGCCGTCATTTAATATATTCCTTTTATCTTTCATCTCTCTTTTGTGCACCAACACACTACAAAACTAAATGTTTGTTTCGACACCCAAAGCTAAATGTTTGGCTTGAATGTAACTATTGAAATTTCTTTTAGATAATCTGGTTGCATCTAAAACTTAAACTATTCCAACCAAAATATTTCATTTTCCAATGGATAATTCATATTGGCCTCTTACCTTTTAGTGATGTAACTAGGGATGTAACTTAATCTTAAATTCCAACAAAGAGCACAAGTCATTCTCAAATATGATAGAAATGGTTTTACTTACAAATCAGTAGGTAGCAAATATTATAGAAATTATAACTGTAACTTTTTTTACCTTCCTCTATTTATTGTTACTATATTAATAATTTTTTTCAAAATGAAATTTTATTAATAAGTTCAACAAAAAAACTTATGAAAAATAAAATAACTTAATTTATCTCTAGGTGCCAAATAAGATTTTTGTAATCATTTCATTAAAATTATCATCTTCTTCAAAGTATTCTTACTGAATTCACTCTTTCAACGCGGAACATTGTCATCTCTCATCTTCGATTTTCAAAATAAAGTTATTTTTAACCTCTTTTGCTATTGATCTTGATGTTCACAGTAAATATAAACATTGTCCATTAAATGCATTATAATTCAATAGTGTAAATAAATTAGGTGCATCTTTAACTACACATTGCAAAATTCTAAGGTGTAATTTTAGTAAAATTGAAAAGAGATTTTTGTGTTTAAAACTACTGCTATTTAATTATGGGAAATTTTTTAATGGATTTACATATCTATGCTATCATGTGATTTTTATGCTCATTTTTAATGACACAATCACATAGTTTAAAAATTTGTATCCCCTTCAATATAAGTTATCATATACTTTTCAACCTAATTGTTTGAAACCATGTCAATATAGCCTGAACTTAAAGGCCATACACGACAATCACATAATTTATTCAACGAATGCACTCAATATTAGTCTATTGACAACATGTTTCATTTTATTAAAACTATTTCATTTTGTTAAAACACCTGAGGTATTAGATTATTGAACCACATTGACAAAATAATAAAAGGAACACCTCTATAATATTAGGTGCTTTTTCTCAACTGAAAATATAAATTAATTTTCATTAACTTTTAATTCCATTTCAAATAGATAATTTAATATATAAATGCTTTTATCCATGCGGACACACAAGTTTTCTATTAGTTTTTATTGGAAAATAGTAAGAACCACATCTAAAGAATTGTATATAAGTTTTCTCGTAAATTTAACTCTCTTATAGTTTGTACAATTTTGTATATCTTTCTTGTTTATATAGATTGGAACTAAAGTGCTTCTTTTCCATTCAATCATCATTTGCTTTGACTTTATAATTTCGATAAAGAATCTTCCAAACATTAATAAGATAAGTATGTTGTTCAACTCAACCATTTTATATGGATTTTTGCTTTGCACGATGAAAATAGACTCTCTACAATCATTAATCAACAAGAAAAATTAATGAAAGTCAGGAGTTAGAAACTCTATCAAATCAAATTCATAATTGTCACTAATATTTACAAGGTAGTCTGCATAACGACTAACTTTCTCATGTTGCATCTTTTGCTATGCTGAATGTTCTTTTATTGCTCTTCTTGGTTGACTTTATAAAATGTTGCATCTTTTACTATATTGAGTGTACTTTTATTTCTCTTCTATATTAGTCATCATATTACATCTCTATCATGTTGATTGTATATTGTACGATCTCATTGTATTGGTCTGCTTTTGCATCTTTAATATGTTGAATAAGCTTTATGATCTTTCTACATTTGTCATCATCAAAACAACACATGTTACCTGCAAAACAAGGTTCCACATTCTCCCCCTTTTTAATAATGACAATACATCTCTAAGGGAAAGTTGTAAAAGAAACAAAACAATATATTTGGAGTGATATCACTCCCCCTAGGTTAGATAGAATGTATACCCTCCCTAAGAGTATACTTCTCACCCTTTATTATAATAAAAAAGACGGGTAAATAGATATGCAAATAAATGGTATGATAACATATATATATATAACATATTCAAGTAATACAACATCCTTGCAAAATATATCAAGTTTCAAAGCTAATGTAACAAGGCATAATGCATTTTTAGAGAATAACATAGGAATAATCATGGAAAAGACTTTTAATAAACATGTTATATAAAGAATCATGGTATCATGATAAATATCTAAAAACATATATTTTTATAACATTTATAGAAAATACTTGGCAAACATGTCATAGGAATCATCATGGTATCATGAAAGATAAAACAAGTGCATTAACATTTATGATAGATACAAAATATTTTCTATGTGTGTGGCAGATAAACCTAGAATATTTCTAGACATGACATGCAATTCTCAAAATATTGATTTAGTAACAAACTTGTCTTTACAAACATGACATATAGGCAAAGAAGCAATTTGCCCAAATATCATGGCATAGAAAAAACATATTCTAAAGTTTGCATAAGCAAGGTTCCCTAAAATATATAGGCATGTCATAACAGGGGACACTTCTTTGCATAGTAAGGCTATCATGGTATAATAGAAAGGGATGCATAATTATTGGTAGATTATATCCTGAGATGTAAGGGCAAGGCTTTCTATTTACTTAAGTAATATTCATGGGAAGTATAATTTTGGTTATGTTTTCTATGTACCTAAGGTATATGCTCTAAGATTTCCTAGCGGGATATTACTCTAGATATTGTAACAAAATTATTTTATCTTTCTAAGTGAGATTCTTTTAAAGTTCTCTATTAAGGGTATTCTAGGCAAATCAACTTTGTAGGCATATTTTATTTTATTACTGCCTATCTATTAAATTCGAAGAGAATATTATTCAAAAAGATAAGTATCATAGTTAATTGAAAGCAGAAAACAAAATTTTATTTTAAAAAATCAAGAATAAAAAACTACAAAGAGGAAAGCATTACAAAAAGTGAGAAAATGCATAAGGGAAAATTTGCGAAAATAAAAAGGTGCATGATTTAAAAGTGGGATTTTATTTTGTTTCCATCATTTTTGGCCGTGAGTTCTTCTAAGTTCTTGGCTATATTTTGGCAGAGTTCTAGGACTTTATCAACCTTTATGTTTTCTATTTCTATTGATTCATTTTCTTCCTCATCTTTGAAATACGAGTCTTCTTCTATTTCTCCATTCCCGATGTGAATGTTTATTTCTCTCAGAGTGCTAAGGTTAATTTCGTGTTTTCTTATCTTCTGGTTCACCGGTTGTGTCAATATTAAATATGGTGAGAAGTTTTATGATCAGTGGTCCATAAGGTAGTTTTTCGTCTGGGTTTTCCTTATAACGTATCATGTGTCTGAAAATACTTTCTACCTAATTTGTCGGGATTTCTTGGGTTAAAAGCTACAAGGGGACTACAACTTCACGAATAACATAAAAATTATTTATCAATCTAGGAAACATGATCCTAGTGACAATATAGTGAAATACTCTTACTTTTGGTTTAAGGTAGCTAGCTTTGATGGGTACATTTCTCTTTTCCATTGGATCTATTACTAAGCAAATTATGACAATGGCATGTTTGAAAATTTTGAAGCCTAAGATTCTATCAAGGGTTAAGATAACCCATCAGAGAGTATTCCAAAGGTTCTTTCAAAGTGGTCTTTGTGAAGGGCTATCTCTTTCCCATTCACATAGATAGTTAGGGCAGATCCTACAATTTTCAAGTTGAGGTAGAATTCCCTTACTAATTTTGAAAAGGTCTTGTTAGGTATTTTCATGAAGAATTATTTGAGAGAGGCTTGACAAATTTGGTGGTAGGGTTTGTGACTTTTTAGTAAGTTTGACTCTAGGTACCAATGTTGGATCACAACTCTAGAATGGATTGATAGTTTTTCTTCATATTTTTGGTTGAAGAGTTCCATGGGAATATATTGAAGATTGATAAGTTTTTGGAATTTTTGGTTTGACGAGGTCATGGTAAATTTTAAGAAGGATACCTTAGAGAGACTAATTCAAGAGAGATATGGGATGCAAATAATGTGAAGAGGTGATACCTATTGATAGTGTGTGATCTGATGGACTTGAGCTTCCAGTCGGGTCAGGAATTGAATGAATGATGGGTAGTCCAAAAATCAGATCAAATCTTGCTAATTTTGAGGGTTTTAATTGATTGATTTAATCGAGTAAAACTCTTGATTTTTCCCTTTCTGATGCGGATCCATTAGTGCTTGGATTTGTCTTTTCTTGTACATCATGGTATCCTGAAAAGGGTTTGAAATTTTGAGTTTTGACGAAAATTTAATCGATTGGCTCCTTTTGTTAATCGAGTAAATGTTTCTTGACCGACCTCCTTGGTGTTTTGGTTTGATTGTTTGGGCTTTGTTTCTTCCTTCACACCTCCAATTTATATTTTTGACCATCCTAAGCTAAAAGCACTTGAGCACACTTGTGTTATGGGTTAGAAGAAACTAATAAATTAAGAATATTTAATTTAAAGTATAATAAGGGTTTAGAAATGATTACTTTAAGGGGTTAATTAGATTAAATGATTATTTTATACCTTAAAATTATTTTACCTGGGTCAAGAAATAATTCTTGACAAAAGTTCCTTAGGGATAACACTTTAATAGTATATTCTCCTACACACATCATTGGATGCGAGAGTTGGTAAGTAAAATACATAAATAAGTCCATTACAAACTTATTTACTATATAAATCATCATAGGTCATAAGTTGATAATTTCTCAAATTTGCTTTGATCATATCTATTGACATTTTTCATCATCACTCTTTCTCAAGATCAAAGAATTATTAAAATATATACTCTTAGAGTATACTTCTGCTTTTTGTTACAGCTTCATCAAGTGATCTTCCTTTAAGGGTCTAAGTTATACAATACTGCCTGCAAAACAAAAGGATGTTAATATGATTTTTTTCGTTTTATCTCCTATCTTCATATGTTGTCTTCTTTGATAGGAGGATGATTCTTTATTTCTCCTCAAGGTTGTAAACTTCTTTTCTTTGTTCAATTGATTGAAGAAATTCTTCACCATTTATTGTTATTTGAACATGAGAATTCTTTGATTGATATCAACTTCCATGTTTTCTTTTGTTCCTAAAACTTACAAAAGTTTGTATCTATAGATTTAAGATTCTTGGAAAGGTTTTTCCAATACTTAATTCTTTAGATAAATATTATTAACAATAATCAAAACAAAATTTTAAAAAAACTATTCGCCTCATGTGTTCATATCCTTTGTCTGATCAACTCATTGAGAAACCTTGAGCATTTGAGATCTTTTGTGAGAAATGTCTTGAAGAAAAGGGAGGGAAAATTTTGGGGTACAACAACTGCCCCTGTTCAATATTCATAAACCTGAAGAGTTAGATTGACATGTTCTCCATTTACGACTTAAAGGTGGAAGATGATTGAACACTTAAGTGCCTAGAAATTTGCACTCGCTTGTGCATGAAGTAAAACTATTTGTTGATTATATCGGAAATGGGCTTAGAGATGCCACTTAGAGAGGTGACAGAGATGGGCTTATACATGCCATCCAAAGGTAATTTATGATAGAAGTATTAGAATGAGTCTACGCTCGACTGTATCTGAAGAGTGCTTTCTAGAATGAACCCGGGAAAGGTGTTTGAGTAGATGCTTATCATATAAATAGTCGCCCGTCCTGTTTTGGGAATTGATCTACAATCAGTTTGTTGGTAAACCCGTCCTGTTTCGGGAATTCATACCATTGGTGATAAAGATAGTCGCCCCATCCTGTTTCGGGAATTAATCTGACCTGGTTACATAGATAGTCACCCTGTCCTATTTCGGGAATTGATCTACAATTAGTTTGTTGGTAAATCCGTCCTGTTTTGGGAGTTCATACTATTGGCGATAAAAATAGTCACCTCGTCTTGTTTCGGGAATTGATCTTTATCCGACCATAAAGAAAGAAAGATAGTTTCCCTGTCCTGTTTCGGGAGTTAATCTTCAATCTATCTATGTAGATAGTCGCCCTGTCCTGTTTCGGGAATTGATCTACAATTAGTTTTTTTACAGATAGTTGCCCTGTCTTGTTTCCGGAATTAATCTGTGGCTAGTCATTCAGATAGTTGCCCCGTCTTATTTCGAGAATTAATCTGGAACCTGATTTTTGTTGGATGTTGAGATAATTTCCCCTTCTTATTTTGAGAATTAATCTCTAACCTGGTCTCGTAGATAGTTTCCCCATCTTGTTTCGGGAATTAATCTTGAACCTATTTATGGATTATTGATGATATTTGTCTATTGATTGATCTTTCCTGAAAAGGTAAAGAGTTAGCTGTATGCAATGTCATGATGTATGAAATGCACTGCGTAATGATGTTCTCAAAATAAATGAGATTGTGCTATATACGTTTCGTATGCATATCCTGTGATGTATGATTGCGAAAGGTTGTTGAAGTGTATTTGTAAACCCGTGCATTATCTTTGTCTGGGAAAATAAATCCCTGACCATTGCTGGGGATGAAGAGTATGTGTATCTTCAATCTTGTCTAGAATGCTTTTGCTGGGGATTCCTACTTACTTGTTTGAGGAAACTCTATTGGGGATGTTGATTTCTGCTTTAGGGAGAAGAGTTTAGGAACATCATTTGTTCATTGCTCTACTGGGGAATTTAATTCTTATATATCCTGACTGGGGATAAAAGAGATGGATAATCTTCCGACTCATCTGGGGAGGATAAAGTTAACTGATATTTGGTCCGATTCCATGTTTTACACCAATTTTCTGGGGATAATGGTGACTTCAATTGGGAAGAGGAATTTTGCTGGTGATTTGTAGTAATCTGAGGAATAGACTCGAGCTGGGGAAATTTTAGTCTGTGGAGAAATAAACCCTGTTAGAATATTCTGCCGAGGAAACAAACTCTCTTGGGGGAATTGAATTTTGCTAGAGAGAAGAAATCTGCAGGGGTTTTACAGTTATCAAACTCAGCTGTGGAAGAGAATTTTCATGAAGTGTACTGATTGGAAATTTGTAAGGAAATTATGGGGAATGTATCCTTATTGGGGATGAATTATGTGAAGATTATTCTACGGGTATAATCTCATAGAAGTAGCTCTATGGGGATTTATGGACAGCTTGAGTGTCATTCCAGCTCCTAGAATCTTGAGTAAATGCTTATTCCTGTTCTTATGGGTATATTTGTCAACAGTTAATCATGTTCATATGTATATGTTCATTCAATTTAGTCATTGGACGTTTTTGCATACAAAATAGAAAAAACCAAGAGTTTGAATTTTAAAATGTATTTGTATTGATAATTTGCCTATAAACAAGCGATTTTGTATAAAGAGACGAAAATCCTAGTAAGAGGAAGTCATCGTGAAATGAAAAGAGTACAAAGTGAAAACAAAATGTATAGCCATGTGGAAGTGATCATATTGGGTTCCAAACTCTTCTATCGCCTTTATGTCTTCGAACATCTCTTCCCTTGCCATCGGAAAAAGTTGATTGAACCATTTGAACTTTCGACTTTAGTAATAAAGCTTGCATGTAAGTGATCCTACGAGAAATAGTCGTACATTTTAATCCCTAATTTTTTCCTGGGCCTCCCTTTCAGGTTTTCAGTCCACCAGGATACACTTTTTTGCCCAAGACGCCTTTTCAGGTTTTCGACTTGCCAGATGTACAATCTTTTGTATATATCCCTAATTTTTGCTCGAGCCCTTCTGGTTCACCGGGATGCCCTTATTTTTGCCTAGGTATGTTAACCTAGTGGGTCATTCTTATGCGTAGTATATTTTTACTATGTCCGCATTCACATGGTGCAAGAAATCTTCGTCGTCCATAGTGGTTAGGATCATAGCACCGCCCAAGAATACTTTCTTGACAACGAATGACCCTTCGTAGGTGGGAGTCCATATGCCCATTGAATCGTCTTGTGGTAGAATGATGCGCTTTATCACCAAGCCACCAGCCTGGTATACCCGATGCTTGATCTTCTTGTTGAATGTCTTGATCATATGTTTTTGATATATCTGACCATGACAAAAAGCCTCCAACCTCTTTTCGTCAATCAAATTCAACTGATCCAACCTAGTCTGAATCCACTCGTCTTCGTCTAAGCCTGCTTCTTTCATAATCCTTAGAGAAGGGATTTGAACTTCGACAGGAAGGACAACTTCTATACCATAGACTAGAGAGATTATGGTTGCCCCAATTGATGTTTGCTCTGAAGTACGATAGCCATGAAGAGAAAATGGTAACATCTCATGATAGTCTTTATAGGTCACCACCATCTTTTGCATAATCTTCTTTATATTCTTGTTGGCGGCTTCCACTGCGCCATTCATCTTAGGTCTGTATGGAGAAGAGTTATGATGCTTGATTTTGAACTGCGTGCAAAGTTCAGTGATCATGGCGTTGTTGAGGTTGGTACCATTGTCAGTGATGATTCTCTCAGGGATACCATACTGATAGATAATGTTATGCTTGATGAAACGGGCAACCACATTCTTGGTAACTGAGGAAAATGAAGCCGCTTCAACCCATTTTGTGAAGTAGTCAATGGCGACGAGAATGAAGCGATGTCCATTAGAAGAAGTTGGCTTGATTTCTCTAATCATATCAATGCCCCACATTGCAAATGGCCAAGGAGCAGTCATGACATTTAAAGGTATTAGAGGCACATGAACCTTATCAGCATAAATCTGGCACTTATGACAAGTCCTTGAGTGGTGATGACAGTCGGTTTCCATGGTCGACCAATAGTAACCAGCTCTCAGAATCTTCTTGGCCATGGTATGTCTACTAGAGTGTGTAACAAAGATGCCTTCGTTCATATCCTCCATAATTTTCTCTGCTTTCTTCTTGTCCATACAACGGAGTAGGGTTGAATCATGATTGCGGTTGTACAAAATCCCATTGCTCAGGAAGAACTTGGCAGAGAACCTCCGTAGGAATTTCTTGTCATTGATTGAAGCTCCCTCAGGGTATTCTTGCGCTTCAAGGTACCTTTTCACTTCATGAAACCAAGGTTTCTCCTCTACTCCATCAGTGTCAATCTCAAGGCAGTGCACCGGTTCATCAAATCTTTCGATAGCAATTCTGGGAGCTTCGTTGTCCCACTTGACCTTGAACATAGATGACATGGTAGCTAAGGCATATGGCAATTGATTTTTTCCCCTTGGGATGTGTTCAAAGGTGATATCTTCAAAGTACAAGATCAAGGTTAGCACAAGTTCTTTGTAAGGGATAAGATTTGGATGTTTTGTATCCCATTCTCCCTTGACTTGACTGATTACCAAGGCTGAATCTCCATATACACTCAGAAATTTAATTCTTAAGTCAATAGCAGCTTTAAGACCCATGATGTACGCTTCATATTTGACCATGTTGTTGGTACAATCAAAGCAAATTATGGCAGTGAAAGGCGTATGACAACCTTCAGGGGAAATGATCACAACACTAATTCCGTTTCCAAGTGTATTGGAAGCTCTATAAAAAACCATAGTCCACCTAGATCCTGGATCAGGTGCTTAATACGGTCCAGGATTTTCACAATCTATAATCAACATGATGTTCTCATTCGGGAACTCAAAGTTCATAGATTGGTAGTCATCCACAACTTGATGCGCCAAATGATATACCAATACACTTCCTTTGATTGCTTTTTCAGTAGTGTACTGGATTTCATATTCGGTTAAGATCATTTGCCATCGGGCTATCCTTCCGGATAAAGCCAGCTTTTCAAATATATACTTGATGGGATCCATCTTAGATATCAATAAAGTAGTATGAGTCAACATATACTACCTTAGCCAGCGAGCAGCCCATGCCAAAGCGCAACAAGTTTTCTCGAGCAGTGAATATCTTCTCACAGTCAGTAAACTTTTTGATAAGGTAGTAAATTGTATGCTCTTTTCGACCAGACTCGTCATGTTGCCCCAACACACACCCCATTAAATTCTCTAACACGATTAAGTACATGGTCAGAGGACTTCCTTCAACTAGTGGCATCAGGATTGGAGGTTCTCTTAAGTACTCCTTAATTTTATCAAACGCCATTTGACAGTCGTTATTCCATCTTACAACTTGATCTTTCTCCAGCAGCTTGAAGATTAGCTCACAAGTAGCAATCAAATGAGAGATGAATCAGGAAATATAGTTTAGTCGTCCTAAGAAACCTCAATACCTTCTTCTCAGTACAGGGAGCTGGAATTTCTTGGATAGCTTTGACCTTTAAGGGATCAACCTCAATACCTTTTCCACTGACAACGAAGCCTATGAGCTTTCTAGATCTCACCCCAAAGGTGCATTTGTTGGGATTCAACCTCAGCTTGTATTTCTTCAGTCTTTAAAATAGCTTGTGCAGATGATCAAGGTGCTCTTCCTCAGTCTGCGATCTTGCTATCATGTCATCAATATAGACTTCTATCTCATGATAAATCATGTCATGAAATAAAGCCACCATAGCCCGCTGGTAAGTTGCGCCTGTATTCTTCAGCCCAAAAGGCATGATCTTATAATAGAAGGTGGCCCACTTTGTGACAAAAGTAGTTTTCTCCATGTCTTCAGGTGCCATTTTGATTTGTTTGTACCCCGAGAAGCCATCCATGAAGGAGAATGCCTTGTGTTAAGCGGTGTTGTCAACCAAGACATCAATATGTGGTAGTGGGAAATCATCTTTGGGGCTTGACCTATTTAAATCCTTAAAGTCTACACACACACACGGACCTTACCGTCTTTTTTCGGCACTGGAAAAAAATTTGCAACCCATTGGGGATACGACGTCACTGCCAAGAAACTTGCATTGAACTGTTTCATTACCTCAACCTTGATTTTCTCTGACATATCAGGACACATGCGGAGAACCTTTTGTTTGATCGGAGAATAACCCTCTTTAATTGGTGGATGGTGAACCACGATATCAGTATCGAGCCCTAGCATGTCTTCGTATGACCAAGCGAATACCTCAACACAATCGTGCAACATCTGAACTAATCTGTTCTTGACACTATCTTCCAGGTTGGCGCCAATCTTGACTTCTTTCT
Organism: Vicia faba; assembly: GCA_948472305.1. Taxonomy (NCBI): domain Eukaryota; kingdom Viridiplantae; phylum Streptophyta; class Magnoliopsida; order Fabales; family Fabaceae; genus Vicia; species Vicia faba. Next base: position 202,616,290 of record OX451736.1, read on the forward strand.
TATCTTCCTTGTTACCCAAGTTTATCACCTCAACTGGCTCTTCATGTGGTTGGATAACCTTTTCCTCTTGTATCAGGAGTCTGGAAAGTTCCCCAGGTATCTCACAATCTTCTTCACCTTCGTCTTCAACTTGATATATTGGATTTTCAAAGTTATAAACGACAATAGCAGAATTATTGTCAATGAGATCTGGAGTGGATGTGGATCTGCAAATGTGTGTGTGTGTGTAAGGTCACATGGCTATTTGAAAATACATTAAAGTAAAAGAAAGACAAGGAGCACAAAACTTGAATGCAAAATCATCTAATGTTTTCATTAAATGAGCATATGATATATGAAATGACAACCCTTAACAAATGGACCATTGTGCCCCGGGCAAGGCACAAGGTTTAAAGTCATTGTTTTAAAAGAAATTACACACCAACTTCTTAAAGCAAGTAAAAATAGTAAATAGAAATTACTCCTGGATGAAGGAGATTGAGACAAAGTCTTTGGCCTTCTAGTTGTTAAGTCCACAGTCAGTAGTTGGGAATATCCAGTCGTCCAAGTTACCATCATTATCAGTGTCTTCCAGAGCATTGACTTCATTGTTGCTAATACAGAGAGGTGGTCCTTCAGCACGAACATGACGAACCTCTTTCTGGGATTTTGAAGTGAAACCCAATACAAATTTGTCAGATTTGTAGGGGATATCAGGAAGTTGTCCCCAGATAGTGCAACCTCCATCTTCTACCACAACCCTAGCATCCTTCAAGGAATCCATTCTTGGTGTGTCCTTAGAAATCTTAGGAGTAGCAGGAGTAGCTTTATCAGCATTGATCGTTGGAGAGATTACTTCAAATGCTTGACAAGGAGTTTCAATTAATTCACCATCCATTTCGAAATATTTGAAAGAATTCAAATGATTGACCATATATTCTTCCTCTCCACAGATTGTGACAATCTTCCCTTTCACTGGGTATTTCAGCTTTTGATGTAATGTAGAGGTAACTGCACCTGCCCCATGAATCCATGGATGTCCGAGCAAACAGGAATAGGCCAGGCGGATATCCATTACATAAAAAGTTGAATTGAAGACTTGATATCCCACCTTGACCGGAAGATCGACCTCTCTGTGGACCATTCTTTTCGACCAACCAAAGGATCTTACCATAATATCGCTAGGTTTCAGCACCATCCCTTCATAGTCCAATCTATCCAGAGCACCTTTTGGTGATACATTTAAGGAAGAACATGTATGAACCCAAACATGCGCCAAATTAGTGCATTTGCATTCAATAGAGATGTGTAGAGCCTTACTATGATTCTTCCTCGATGGAGTTAAATCTGCATCAGAAAAGCCTAAACCATTATCAGCAGTTAGGCTCGCAACACAATTCTCAAATTGATCATTAGTGGTCTCTTGTGGTACATGGACATTCTTCACAAATTTCAACAAAGCTTGAGCATGTGCTTCAGAGCATAACAACAAGGACAACATGGATATTTTTGAGGGTGTCTGCCCCAGTTGCTCAACTATTTTGTAATCACTTTTTCGGATGATCTTCAAAATTTCTTCCATCTCTTGTCTAGATGGGTCTTTAATTGTAACATCTTTGGATGGCGCCTCCATCATGGCAGACTCAGATACTTTCTCTTTACCTCGGGCTGTAGCGGTAGAAATGAAGAGATTAAGCCATTGGATTGACTTGACTCGCACAGATCAAATAAAAATCGCCACCGCACTTTATTGTTTCCAAAGGAATGGGAAAAGAGCGAATAACCCAAAAAGAGGGGGAGAGAATCTAAGTTCGGGGGTTGGTTATGCAAATGGAAGGTATTAGCACCATAAACATCTATGGTACTCCACAAGAACCTTTTTGAAAATTTGTGTATTTTGGCTATAAGAGTTGTATAAAAAATAGATTGTAGGGATGAGAAAAGAAATATTTTTTTATAATTTTTGCACCCGCCGTGGTTGCGAATCTTTAGTGCCTACGTACCACTTTCAGTGTGATAGGGGACCAGGGTACACGTAGTTCACCTTTATATTTTTTAAAACACAAGCGTGTTGGTTTAATTTTAAGAGGCAAGACACCATCGTCTTATCCGAGTGGAAAACATACTTACTACCCATAATTATGAGAAAGGATAATTTGCGTCATCTCAAAGTGGAGGATATGGCTTGGATTTTAAAAATCAACAAAGCTTCACTCAATACCCAAGTGGAAAATATCTCTCTTCACTACATATTGTAGAAGTATAGTAGTTCGCATCACTACAAGGATTGACAAGAGTCTAATCTTTTGAGAAAATTTTAAAGTAAAATGCCAAAGTGGCAAAATGGTTTGAATGAGATTGATTGACTTTTAGTCTTCTTACAAAAATGTCAAGGTATTGTTAAGTTGATTAATGTTTGATTAATAAAATATTTTGAAAATACATGGTCATAAGTCTAAGTTTATTATAAAAGCGGTTCAAGTTCAAAATCAAGAAGATTTTTCAAAAGGTGGTAGAAGATTTTTGAAATTAAAGAAGATGAGAGGAGATGAAGGGACCATCCTAAGGCATAAAGTAAAAGCTAGGGGAAAAGAACCGTCTAACCAATAAGAAGCCAACACTTGACATAATGAGTCAATGTAGAATTCTCATCCCTTTGGATTGAAACCAAGCAAGCAAAGATACTAAACCTCTTAAGAAACCAAGCTTCAATTGCATTAAGTCTTCACAAAAATTGGGCAGAGTAACAGTTGTATACAGATGAAAATTCCAGATCACAAACAAAGCATGTAATCACAATAACCTGCATACAAAACAAACAAACAACCCAATATCTTGGGGTAAACCCCAAGGACTCCAGACAAGATAATAATTGAGGTTAGAAGGTCCCAATATAGATAAAGGCTTCTAGTACTAAGTCCAAGAAGTCCACAATCTTCATAATGCCAAGGATAGTAACCAAGTAGTCCAAGTAAAATTAAATTTTTTTATGGTTCAAGTTTATTATTAAGTATCTTCAAAAAAAGAAATGAAAAGCTCAAATGAGAAAAATAAAAATGACATAAAAGTAAATGTTCAAATGAGCAAAGATGAAACTAACATAAAATGTAAATGCTAAAATAAATGTCCTTAAAATAAAGAGCATAAAGTAAAGATACAAAATAAAGTCAATTGTTAGAAATTAGAGGTTAGTTGAATGACCATATTGAAACTTACATTTGAAAATCATTAGAGGATTGATAAAATCAAGGCCTTTCAACAATAAGTTTCAGTTGCTTTTTGTCAAGTATATCATTCACTTAAAATTCTCAAGGCAATAATAAATGATCAACGATGTTTAAGTGATTCACTTTGACCAAAGATTATGAAGATTTATTAGAGGATTGATAAGAAGAAAACCTCCTAACAATAAATATAAAGGTTATTGGATCAAAGGATTCAAATTAACATACTTGGGCTTGCAAACATAAGTTTGGTCCACAAATGATCATTTCTCGAATCGGGGCAAAATTTAGCGATATGTTAAGCAATCGTAAGTGGACTTATATAGAAGTCACACCTATTTTGAGGCCGGTCAATAAATTCTATGCATCCATACGATCTTCGAAAGTTAAATTGGATTAAAATTCGAAATCATAATGCAACCAAGAAACAACAACACAATTCATTTGAATTTATTTACAAAAATCACAAGACCAAGATACAAGGGGGTGTCAACATAAATGAGTTTACAAATAAGCCCCATGCCAAAGTCCATATAGTAAACTATAGTTTCTATTTATTTATTTTTCTTTTTAAGAAAACTTTGTAGTGGTGAAAATCAGAGATCAAGCTATTAATTAACTTGACTCACAAATAAGCAAGAGTCACCATCGCGCTTTATTATTTCCAAGGGAAAAGGGAAAAGAGCGAAATAAAACCCTTAAATATGCAATGTAAAGTAATACTTAAAAGTAATGAAAATACAATGTGTTTTTTGAAAGAGATCTAAAGTACGGGGGTTAGATATACAATGGGAAGGTACTAGCACCCAATGCATCTGCGGTACTCCGCAGGAACCTTTCGAAATATCTGTTTTTTGGTTAAAATTGTTTGTTTGGTTAAAATGGGTATGAATGAGATTTTGAAGATACGACGACCTAGTGTCGAAGTTTTAACTTAAGAGGGGTGAGTTTTAAAATTAGGGTTTAGAAGATTTAACTTAAGATTAACTAAACTAAAAAAGTATGAAGGGTTTCGCACAATCGTGTTAGATACTAGATGACATGAAATCAACAAATTTAATTATTTCCCTTGGAATTGAGACGGACGAAAGATACAAAGATTAAATGATCGAGAATAAAGTTAATGACAATGACAATTGAACAATTAACGAAAATTAAATTATACTAGCATGCATTTTCTAACAAAAATTAAATAAAAGATTAGTTTATAAGCATGTATTTAAATAAGCAAAAATTAAATAAAAGATAATTTATAACATGTTTTTGGAATAATTAAATAAATAGAAAAATTAAATAAAAACTAATTTGATAATATATTTTTTGTATTTTTATAATGAAGTAATTATATGAATAAACTAAATTAATATTTGCTTAAGAAATATATAGTAAAATATGGGGAGATGAGACCTAAAGGACTAAGAAAATGAAAAAAAAGCACCACCAGGGGTTGAACCCGGGTCTTTAAGTTTATTGGTGACGTGATTTGCCAACTGTACTAAGTTATTTATTATTATTATTATTATGATTTAATTAATATAAAAGGTGGAATAAGATAGCGGATTGGGCCAGCAGGCCTATTGGGCCGACCTGGTTAAAAGAAGAACAAGGAAAAGCTTGAAAAAACTCTAGAGGTAGATAAAGAGGCGCCGAATGTTAGTCTGGGAAAGAGAAAAAAGATTAAATTATTGTTATACGGGGAAGGAAAAAACATATTCTATTAATATTATTGTAATTCTTCTTTCTATGCTTATAGTGGAAAATAAAACATGAAATTCTCTCTCACATCCACCGAACCGATGACTTCCTCTCTTCGAAATCTCCTTCCTTCAAAACACCTAAAACCTTATTTTTGAATTCAGATTGAACCTCATTTGCACCTCCATCTTCAACATCCATTTCATCCTCGTCATCATCAGTCACCTCCATCTCTTGATCGTCAATAAAATCAGCAAAACTCGAGAAGTCGACTTTGTTATCTGCTTCCATCGACGAACCTTCTTGAGAGATTTTTAGCGCCTGAACGGTCTTGTAATTATTTTCAAACATAGACACCACGTTATTGTAATCCTTTTTGGTTAACTTCAATACGAGGCTTTCTAGGCTCAATCTGTACAATAATGGAATCAACCTTTAATGGGGGTCTGAAAGACGCAAATGAGGCAGCGGCCGTTATGCACAGGGGGAAGCAGCTAGTTGGAAGAAAGGTTGAGATGTGAATCAAAAGAGAGTATTAAGGTTAGTTTGTGAGGGATCCAGATGGAAGTTATCAGATGGTGAGATCGCAAAAAACATAGGAGAATGAATGGATAATAGAGCGCTTAAAACAATGAAGTAGAATGGCCTTATCAAACATTCAGAGGACCTGCATTTACTGGTTTATGATGGAATCTTGCAATTGGCATCCCATCTGAATCATCCATCCCTGCTTTCCCTGCTCTCCATGAATTATCTTTTATCCTCTGGCTTTTTGTAGTGCTTGTGATTCCTTGGACTTCTTAACCACAACTTTGCTTGAAGCAAGCCATAAAAATAACGTGCTATCCATAACTTCATCATATCATTATAGAAGTGAAGGAAATGATGGAGAGTATATCACCGAGAAGAGGAAGAAACATAGGTAGTTTCATCGTGAAAGTCATAAAGAGAGAGGGAGTTTTGAAGGATAGCTTATGATCGTGAAAACAAGAATAGAAGAAAATCCTGAGCATAGTCAATAGTTGTTGAATGCAGAACAAAACAAGGTTTGCGAGGCATGCTTGTATTTTTTAGTTTCATAGTTTCATAGTTACAGCAACAACAAGATAAGTAATAATTATAACAACAGTCAACAACAACAATTTTGAGCGGTAAACAACAACAACAGGGCAAGGTAATAAATAGAGTGGTACATAAAGAAGAAAGACTCACACGGTTGTAGCTAGTCCGACGAGTTCTTGTTTTTAGAAAACTTCAACAGGTAAACTTGAATTTCCCCTTTTTCTTTTGAGATCTGTAAATACTTGTTGTTGCCGATGCATTGTTATGGTTTTGTAGATGAATATGCCTACTGTCTACAAAATCTGATCCATCAGAAGCAACATTGATTAGCAGCACATAGAGCTTCTTATGGTTGCTCAACAATACTGCAACTTCCCTTTCTTTATAGTTTGTATACTGTGTTCTCTTTTTTCATATCAATAATCTCTCTTATATAGGCAAGTGAAGTGAAATTGGAAGGGAAAAGTTAATGAGTTTGAACATATTTGTGTGTCCTGTTTCACTACTTTCTTCTGTAAATTTCTATCCTTCCATTTTGATGCAATGTTAAACATGTTAGGCTTGTAGGGTTGCTGTTTGGACTAATCCGTAGGCTGGTTTTGCAGCAGGTTTTTGGCATGTCTGTGGGCAGATTTTGCAGTAAGAAATTGGGCTGAATTGCAGCAGCATGAAGTTGCAGGTTTGGGACAATTTGGTGTAAAAGAGGATTTGAGAAAATGACATGAAGACTTGTACCAAGATTGGAATATGACTTAAGATTTCTTTTTTGTAATTCTTTAAATTTCTTTTGTAACTGTATGGATGAATTTGACTTGAATGATGTAATGAAATTGTAATTTAATGGACTTGATAGAAATTGCAATGAACCTTTTCTTCTTCTTTTTTTAAAATTTCCTTTTGCACTATGCAATGGGAAAGTTGAAATTAAATTAACTATGAAAAGTTTAATAGAAACTTTCTTAATTTTGATCCTCTTTGACAAAGGCTCTGGTGAAGACGATACTAAAATTGTTGCTGCTACAGCCCATGAATCATTGGAATTTTCACAGCTAAATGACACATCCATTATGCCATTTGGACTACTTAGAATTGAGTCAAAATTTACATTTTTTAAATTGATTCTCATTCTCTTCTCCATATTCTGACCAAAGTTTCATCATCAGCTTCCCGCATTCATCCACTTTTTCTTTGTTGATTCCAAGAATATTTAGTAGTTGGTTTTTTGTACTCATCTTCTAAACTAGGCTCAACACTGTTGAAAACATGAATCATCACAGCAGTTGCTAAAACATAAGGTAGATAACTCATAAACTTTGAATCTGATCTAATGACAGAAAGAACAACATCTTCACATCTATGAAGAAACTCCCAACAAAGAAGATCTTTCAATCCAAGTCTTCTTATCATATAATCAATAAAAGAAATAGGTGTTGCTGGATTCATCTTTCACCCAAGTGTTGAAAAAACCAAAATCTCCATCTTTTTTATCGTCTTTGCTTCAAACAAGTATTTACTTTCCTCAACTTGAAGATCTAGTAAAAGAGGAACTTGAGTTTCTTCAACTTTAGCAGCAAGAGAGAGACAAGCAAACAGTAGAAAGCTGAGGCATCCATGGCTTCTCATTCTGAAACCGAAAGCTGAACAGAAACCTATCGAGGTAGTTGATAGCAAGAACAAATGTGAGAGGTGAGAACGAGTAATGAGCAATCATTTTAAGAATCCAGTCAATGGTATCTATATGCGAAGATTCCAACACAGGGTTGGTTTGGAGGAAGATGTGAAGAGGGTTTTGTTATTCTTTGGAGAGAAGCGATTTGAATCGTCTCACATAGCCTGATCTTTTCTTGCACTCCAACGCATATTAATGCACATGTGAACTAGTGATGATGAAATCTTGTCTGTGCTTTAAGGAAGTTGTGGGGAAGCTTGAGACCACTTGTCGAACAAGGAATGGAAATAAACACACGATCCTCTTGATGAATCAATCTTCTAGAATCCACAATCAATCGTGCTTCTGGATTGGGAGACTCAAAACCCTAATTGAGACGTGACGCCCGATGCCCTTGATTCAGACCTGTCTCTGCACATGAAACAAAAGAAAACACGAACATACACCTTTGTATACAATTAGAAGTTATTGATACATAGGCTAAAAATGTTTAAAACACTTGACAATCTCTGCATAGTCAATGCTCGAAGGTGAGAGGTTAAAACCAACCGTATTTCGTGACCTTGACTTCTGTATAAAATGCAAAATAAAAATGGGATATTAGGTCAAAAATTGGGGTATGACAAACTCTATACATATAAAAAAAATAAAAAAATATGTTAATAATAAAAAAAGAAAAGGAAGTACGTTGTTGTGCTGTACAGAGGGAGTATCTATGTGTGATGAGAGTAGAAGGAACATGATAAATGATGGTGTTGCTTGCGGAAGGGATGCGATTTTGGTGAAGTACCGATGGTTAACAGAAGGTTGGAAATTAGACGAAGGAGGGAATCAAACGAAGGGAGTATTGTATTACGGTTTTGATGGTGATTTGCAGAATGAAAGAAGGAGGGAATCGGACAGAGATCAGAATAATGGATGAAGATGTATGTAATATAGGTGTTGTACCCCAAAATTTGCCCTCTCTTTCTTCAGGAAATCATCTTGGATTTTCAGAGTCCCTCTGAGAAAAATCCAAATTCTGAATTGTCCTTTTTTGCCCAAGCAAACCACTTACAAGAGCAAGATGATCACACAAGCTCTAAAGACAATGCTTTTAGCTTGAGAAAAATTAAATTCTAAGTACTTGGAATTTTTCTCTAAAAAATGAGTGTTTAAGAAAAATCAGCGCTTCAGAACTTCTGGACCAATTCCAGATAGAAACGGTCAGAAGTTGCAAGCTTGGCTCAGCGCAGACAGAACATGACTTCTTCAGCAGCTACATCAGCTCAATCAGAAGTTGTAAACGTGGTTCAATACATAAGCCTCAGACAGAACATGACTCTTTCAGCAGTTATGCAAGCTCAGCCAAAATTTGCTAAAGGAATGCAAAAGAAGCAAGGAAGTCTGAAGGCTCTTTCAGAATATGCTGAAATCAGAAGATGAAAAGGTCAGAAGAGTGGGTATTACACTGATACAGAATCTCTGAGCCCAGGAGGTCCAGAAGCAAATCCAAGGAACGTATCAGAAAATCAGGAGAATCCCTAGAACTTACTAAGACAACAGGAAGCCAAGGCCAGAGCATGGTTTACGCTGTTCTTGTTGAAACAGAACCGCTGGTTCAAAGTTTGGTTTCCATCACCAGAATATTGATGTTGATAAGTCTTATCACCATTTAATGCTCATTAATTCTTCCAACCACTCCTGAACATTCATCCAAGTAATCCCTTCACGTGTGGCTTGGAAAACGCCTTTATGCAGATTCTGGCATGGGTCTACACGCCACCGCCCACTTAAGAGGTCACTTCTCTCCAATCCACGCCTGCTGCTGCAGTCTAGGCTGAAGGCTATATGTTATCACAACTTCCCAGGAATTTCTGTCAAAGAACAATTCAAACTCTGTTGGCGCCTTTAATGACCAAGAAATCCACAAGAGTTTTTGCCTATAAATAGAGAATCATTGTCCACTGAAAAAGCGCGCTTGAAGAAACAGAAAAATTGCTAAGAGAGAAACAGAAATCTTTAGCAAGAAAGTGTTGTGAAACTCTGCCAAAATCTCCAGTGCTTCATAACTTTGAAGTTCTTACCTTCAAACTTCATCAAATACCCAGTTTTTCTTTGTGAACCAAAAACACCCTTTTCAAACTTCTGACCCTATATACGCATACACCTTCACCTACCCTTTTCAAAAAGAATCTGTCCAGAACACCACCAGATCCAAAAGCTAGCTTTCATCCACAAACTTTTCCAACAGCCAGGTAAGCACCTGCTGACCTTCATCACGCTACTAAGCATCATCAGCTGTGCATGCTCAAATAAACATAATGTAAATATCATATTGTTGCTGTTTGTATTCTGAGGATTTTTCATACCTCAACATTCTGAGCCAGTGTAGGACCTGCCTGTGACTTTGTTGGTTCTGCCCTCTGAAACATTTTGACATTTGCTGGATCTGTTCCAAATATGTTTCCTATTTTGTGGAATAACAACAAAATTGCAGATGTTCTGATTAGTACAGGGAAAAGCCAAGTGCTGACTTTGACGTTAGCACATCTGAAGCCTGTTTTGCTGTCAATAATATCAGAACCTCTGAGAGTTATTGTCTTTCCAGCAGAATAAAAAATTCTGGTTTCTCCACTAACAAACTTCTGTCTTGCAGCGCAGGGGAATCAGAACTTCTGATTTCCCCACTAACAGGTTTCTGTTTTGCAGGTGCCAGAGTCAGAAGTTCTGACTCATACAGTTTAACCAAGAGGTTGATCATCTGGAAGCGGATCTGAGTCAGAACTTCTGATGACCTCTCAGCAGCGCGCTGGCTCCCTCTCTCTCCCTCTATCTTGTTTTTTGCTATTTTCTTTTTTGTCTATTTTTCTCGTTGAACCCCCCATGTACAAATGTGTATCCCCACCCCCTAATTAATGTAATAGCGTAGGATTTTATATTTCCGCTTCTTATTGCTAGTAATTAGGATGTGTATGACAAGATAAAATCAATGAAATAGAAAATCCTAATTCAAAGAAAAACTCTTGTATGCAATAAAACACACTTGCACACTAACACCCCTAGGGTTACACCCACTTGTTGCCTTTTCAGAAAAAATGGGCCATGTTACGCATGCAAAGTATCTTGGTAAAACAAACAAAATCAAAAGATCATAGTCCCTCGATGACGCTTTCGAAAGTTGCCTTACAAAAAAATGATCTTAGTCCCTCAAAAGAAAAACTAAGATACTTTGCAATATTGCTATCATGGTCTATACGATGACCCGCGCCCGTCCCGTTCACATCCTAACACAAGATTGTCCACCAAATACAATGGTGGAACAAAATTGTTAAAAGGGTTAAAAACATAGGAAAAAAAATCTTTGAGTAAATTTAGGGGTAGACAACTCTTAGTTACTTGATCAAACTTGCAAAAACACTTGCCATTTTTCAAAACACACCTCACAACACACTCTCAAAATAACTTTCAAAAACATTGGAAACTTTTCAAAAGACATACACCTTTGTATACATTCAAACATGGATCATTACAAAGGTTGCCACCACATTGGCCTCTTTTCAAAACATTTTCAAAAAAAACACACACAAAGCACCATTTCAAACAATTGAAAATCAAGGCAAGTTGATCTAAGCAAGTAACTAAGAGCCCATGGATAACCATGTATAGAAAGGGTGCTAATACCTTCCCTTTCTATAATCTACTCCCCGAACCTAAGAAAACATCTCAAAAGGTTTTTGCTGTGCTTTTTAACCTTTCCTTAGGATAAAATAAAAAGTCGGTGGCGACTCTTGCTCAACCGAAACATTTGTGAATACAAACGCAAAACCTCAAGTCAGTTCTCCCACCGTATCACAATAGGTTTTTGGAATGGTGAGTAGCGATGAAGAGGAAACAAGCTTGTGGCGAGATTTGCAGTGAATTGGAGGGATGTTGGAATATCGGGAATTATAGAAGTTTGTTGATGAAGATGAACTGAGGATGGCGGAGGAAGATTGAACGGTGTTGGTGGTGTTGAGAAGAAGAAATTGAAAATTGGATTTTAGAATTTGAAGAAGGCAATTGGAAGAAGAAAATTCAATTTCTAGTCTTCTGCATTGTGATTGTGAATTTCGTTTCCTACTAGCCTTTCAATACAAATCTCAAACTCTGTTTTATACACAAAACTAATGGTTAAGATAATTTTTACAATGGCCAAAATGACCCTTAATGATAAAATCAACGCAAAAATCTGAAAGTATAAAAATTAATGCAATTTAAAATAATTTTGTTTTAATTTTTCTGAATAAAAAATAGAGACTCAAAATGACTAAAAACGGTAAAAAAATGGTCAAAAATCTATTCGAAAAAAAATGAAACGAACACATTAAAATAAACTACCTATCTCGGAGATTAATGAAAAATTACTCAAATGATCAAAATTGAAATAAAATGAGAATACAAATATCAGGATGAACAAACACGATTAAAAATGAGACTTCAAACTGTGCTGAAAAAATGAAGCGAGCATACCGTCATGATCTACGCGAAACACATATTCATAAAATGATCAGTAAAAGGTGAAAACTTGAAATATGTTTCTGACTAATTTTCTGCACAGTATCGAATCACTTTTAACGGTCTGTCTGTAAAACCGAAATATTAATATTATCGACATATATACAACTTGGAGCAATGCAAGGAATGAGTAAAGAGATAAAAATGCATGAAATGAAATATTAGGTGTTTTTTAACTAAAAAACGATGCAAATGTTGATTTAAATTGACTTTTGGTCAACCTAAACGTGACTAAATAATGCAAATGTGATGAATGAAGGTATTTATTGATGATTGTGACCAAATGACAAAGTATGATATGATAATGCGACTAAAAAAATAGGGGCGAAATTTAGGGTGCAACAGCTACAGGATGACATTTTGAGAAACCTTCTGAAGTAAAGTTCTTCCTCACATTATTAGCTCTTGACTTGTAAAGAGAAGTTGGAGATGATGTCAAGGAGATTCATATGCTCGAAGAATCGCTCAAAAATATTGAACAATAAGGACGTTATGACCATTCGAACTCAAACTAGAAAATGTTGACTTTTGGTCCGACAACTTCAAATCAACTCGCGAACTTGATCTTTTTCACAACCCAAGATACTATTAATCACATATGAACTTGTGACGTAGAAGAAGGCATGGAAATAAACACATGAACATATCTCGAAGAATATTGAGAATTAAGTAACCAGACTCGTCTTAACTATTCTAAATGAAACTTGAGGATAACGTGACCTAAGATTATAGATCACCACTCTGAGCTATAAGCTTTTGGGAAATATTTTTGGCTTGAAAAAACCATAACCCTAACCGAAGAGTCATCACCTGAATTTCTTGGTCGTAAACCCTGTCTTTCAAGACATAAAACAAACAAAACACATTTTGGAATTTTGGTTAAAAGTCAGTAAAATATAAAATACATATATACGAGGCACACGATTCAAGGTGCTTGGTGATCTCTCAGGAGCAAAGCTAAAGATAAGGAGAAGAACCAAACCCTAGTATGATTTTGTTATGATTTGGTTGATATGATAGAGGAATATTAGGGGAAAAAATTGGGGTACAATAGCTACCCTTATTTAAGTGTCTTCTATCCGGAGATACTAAGGTTAAAATCTTCGTGTCGACGCGATTGAAGATACTTAAATATAAAGCAGGCCTTATTTTTGGCCCTAAGATAGCCATGCAATGCTTATGATTATGAATTAAAATGAACAAATCCAAAAAGAAAGACACAAGACACCACTGGGGATGTAGGAAATAAAAGCAAGGTTCAAAATAAAAACCCGACCAGGAAAATAAATCACTGGTGAACAAAAGACTATACTCTATTGAGGTAAAGCTTAAAGAGGAGATAAGGCATCATAAACTCAAAGTTTGAGGAGAGGAGGTAAGGGATAAAAGTGATCGACAAATGAATATGAACTATCCACTCATTGAGGAGATAGTAAAAAAAGTAATGGCGACCCACCGGGGAAAGAAGTTGTAAGATAATACCGGTAAATACCAATATCAGAGTGGTATGATAACCAACACCATTACTCATGACTAGGAACAAATGAACTTCTTCAGAGCAATAGAATCTCAACGACAAACTACCTTCCATAATGACAAGGCTACCATTCATCGGAAAAAAAATATCAACAATGAACTACCTTCCATAATGACAAGGCTACCATTAATTGGAGTAACGAATCTTAGTAACAAACTACCTTCCATAATGACAAGGCTACCATTCATTGGAGTAACAAATCTCGACAACGAACTACCTTCTATAATGACAAGGATACCATTCATTGGAGTAACAAATTGCAACAATGAACTACTTTCCATAATGACAAGACTACCATTAATTGATGTAACAAATCTCGACAATAAACTACCTTCCATAATGACAAGGCTACCATTCATTGGAGTAACAAATCTGAATCTATTCTGGGAACTGTAATACTTATTAGGGAAGTATTGGTTGCTCAAATAAAGAGACCTGCCACTTGCTGTTATGAGGAGGAATTACAAATAATGATTTCCTGGGGAGAGAAATATGACCTCCTGGGGGAATGCCAATGTATTCATGTTGAGGAGATAGAATCTTCATGTGCAAAATAAAATGCACATTATCGAACTAGAGCTTGAAACTTATAGAAATCAAAATATTAACACTGATAGGGACCCCCCATCCAAACCAGAAATAAACCGGAGTGAAACAGTCAACCAGAATAACATCTCATGAGAAATAAACTCAAGAGGGAACCACATTCTTTCCAGACAATAAGCTGGAAGGAAGGATAAAGCAAAACTATTCCACGAGGAATATCTCAGCGGGGAAATTGAAAGGATATACACTTTCTGCTTAAGGCTGACACTCTATTAGAGAGAGGATAACACGACTATGTAAAATAGGATAATATGCCAACAAAATATTAATGGATGCACATGAGCAATGATTTGCTAAAAATTAATTATGTATGATGTATGTATGAATGTATGAATGTCATCATATATATGCTGGAAAAACAAACGTATAACAATGGGGACAACCAGACAAAACCAACTTGGGTACAACTAATACTCGTCTAAATCACATCCAAGATGAAAATTTCATGAGAATGTAAGAACCAACTGAGGAAACAAATTCCTATTTAAAGGCTTAACTCTACTGGTAAAAAACAAAATCATAACAGTAAACCAATACAAATATAGGGATATAACAACTTCCTCCATGCTTCACTGGGAAATATCACACAGACTTCAAAGGAGAGAAAGCAAATGTTTCACGGTCTGTACTTCTATTGGGGATTTCCGTACTGACTTTACTAGGGAACACAAAACCATATTGCCGAGACATCAGCTAGGGATATTGTACTGTCTTCATCGGGGAGTATAACAACACATCGTCGAGGGGGCACCGAGATACATTCTTCAATACTAAGGGTGATGACTGCACCAACTTCTCTGGGGAGAAATTATGAAACTCCATGGGGATAGCCTTACCCAGGGATTTAAGAAATCAAACGTTACAACAAGAAATCAAAGTTATGGGGATTTTAAATCAAATCCAGCACTTGGCGGGAGAAAACCCAAAGAGTTAACAACTGTTTCATCATTTCTTAGAAAAGACATTGCCCTTATCTGGTTGTCGGGAAAACAAACTACAACACACCAATAGGGAAGAGACTTTCGTCATGCAAGTGAAGACCTTACTGGGGAATCGGGGGTAGAGACTTCATACCATGCAAACCCTAAATCAGAATGTACCAAGACTTGGCTAGGGAAAATGGGATCAAAAACCCAATACCGCACCATACTTCAATTATCGGAGAAACACAAGAAGATCATACCCGCACCATCAAAAGTGACCTGGGAGAGTCTTCCTGGGGAATTCAGACCTCCAAATTTTTTTTCGAGTTAGTCCATTCTTGGAGCCACTATTTTTGTTCTCCTTGAGTCACAAAATCAAAAGCAAGAAGTGATTTGTAAATTCTTTTCAAAAAATAATTTTTGTTATTTAATCTGTTTGCTTTGAAAATTACCATCAATAATAAATGAAGTCTCTGTAAGTTGAATAAAAAAATAATTGCAAAGAATTGGATAAAAGCTCAAACTTTATTAATATAATGGTAGGCTGCAAATGGAGAGACACCATAGATGATTACAAAGTTTGGAAAATGGCAATATACATTGGAAAAGATACATTTAAATAAAATGACCACTATTCTCCCTAACAACTTTGAATTCCTGAGCAGAGACTTTGGTTGAAGATCGGTGAGGATCTAAGAAGATTGTTGCTTCAACAATCAAGTCTTGTCTGATGCAGTTACTTGCCAGGAAATCCCTACCTTTTGCCTAGATTGCCCTTGCGAGTTTTCAACCTACCAGGAAAATTTATTCTGTTTATGTCTCTAGTTTTTTCCTAGACCACCCTTTCGGGTTTTCGGCCTACCGAGACGCTCTATTTTGACTAAGCCACCCTTTTGGGTTTTCGTCTTAGTGAGTTGTTCTTTTATTTTTCTAGGCGAAGTATTTCTTGACTGCATCAATATTCAGAGGACGTGGGAACTCCTCACCATCCATTGCTTTAAGAAACAATGAACCACCCGAGAAGGCTTTCTTGACAACCTACGGGCCTTCAAAATTGGGAGTCCACTTGCCCCTAGAATCAGCGTTAAAAGACATGATCTTCCTGAGCACGAGGTCGCCTTCTCTGAATTCACGAGGCTTGAACTTCTTGTCAAAAGCTTTCTTCATTAATTTTTGGTATAACTGACCATGACACAAGGCCTTCATTCTTTTCTCTTCAATCAAATTCAACTGGTCAAACATGTTATGGAGCCATTCAGACTCTGACAACTTGGTTTCCATTATCACACGTAAGGAGGGAATCTCAACCTCAACGGGGAGCACTGCTTCCATGCCATATACAAGAGAGAACGGAGTTTCCCCTGTTCAAGTGTGGATAGATGTTCGATACCCGTGCATAGAAAAAGGGAGTATCTCATGCCAATCTTTGTAAGTAACAACCATTTTCTGGATGATCTTCTTGATGTTCTTATTAGAAGCTTCAACAACCCCATTCATCTTTGGCCTGTAAGGAGATAAATTATGGTGGACAATTTTGAACTCTTCACAAAGTTTAGTCATCATCTTGTTATTCAGATTTGAGCCATTGTCGGTGATAATCCTGCTTGGCACACCATACCGACATATCAGATTGTTCTTGATAAAATGCACTACCACCTGTTTAGTGACATTAGCATATAAAACTGCTTCCACCCACTTGGTGGAGTAGTCAATTGCCACCAAGATAAAGTGATGTCCATTCGATGCCTTTGGTTCAATCATTTAAATAATAACCTGCCCTAAGAATCTTATTTGCCATCGAATGTCTATTGGCATGGGTACTAAAAGAACCTTTATGGATTTTATGCATCAACATGTCTGCTTCGTGTCTATCCACGCATATGAGCAAGACCATGTCATAATTCCTTTTATACAACACATTTTCATTAAGGAGAAAGCTACATGCCAACCTTCTCAATGTCTTTCTAACTTTATTTGACGCACCAGCCGGGTATTCTTGAGTTTGCAGAAAATGCTTGGCACACCATACCGACATATCAGATTGTTCTTGATAAAATGCACTACCATCTGTTTAGTGACATTAGCATATAAAACTGCTTCCACCCACTTGGTGGAGTAGTCAATTGCCACCAAGATAAAGTGATGTCCATTCGATGCCTTTGGTTCAATCATTTCAATAATAACCTGCCCTAAGAATCTTATTTGCCATCGAATGTCTATTGGCATGGGTACTAAAAGAACCTTTATGGATTTTATGCATCAACATGTCTGCTTCGTGTCTATCCACGCATATGAGCAAGACCATGTCATAATTCCTTTTATACAACACATTTTCATTAAGGAGAAAGCTACATGCCAACCTTCTCAATGTCTTTCTAACTTTATTTGACGCACCAGCCGGGTATTCTTGAGTTTGCAGAAAATGCTTGATATCATAATACCAAGGCTTGTTATCGAACACTTCCTCTACTGCAAACACATGAGCCGGTCTATCAAAACAACACACTGTGATACAAGGCACATCATTCCAAGTACTCACTTGATACATAGAAGCCAGAGTTGCCAAGGCATCTGCCATTTGATTTTCGTCTCTGGGAATATGATGAAATTCAACTTTGTTAAAGAATGGTATTAATCTTCTAGAATAATATTTGTAAGGGATCAATCCAGGGTGAAGAGTATCCCATTCTCCTTTAATCTGATTAACTATCAAAGCTGAATCACCATACACATCTAGAGCTTTGATTCTGAGATCAATGGCTTCCTCGAGACCCATGATACAAGCCTCATACTCTGCAATATTATTGGTATAATCAAATGTCATCCTTGTGGTAAAAGGAATGTCCGATCCATGAGGAGTGATGATTACAATGCCAATTCCTTTCCCATAAACATTCACAACTCCATCAAATACCATAGCCCATCGGGATTGAGGATCAGGACCTTCCCCAGACACAGGTTCATCACAATCTTTTGCTTTTAAGAACATCACATCCTCATCAGCGAAATCAAACTTAATAGATTGATGACCATCAACCAGTTGGTGAGAAAGATAATCCGCTAGCACACTACTTTTTATATCCTTTTAGGTGCGGTATTCAATATCGTATTCAGACAGCACATCTGCCAATGAGCAATTCTCCCGGTAAGGGTAGGCTTTTCAAAGATATACTTAATTGGATCCATTTTGGAAATCAACCAAGTATTATGATTCAACATATATTGCCGCGAACGCTTTACCACCCAGGCCAGTGCACAACATGTCTTTTCTAGCATAGAATACCATGACTCACAGTCAATAAATTTCTTACTGAGATAGTAGATGGCATATTCTTTCTTTCCTGTTTCATCCTGTTGTCCCAAAATACAGCCTATAGAATTATCCAACACTGTCAAATACATGATCAATGGTATTCCTTCAATGGGGGGAGTAAGATAGGAGGTTCAAGAAGATATTATTTGATACTTTCAAATGCCCTTTGACAAGCATCCTTCCATACACAACCCAGATCTTTCTTTAACAACTTAAAGATCGGTTCACACATTGCAGTCATGTGGTAAATGAATCTGGAAATGTAATTCAACCGCCCAAGGAAGCCTCTAAATTTCTTTTCAGTCCTTGGCGCATGCATTTCTTGAATTTCTTTGACTTTATCAAGGTCAACTTTAATTCCTTTCTGGCTGACAATGAAACCTAGAAATTTCTCTGATCGGACATTGAAAGTGCATTTGTTTGGATTCAAGCGGAGACGATACTTCCTCAAACGCTGAAACAACTTCAACAAATCTTCCACACGCCCTTCTTTGGTATGTGATTTGGCAATCATGTCATAAATATATACCTAGATTTCCTTATGGATCAGATAATGGAATAGGGTTGTCATAGCCCTCTGGTACGTTATGCCAATGTTCTTCAACCCAAAGGGCATCACTCTTTAACAGAATGTTCCCCAGGGTGTGATAAACGTTGTTTTTTCCATGTCCTCTGGAGCCATTCTTATTTGATTATATATGGAAAATCCATCCATGAACGAGAATACTTTGAATTTTGTTGTACTATCAACCAACATATGAATATGTGGCAATGGGAAATCATCTTTTGGACTAGCTTTATTTAGATCTTTGTAATCTACGCACATGTGAACTTTTTCGTCTTTCTTTGGTACAAGTACAATATTGGAAATCCGTTGAGGGTACACTGATGTCACAAGAAAACCAATATTTATTTGTTTTAACACTTCTTCTTTGATTTTCACTGCCATATCAGGGTGAGTTCTTCTCAACTCCTGCTTGACTGGCGGGCACTCTGGCCTCAAAGGTAAATGATGCTCCACAATATTAGTATCTAGACCAGGAATATCTTGGTATGACCAAGAAAATATGTCCACATACTCTTTCAATAATTCAGTCAACCTGCTCTTCATATCAGGATGCAACAATGCTCTAGTTTTGACTTCCTTTGGCTCTTCCTTTGAACCCAAATTGATTGTCTCCAACGACTCTTTATACGACTGAATGACATTTTCCTCGCGCTAGAGCAACCGTGAAACCTCTTGTGGAATCTCATCATATTCATCTTCTTTAGTCCCATACACAGGATATTCAAAGTTGAGAGAGGGTGCAGGGTCATTGTATTCAATATGTTTTTCAATTAATCTGCACATGTGATTTATGATTGCTTTTAGAAACTGACACATATATCAAGTGATTATACAAATTTATTTACAGTTATTATTTATTCAAAAAGAAAGGGTTTTTTCTAATTACCATTTTCCAAGAAAAAGCAGAAAATAAAAATATAATTTGAGAGTCAAAGACAACTTTTATTTATGATTTTAATGATCAAAGCACACAGATAAGCCCATACAATATAAACTTTCACCTTGGGCAGAGTGAAAGCTTTTTGAAAAGATAAACAAAAAAAATACTTTGAGACATGGATGCAAGAGGGAACATCAAAAGTGACCCAGTTCTGGATTCTGACTCTAGGCGTCACATAATTCAGCATCCCCCGTTCTTCTTCATCCTCCATAATAGCATTAACTCCAGAAACTGTTGGGTGAAGGTATCCTCACTATGGAAAATATCCTGATAGTTGCTCACAGTAGACTTCAGCTTCAAATTTTCACCTTTGCCATTCTTCGTAGAAAATCCTAATCTAGCCCTGTTCTTGTTCACTGGAGGGTCCATAATATGTCCCCACACTTTACTAGGGCCATAACGCACAACCTGCTGAGCATCTTTGAATGAAGCCATAGAATTCTCATTCTCTCTTACGTTATCAATGGATAAAGCTTGGAACTGCGTTCCAACAACATCTTCATCTGCTTCTACAACACTGAAAGATGATAAATGAGATATTAGCAATGCTTGCTCTCCATTTATAATGACCACCTTTCCTTCTCGCACGAACTTTAACTTTTAGTGCAGAGTTGAAGTGACAGCCCCTGCCTCATGTATCCATGGTCGTCCCAGTAAGCAACTGTATGCGGGTACAATATCCATGACTTAGAAAGTAATCTGCAAAAGGTGTTGGCTTATTTGGATAGGCAGATCCACTTCCCTAATAACATACTTCCTTGATCCATCGAAATCTTTTACAATAATACCACTTGGGCGCATGGGAGCCTCTTGATACTTCAGCTTTATCAGCGTGCTCCTCGGTATAACATTTAAGGTGGGTCCATTATCAATCAGCACATTTGATAATGAATCATTTTTACATTTCATGGATATATGGAGAGCCAAATTGTGATTCCTCCCTTTGTCAGAAAATTTATCATCGCAAAAGCTTAGGTTATTACAGGACATAATATTACCTACCACACTGTTGAATTAATCTAGTGACATATCACACTCCACGAAGGCTTGATCCAACACCCGCATTAAAGATTCTCTATGGGCAGCATAATTCATCAACAATGCTAGGATATATATCTTTGAGGGAGTCTGCAATAGCTGATCTACAATTGTATAGTCGCTCATTTTGATAATATTCAAAATATCATCCACATCTTTCTCCACGGTAGCACCACTAGACTCCCCTACAACTTTCTTATTCTCAACACTTTCCACAACTTTCTTATCAGTATTATCATTTACTCGAACAACTGGTGCAAATACACGACCATTGCGAGTCACTCTACTAGTCTCATTAATATTATCAATATTAGACAAAGGCTGGATGGGAACTTCCACACCATCCTCTAAAGTAATAACATTGTACTTGTACGGTACAACTTTGTCTGATTTTTAAGTAACAGGCCCTGGAAAGTAAATCACCACTGGGGAAACAATTGGCTTTCTATAGTATTAAATATCAACAGGGGCAGAATCATTAAAACAAGGCACAATTACATTCACACCTTCTTCAGAAAATTTGGGTACCAAAGAATCATCGTCAGAGAACATATCCTCATCTGAGGAAAATAATTCATCCGCAGAAGCATATTCATCATCTGATTCAACCTCAGCCAGGAAAACTTCAATCTTACTAATATCATGGTGTTGTACCCTAAAATTTTCCCTCTCATATTTCTCAAAACATTTCAAGAAAAATCTCCAAGTGGCTCAAGATTGCTCAAGAGTTGGACAATCAAGTCATCTCCTAAGACAATCAACCCCAAATTAGGGTTTTGTGTTGCATCAAGATCCTTGAGTCCAAATGACCTCAATTTCTCCCTAATGTCCTAATATGTTCTCAAGGTCATCCATGTCAAGTTTCAAGCCTTGCAAAGGAAGTTTGCTCAGCCAATTGCTCAAAGGGTCCAAAAATCGACTGTGCTAGGGCAAAAGTCAACTGTGACCTATAAACAGTCAAACTTCAAGATTTTTTGTCAACATTCTCATTTTGAAGGATATTTCATCATTTGATCAAGGGTTGATCATGATTCATCAAGGATTGCTCAAAATTCATCAAGACTCAAAAGTTGCTAAATTAGGGTTTTTTAGGAAATGTCAACTCAACTTTGACCAAGCATAACTTTCTCATACTTTATGAGAAATGACCCATCCAAAGCTCATTTTGAACATAATGCAATTTCCTACAATCCATATTCACACCCCAAGATCAAGAAATGCACTCACAAGAAGTTATAAATTTGGACATTATAGGTCATTTTTGAAAGTCAACAAAAACACCTTTTTTTCCAAAGCTTATAACTTGAAAATGGTATATAAAAATGAGATGAGACCAAAAGGTTTGGTTATAGGATATCTCAAGCTTTCTAAAAAGTCCAAGAATACCTCCAAAAGTTCAAAATTGAAGAAGTTATGCATTGTTGAAGTTGGGCATTTTTGCAAAATTGTCAAAAGTCATTTATCCCCAAAACTTCAAATTTTGTCAAATGGGCCCATTCTTTTCCACTTGATTTGAGCTTTCCCCATTGCACACGTGTCTTAGCTTCATCCTTGAGATCATATTTCTTTTTTATTATTTTATTTGATTTTTTATTGAATTATTTCATTTTAAATCAAATTAAATTAAATAAAATCCAAATATTGATTACTTGAGATCTTTTTGGCTATTTCAGGTTGAGATCATCATCATTAAGAGCATCAAATTCATATCACACAAGATCATGTGAAAAAAGATGGATTTTTGACAAATTTGGCAAGCTTTCAAAAGGAGATCAAATCAAATATAGGTGCATTGATTTAGAGAGATTGAATCCATAATTCTTAACCTAATGCATTCCATAATACATAAGGAGGCTTAAGACACGAAAATAGGGGTTGGAGGTTGTGATACGGTGGGAGAACTGACTAGGGTTTTGCGTTTGTCTTCGCAAATGTTTCGGTTGAGCAAGAGTCGCCACCGACTTTTTATTTTATCCTAAGGAAAGGTTTAAAAAGCACAGCAAAAACCTTTGAGATTTTTCTTGGGTTCGGGGAGTAGATTATAGAAGGGGAAGGTATTAGCACCCCTTCTATCCATGGTTATCCATGGGCTCTTAGGTACTTGCTTAGATCAACTTGCCTTGGTTTTCAATTGTTTGAAATGGTGTTTTGTGCGTGGCTTTGAAAATGTTTTGAAAAGATGCCTTGTATTAGGCTAACCTTGTAACAATTCTTTACTCGAATGTTTTACAAAAGGTGTTTTATCTTTTTGAAAGATGTTTCAAGGGTTTGAAAAGTTGATTTTTGAAAGCGTTTGTGAAGTGGATTTTGAAATTAGGCAAGTGTTTTCTTGGAAAGTTGGCAAGTACTTAAGAGTTTATCTACCCTAAAGTTTTCTCAAAGACTTTTGTCATGTTTTAAACCTTTTGACAATTTTGTTCCACCATTGTGTTTGGTGGACAATCTTATCTTAGGATGTGAAAGGGACGGGCGCGGGTCATCGTTTGGACCATAATTGCAACGGCGTTAAATGTCTTTGGGCAATTTTCTTTAAGGGACTTGATCATTTGTTTTTGTTTGTTTTGAAAAGTTTTATCGAGGGACTATGATCATTCAATTTGTTTGCTTTGCCCAAAGAAATTCAACATGCAACATGGCCCATTTATTTGAAGGCAACAAAGTGGAGTACCCTAGGGGTGCAAGTGTGAGATGTGTTGTTTATTTTCATGCTCATTCATCTTGTATTAGGTCCAACTATTTTGTTCATTTTTATTCGCATACAAAACCCTAATTCTAACATGGCATAATTAGAAAGCGTATAAAGTGCGAAATTTAAATTCCTACGCTATTACAACATAATAATATAGGGAGGGGGGTACAAATTTACAAATGGGGGATATTTAGACAAGAATTTAAATCTAAATTATTACATCATTTTTGAATATTTGCAAGGTAAATAAATTGCATAATTAAATGGAAATGAAGTAAATATGCAAAATGCAAAAAGAAAGTTTTTATATGTATGAAAAAAGTATGATTTATGTAAAATAAAACAAGAAAATAAAAAGGTATTATTTTTTGAGTATTTTCAACTTTTAGGGCAAAAACCCTAATTTCAATTAAAATGGATATTAATTACTTAATTCATATAATATTTATTATTTACATACAAAAATAAAATAAAATATAGTATATTTGTAAAAAAGGGTATTTTTTAGTATTAAATATTAAAAAAATAAAATATGTACATTTTTGGTATTTTTACTCTAAGTATATTAATATATATATATATATATATGTATATTTATATTATTTTAAATATGTACTATATATATAAATAGTAATAATAATTAAATTTTTTAGCAAATAGTATTTTTTATATGAAATATTTTCAGAGGGTAATATAAAATAAAAATAAAAATAGAAGTATTTTTTACATATTTTTCTATTTTATTCTAAGTAATAATATATATCTATTTATATACAAATCAAAAGAAAATCAAATAAAAAACCAAATAAAAATCAAAAAATGATGAGAAAAATATTTTCAGAATTTTAATATGTTGAGAAAAAATAAATGAGTCAAGTAAAAAAAGGAAAAGGTCAAAAATGTTAAAAAATGAAGCAAATGGGCTCAGGGGTGTGAAACAGAAAAAAATGGTGTGGATAGCAAAATAATACAGGCCCAGCCCAATCCACTTCTTCTTCAACCTTTGGCCAAAACGCGCGCCTTGTTACAGAGATTCAAACATCCTGATTCTTTGAGATTTTGCACAAACTTTCAACACAAAACATGTCAAGCATTGAATCACGATTCCAAATATATAAAAAACTCATCCTAACTCTCAGAAATGAGAGAGAATTTTATCAATCCCAAATCTTGACCTAAACTTTCCGCCATTTTCAAAGCTTAAATTCTCTCAACTCAGGCAAAAGAAATGAAATGTAAATATATGTACATGCTCAGGGCTATGAGTAGAACCTTGTTTCTTCACAAACTTAAGACTAAAGATGCATAATAAGAGAGATACGAGTTCAAAGTTTTACCTATTCAGTTGAACTTCTATCTGGAGAATGAGGAACTTTCAGTGCAAGGTGATGATTGGAGAAGCTTCCTTGAGGTCCAGGGATGCTATTCCAAGGTTTACTTTGTCTTGAAACTTCTTGTATCGAGTTGTGGAACTTCAACTGCAAAAGAAAAAAATGAAAATGGTGGAAGCTGTTAGAGGGATTACAGGTCAGGTTTTAGGTCATGGTTAGCTTGCATACATGCTAGGGAATGTGTATGAATTGATTTTGGTAAGAATGCTCGAGGGAAATGGGAGTTGGCACTCAAACTGCAAAGGCAACTCTGTTTTTGCAGTTTGAGGATGATTCTGAGATGGAGGGTGTTTTGGAGGTGCAAGGGTCGTGTCTCAGATTGGTTATGTTCTTTGGAAGGTGTTTGATCAGTTTGTTCTTGTGTGCTCAAGCTGAGATGGAAGTTGTCACAAGTTATGGGACTTTCTTCACACTTAAGCAACAAAATGCAACTTGGCTTTCTAGGCATGTAGGGGGCCTCCTAATGTGCTGCATAATCCCTCATTGATCAGAGTGTTATGCTCATAATATTATGCTAGAGAGATTTGATCTGTACCTCTTTGATTTACCAATTGACATAAAGCAAGCTTTTGCAAAAATGGAAAGTTCACTTTATCTAGTTTAGGGTTAGTTCATCATGTAATGTCCAAATGCTTAGAATAACAACTTGGCACATTGGTTTTGCATTTAATTATTGAGTGTAACTTGGTTTAAGGACCTGTAATCTAGCCTAAAGCAAGCTGAGTTCAAATTGCAAGATTATGAACATGTTTTGGTTAAGAACAAAAAGTGAATTTTTGCCAACTTGTGAAATTCGAATCTCTCAAGTTATGAGGTTGTTTGATGAGTTCTTGGACATTTTGGAAAGCTTGGAATGTGTACTACAATCCATCTTTGAAATGCAAATTGAAATTCCAAGTGGAAGGGTATGAAAAATGGCCTTGAAGTGGGGTAGAAAACCTTGTCAAAATAGGTTAAAATTTCACTAAGTTAAAAATGGTTTAGTGCCCTTATTCAAAAAATTGTAACTTGAGATACAAGCTTCAAATGAGAAAACTTTGTGAATCAAAGTTGTATATTATGCAACAAGCTACAACTTTCATGTTTTGACTTTTGTTTGAATCCAAATGGATCTTGGTGAAAAGGTGGGGCAAAGTTGGGAAAAAATTAGGGTTTTTCATAACTTAGAAAAATTCTAAGTTATGAAAAATTCCATTTTCTAACCCTAATTTGCAATTTGTGATTTCTTTGTGAACAAGTTTCATGATTTGGCATATTTTGGTGAAAAATGAATCTTGACTCTTGATTTTGACCAAAAAGTCAAAGTTTGACTTTTCAGTATACAGTCAAAATTGATCAATTGACTGAGAAATTCAACTGTCAATCTTGTGTACTTGGGATCTTTTGAGTTTGTTGAGCATGTCAAGATGATTCCATGGGGTCCTTGAGTCCATATGTGAGCTTGGTTTGCCATTGGCTAGATCAAACAGTCAAAAATTGCCTTTGTGCAGTCAAAACCCTAAAAATGACCATTTTGCCCTTTTGGTGATCTGATCAAATTTCTTATGGAATTGTGGTCCAAACTTGATCAAATGATTCCTAGGAGTTCATAATGTTGATGTGGATCAAATTTCATGAGATTTGACTGTCAATTGGCCACAGTTGACTTTTTCCCCAATACAGTTGATTTCTAGGTCAACTGTCCAATTGACTGGGCAAAACTTGGAATCAAGACTTGAAACTTGGTATGGATAAACTTGGGAGGCCAACATGAAGCAAGAAAGTCATCTTGGGCACTTTAGGTCAAAACATCTTTGTGCAAACACAAACTCTAATTTGGGTTAGCAGTGCAAGGAGGAGTCTTGAGCAGATGAAACCCTAACTGGATCCTGAGCTTCAAGAGCTTTGTGATGGGAAATGTTGAGAAAAAGGGAGGGCAAATTTTGGGGTACAACAGAGGCTGTAAGAACAAGCAAAACAAAACTTGAAAAAGTGGTGAAAAAGTTGGAATTTGAAATCATAGCAAGAGAGGTTTTCAGAAGCCAAGAAGCATCCCAATCGATTCCTGGGTGATCACATAACCCTCCTGGATCCAAAGCACGCGTCCCCAAGCCTTCTAAAGCTCTGTAAGTATCACGATGGCAAGCTCTATTCTTGAATTCATAAATCATTATTCTTGCATCTTCTGTACAAATTAATTGCATATTCATAATCCTCACCATGTTTCTAAGCCTTTTACATTATCCAATTTTGTTTATGTGACCTATACTGTGAGATGCCATAACTAGGGTTTCGTGGTCTTTTTTAGGTGTTTCTCTTTCAGGAAAAATTGGCTATCAAGTGGGGCATGGTTGTGACCGGGATGACGAGACGAGCATGACCATGCCCTTGGATTGCATTTTTGTGGCTCGTAGCAAGTTTTGGAGATGGCCTGGCTTATAGCTACGGACTGTTGTCCGTTGGTATAAGTTTGGAGTGTTTTAGCCACGGTCCAACGACAGGGACGATGGCGTGTCATTCTCCAATTTGCCCATTCAAACATGGCGCACTTTGTTTTTATTTTTTCTGGCATATGATTGGTTTTCCTTCATTATTATTATTATGTATATTGTTAATAAACAAGCCAATTCAGCCAAGTGGTAAGCGTGCTTGCCAATATCCAACAGGACCTGGGTTCGAATCCCAGGTCCCCCATGCTCTTTGTTATTTTTCTTCTTCATGTAATCAGGTACAAATCCAGGCTTGTGGCTTACCATGCGCCTTCACACATCCAACAACCAGATGGCCAAAGGCCAGATCTGTTGATCCAAATTGATGGTCCACCATAGACCAAGTCAACATGCGCGCAGGGAATCTCAGAAGTCAAACAGGGCCAATGCAAATGGGCCTCAGATTGCTTCTTAAACCACCCTTTTCAGGCCCATACCCTTTCTCTCTTTCTATTATTTATTTGTTTATTTTTTATTTGATTTAATTATTTTTATTATTTTCTAACCAATCAAATTTTTTCTTTTATAAAATTAAAACCACAAAAAACCTTTTCTTTATCAAATTAAATTTTAGTATTTTATTTTTTATTAACAAATCTATTAATTAATTTAGGCCATTAATTAGAAATAACTTTAATATATTTTTGTAAATAATTAAAACTAATTAGACTAAAAAAAGATCATTTCTTTAATAAAAAAGGGTCAAAACCCTACTTGGCAGGCTTGCCTTTCGTGACTCGAGGGTAAAAGGAGATTGGACACTAGAGTGCCCGGAAATTTGCACTCATCAAAGCACAGGATGCGGGAATGGGCTTAGAGATGCCATTTGGAGATGGGCTTAACGATGCCATCGGGAGTAGTGACAGAAATTTGTCGGGGATGGGCTTAAAGATTCCATTTGGAGATGGGCTTAACGATGCCATCGGGAGTAGTGACAGAAACTTGTCGGGGATGGGCTTAAAGATACCATTTGGAAAAGAGTATCAGAAGGGTTTCCAGGCTTTGGACCATCTCTGAACTGGG
This sequence comes from Vicia faba, assembly GCA_948472305.1. Taxonomy (NCBI): domain Eukaryota; kingdom Viridiplantae; phylum Streptophyta; class Magnoliopsida; order Fabales; family Fabaceae; genus Vicia; species Vicia faba. The sequence continues at coordinate 202,644,951 of OX451736.1, forward strand.
GGTCTGAACAAGCAATAGATTGACATCCGTTGTTGGGAGGAACCTGTAAGCTGTTTTCAGAAAGTTGCATCTGAACAAGTTGATAGATTAACATCCGTTACTTGGGAAGAATCCATGAACTGTTTTCAGAAGTCTTGAGAAGAATCTGAACAAGTGATAGGTTAACATCCGTTTACTTGGAGAACCCGTGAACTATTTTCAGAAATCTTGAAGTTGAATAAGCAATAGAGCAGCATCCGTTGTTGGGAAGCTTCCGTAAACTGTCTTCAAAAAGTTGCATCTGAACAAGTTGATAGATTAACATCCGTTACTTGGGAAGAATCCATGAACTGTTTTCATAAGTCTCGAGAAGAATCTGAACAAGTGATAGGTTAACATCCATTTACTTGGAGAACCCGTGAATTGTTTTCAGAAATCTTGGGACTGAATCAGCAATAGAGCTGCGTCCGTTGTTGGGAAGCGTCCGTAAACTAAATTCAGAGGTGCATCTGAACAAGCTGATAGATTAACATCCGTTGTTGGGAAGAATCAATGAACTGTTTTCAGAAGTCTTGAGAAGAATCTGAACAAGTGATAGGTTAACATCCGTTTACTTGGAGAACCCGTGAACTGTTTTCAGAAATCTTGAGATTTGAATGATTTTAGTCTGTCGACTGATCTTACCTGAAAAGGCAAAGAGTTAGTTGTATGCAATGCTATGATGCATGATACAATGTATATTATGTGTTATGAATGTAAATGGATGTGCATGTAAGCTGGAGAGCTGTCCTGCACAGGATAGATGAATCCGAGATAGCGGAAGGTAGAAGTATCCTGACTGCTGCCGGGGAAAATAAATCCTTGGTCGTTGCTGGGGAACATGGAGCTTGGGTTGTATACCAATCTTCTGGGGAATTCCTGAAGTCTTCTACTTGGGAGTACCAAACTAGTAGACTTAATGCTGGGGAGGTAAAATTGAGAGTCTTCAGCCTGGAGAGAAGGATCTCTGGAGATTTCACTGGGGAACTCAAGATTTTTCTTCCTAAAACTTTGTGGGGAGAAGGTTTAAAAGTCTGACTCTGCTGAGGATAGGTTTGAGGTTTTAGATCTTCCGGGGATACTGAAACTCAAACTCTGAGGGGAAATGAGCCCTGGAAGATTCTCTGGCTGGGGATTTGCAAAGGTAAACTCCTCTGGGGATTACATTGATAAGTTATGGTTGGGGAACTTGATGAACTCCGCTGGGGATAGGAAGAATTTCGGCGAGCACGATCTTCCGTGGTTGTTAGTTGAGGATAACCCAGTTATAAACCTTTGTTGAGGAATAACTTTGAATAAAACCTCGGGAGAGACGTCCGTACTCTGCGGGGAAATGTCCTCCGGAACCTTACTGGGGATAAGCTTCGAGAATCTGTTGGAGATAAACCTCGGGGTTTGCTAGGGATATGGATTCCAAATCTCTTGGGGGCTTCCTTCGAAAGGGTGTCAAACTATCCCTCTGTACCTTCATCCTATCAGTAATCCTTTTTCTTAGGTTCTTTTAGGAAGTGATTTATGTTTCAAATGCATATGCCTATTTAACAAAACATTGGACGTTTCTCAAAAATAAAACAAATAGTGCAAAAGAAAAAGGGAAATGACAAAATTTTTTTTTGGGAAGAGTATTTGTATTGATTTTCTTTGAGTATATTTGTACAAAGGAGACAAACGTCCTAGTAAGAGGATCTTGTCGTAAGTATTGAAAAATTTATACAAAATAAAGATGGCTATGTGAAATAGTTCCATGGGATTCCATTCCGCTATAGCTTTCACAACTCTGAATATCTGTCCATTCAATGCTTCGTTTGACGATGGCTGGATTGATCAGAAACCTGGAATCGGTTGATGAATAGATTGTCTTTGAAGTGATCCGACGAGACATAGTCATATGCTTTAATTCCCTAACTTTTGCCTGAATCGCCCTTTCGGGTTTTCGATCCACCGGGAAACCCCTTTTTGCCCAAGCCGCCCTTTCGGGTTTTCGACTTGCCGGGTGCACAGATTTTTTTATATATTTTTATCCCTAATTTTTGCCTGAACCGCCCTTTCGGGTTTTCGGTTCACCGGGATGCCCATTTTTGCCCAAGCCGCCCTTTCGGGTTTTCGACTTGTCGGGTTATCTTATGCGTAGTATCTTTTGACTATGTCTGCGTTCGCAGGGTGCGGCAGATCGTCGCCGTCCATGGTGGTCAGGATCATTGCACCACCAGAAAATATGCTCTTGATCACAAGTGGTCCTTCATATGTAGGAGTCCATTTGCCCCTGGGATCACTTTGCGGCAAGATAATCCGCTTGACTACTAGATCTCCGACTTGATACACTTGACGTCTGACTTTCTTATTGAAGGCCTTGATCATCCGCTTTTGATACGTCTGACCATGGCATATAGCAGCAAGTCGCTTCTCGTCGATCAGATTGAGTTGATCAAGTCGGGTCTGCATCCAATCATCTTCATTCAAGCCTGCATCCTTCATAATCCTTAGAGAAGGGATCTGGACTTCCATAGGCAAAACAGCTTCCATGCCATAAACCAAAGAAAATGGGGTTGCCCCAGTTGAAGTACGTGTCGTCGTACGGTATCCATGTAAAGCAAACGGTAACATCTCATGCCAGTCTTTGTAAGTGACTGTCATTTTCTGAATGATCTTCTTAATGTTTTTGTTCGCAGCTTCAACAGCACCGTTCATCTTCGGCCGATAGGGAGATGAATTGTGATGATAAATCTTGAACTGTTCGCATAATGCAGTGATCATTGTGTTATTCAGATTTGTACCGTTGTCCGTGATGATTCTGTCTGGAACACCATACCGACATATGGGATTTTGTTTGATAAAGCGGGCAACCACATTTTTGGTAACAGAGGCGAACGAAGCTGCTTCGACCCATTTAGTGAAGTAGTCAATGGCTACCAGGATGAAGCGATGTCCGTTGGAAGCCGTGGGCTTGATCTCCCCAATCATATCAATGCCCCACATTGCAAAGGGCCACGGAGCAGTCAGGACGTTGAGGGGACCTGGAGGAATATGAACTTTGTCAGCATAGACTTGACACTTGTGGCAAGTACGGGAATGTTGATGGCAATCAGCTTCCATGGTAGACCAGTAATAGCCTGCCCTTAGGATCTTCTTAGCCATTGTATGCCCGCTCAAGTGAGTGCCGAATGGTCCGCTGTGTATATCAGTCATGATCAACTCTGCTTCAGCTTTATCCACACATCAGAGTAACACACAATCATGGCTTCGTTTGTAAAGGATACCGTTGCTCAGGAAGAACTTGGCAGCAAATTTCCTTAAGAACTTCCTGTCATTCACGGAAGCTCCTTCAGGATAGTCTTGGGTCTCGAGATACCTTTTGACTTCATGGAACCAAGGTTGTTCCATTACTTCTTCGGTATTAATCTCGTGACAGTGCGCGGGTTCATCCCTTCGCTCGATGGTGATTTGGGGAGCCTCGTTATCCCAATTGAGTTTAAACATGGAGGACATTGTGGCCAGGGCATCTGCTAGCTGATTCTCTTCTCGCGGGAAATGCTCGAAGGTAATCTGTTCGAAGTGCGGCAACAACGTCAGGACATGTTCTTTGTATGGGATAAGATTAGGATGCTTGGTATCCCACTCTCCTTTGATCTGGCTGATGACCAAAGCCGAGTCCCCAAATACGATCAAAGATTTGATCCCCAAGTCTATAGCAGCCTTGAGACCAAAGATGCAAGCTTCATACTCAGCCATGTTGTTTATGCAGCTGAAGCAAAGTCGGGCCGTGAAAGGAGTGTGGCATCCTTCCGGAGAAATGAGTACTGCGCCGATGCCGTTTCCAAGTGCGTTTGAAGCACCATCAAAGTACAGGGTCCATCGGGATCCCTTTTCGGGTCCGTCATACGGTCCGTCACCTTTAATGTTATCCAAGTTCATAATGTCCTCGTCCGGGAAGTTGAATCTCATGGGTTGATAGTCTTCGATAGCCTGATGAGCCAGATGGTCAGCTAATACACTCCCTTTTATAGCTTTTTGGGTGGTGTATTGGATGTCATACTCGGTCAAGATCATTTGCCATCTGGCTATCCTTCCAGATAAAGCGGGTTTTTCGAAGATATATTTGATGGGATCCATTTTGGAAATCAACAAGGTAGTATGAGTCAATATATACTGCCTTAGTCGACGAGCAGCCCATACCAAAGCGCAGCAAGTTTTCTCGAGCAGTGAGTAGCGAGTCTCACAGTCGGTAAACTTTTTGCTAAGGTAATAAATAGCATGCTCTTTTCGACCAGACTCGTCATGCTGGCCCAAAACACACCCCATTGAGTTATCCAAGACGGTCAAATACATGATCAATGGTCTTCCTTCGACGAGTGACATTAGAATAGGAGGTTCTAGCAAATACCCCTTGATTCTATCAAAAGCAGCTTGGCAATCGTCGTTCCATTCAACTACTTGATCTTTCTTCAAGAGTTTGAAAATCGGCTCACAGGTGGAAGTCAGATGTGAGATGAATCTGGAAATATAGTTTATGCGCCCCAAGAATCCTCTGACCTCCTTTTCAGTACGGGGAGCAGGCATCTCTTGTATTGCTTTTACTTTTGCCGGATCGACTTCAATGCCTTTGTTGCTTACAATGAATCCCAGGAGTTTACCAGACCTAACTCCAAAAGTGCATTTACTTGGATTCAACCTGAGCTTGTACTCTTTCAACCTGACAAACAACTTCTCCAAATGCTCAAGGTGCTCTTCCTCTGTTTGTGACCGAGCTATCATATCGTCTACGTAAACTTCAATCTCATGATGTATCATGTCATGAAATAAAGCTACCATGGCGCGTTGATAAGTTGCCCCTGTGTTCTTCAGCCCGAACGGCATCACCTTGTAACAGAAAGTGCCCCATTGCGTGACAAAAGTTGTTTTCTCCATATCTTCGGGAGCCATTTTGATTTGATTATAGCCCGAAAATCCGTCCATGAAGGAAAACACTTTGTGCTGAGCTGTATTGTCGATCAAGATGTCAATATGAGGTAGCGGGAAATCATCCTTAGGGCTGGCCCTATTCAAATCCCGGTAGTCCACACACATTCTGACTTTGCCATCTTTCTTTGGTACTGGCACAATGTTAGCGACCCATTGAGGATAGGACGTAACAGCCAGAAAGCCAGCGTTGAATTGTTTCATTACTTCCGCTTTGATCTTCTCGGACATGTCAGGCCTCATTCGGCGAACTTTTTGCTTGATTGGTGGACAGTCTTCTCTTGTGGGGAGACGGTGAACCACGATGTCTGTATCTAAACCCGACATGTCTTCGTATGACCAAGCGAAGATTTCAACATACTCATTCAGCAACTGTACCAAGCGCTCCTTGACTTTTGGTTCCAGGTTGGCACCCACTCGCACTTCCTTCCGATTCTCTTCGGTTCCCAAGTTAACAGTTTCCAATGGTTCTTCATGTGGCAAGATGGCCTTTTCCTCTTGTTGCAGAAGTCTGGCTAGTTCCCCGGGTACTTCGCAACCTTCGTCATCCTCATACTCGGCTAGATTGACCAGATCTTCAGAGTTATTGAAAGATACAGCAGAATAGTCACCCATGGAATCCGGAGTGGATGGGTACCTGCATTGGTGAGTGTGGGTGTGTGTAAGGGATAGCCATCCTTAAACAAAAATGCAAAAAGAAAAGAAAATGAGCATAAGCAGTTTATCAAATGAAAAACGTCCAATGAATCGTTAAACATGGCATATGAATATGAAAAATAGTCAAAACCCTTACAAGTGGACCTGCATGCCCCAGGCAAGGCAGGAGGTGAAAAAGATAGTGTACGGATTGTTTGAAAGTAAAATATTACAGACCAAATAGGAAATGTTCGATAGATAAATTACTGAGGAATAAAAGTGATGGGGACAAAGTCCTTAGCCTCCCAATTGCTCAATCCTCCTCTGACAGTTGGATAAATCCACTCTTCAATGTTGCTTTCCTTGTCTTCATCTTCCAGGGCGTTGATTCTGTAAGGAGAAATTTTGACCGGCGCTCTTTCAATCTTTGACTGGCGCATAGCTTTCTGGCCAGCAGCTGTGAAACCTAACCCAAACTTATCAGTCTTATGCAGAAAATCGGGTAACTGCCCCCATGCTGAATTCTTCCCCTCTTTAACTGCAGCCCTTGCATCCTCCAGAGATGCCATCCTGGCCATCTGTCTTGATGCCTCAGCTGCCAACTTAACCACTGCTACTTCAGGAAGAACTTCTTCGAAATGTTGAAACGGCGTCTCAATAAACTCTCCCTCAACCTCCACATACCGGAAGGAATTTAAATGGCTAATCATGTACTCTTCTTCGCCGTGAACAGTAATGATTTTTCCCTTTACAGGATACTTCAGCATTTGACGCAAGGAAGAGGTGACTGCCCCAGCATGGTGAATCCAAGGTCTACCCAACAGACAGGAGTATGATGGACGGATGTCCATCACATAGAAAGTGGATTTAAACACCTCGGTACCTATCTTGACAGGAATCTCAACTTCTCCATGGACCATCCTTTTCGACCCATCAAAAGCTCTGACGACAATATCACTAGGCTTCAATTCCAACCCTTCGCAATCTAGCCGGTCCAAGGCCTGTTTAGGCAAAACATTCAGCGATGAACCGGTATCAACCAAAACATGTGCAAGGGTGGTTCCGCGACACTCAATTGAAATATGCAACGCATCATTGTGGTTTCGGCCCTTCGGGGTTAGGTCGGCATCAGAAAAGCCTAATCCATTGTCCGTAGTCAGGCTAGCCACGCAATGTTGAAATTGATCTGCAGAGGTTTCCTGGGGCACATGAGCTGCCTTTAGAAACTTAATCAAAGCCTGAGCGTGCGCTTCTGAGCAAAGCAATAGTGCCAGCATGGAGATCTTGGAGGGGGTTTGCCCCAACTGTTCCACCACATCGTAGTCACTTCTCTTGATTATCCTCAAAATCTCGTCCATTTCTTTCTTGGAAGCTTCTGGAATCCCCAAGGGTTGAGCCCTCGTCCTGACGGGCTCGTCTTGTATTCCCTTTCCTTTATCAGCAATGGTAGGAGAGACAGCATTAGGAACAACAACCTCTTCGATCGAAGGAGTTCTAGCGGAGAGTTTTACTGGTGCGGGGATGAATTCTTTAGCTGATGAGGGTCCAAAGACTGCTCTTGGAGGAGCAATCTCTGGAGAGAATATTCTCCCGCTCCTGGTGATTTTGCTGGTGCCCGCAATGTTACCAATGCTGGCTTCTTCATCATCTGAATTTTCTTTAATTATTTCGATTTGCTTGATACCATGGTAGTAGATGTCACCACCATAGTTCCAAGGTATCGACTTCTCGGAGACATAGGGAACAGGCCCTGGCATGGTTATCTTCAAAGGTATAGACTTTGCAGCTGGTGTAATCTTAACAGGCTTTTTGACGGCCTTGGAAAGATTGGCGTGAATGGTTATAATTGAGACATTTTCAACTTGAACTGGAACAGTAGGAACTTTTTCGAACAAAATTTGTCGGCTATCCATAAGGCCTTGGATGCATTTCTTCAATAGTGGACAATCAAACGGCAGAGAGTGGCAACAGTAACAGTCTTCTTTACATCCCGGGAAGATCCCGGCTCTCAACAAATTCAATTTAATGGTTAGCAGTGGAGTAGTCAGATCACTAACGTCGGCAACATACAGATCCTCTTCAATGGCATTGACATTCCGACCGTGCTTCGACATAGGTGCAGATATCACATTGGGTTTTTCTGGAGCGTCAAACTCTACCTCCTTAGCCTCTATCAGGTCTTGGATCTTATGCTTGAGAGCCCAACAATTATTGGTGTCGTGTCCAGCACTGTCTGAATGATAGGCGCACTTAGCATCGGCATGATAATGCAGGGAAGACGTATTCACATTCTTTGGCGCCTCCTTGATGGTGGCAAGATTCAACTTCAATAGATGGGGAAGCACCTGCGCTGGAGTCATATTAATACGGGTGAACTGCCGTTGTGGCCTTTCCACCCGTTGCTGATTTGGTCTGGTCTGGTTATAGCGAGGCTGCTCACTCGGGGTGTTTTGAATCATTACGGCCCCTACAGTTGGCCGATGCTCCATCTTCCCTGTTCTTCTCTGAGAATATACCATAACTGTCTCCTTCTTAAACGGCTTCTTCTCAACACTTGCAGCCACACCCTTTTGAATCTTTCCTGACTTGATGCCAGCTTCTATTCTTTCGCCTGTTAAGATCAAATCGGTAAACCCCGCGGAAGAGTTGCCAATTAAATGATTGAAGAATGGCCCAGATAGGGTCCCAAGAAACATATCAACGAGTTCACGGTCGGTTAAAGGAGGCTGCACCCTGCCAGCCAAATCCCTCCACTTTTGTGCATATTCTTTGAATCCCTCACTTGTTCCTAGTGACATACCCTGAAGTTGGGTACGAGTAGGAGCAAGATCAGAATTATACTGGTATTGTTTGTAGAAAGCGGTGGCCAAATCTTCCCAATTTCTGACACTGGTTCCTTCTAACTGATAAAACCATTCCAACTGAGCTCCCGACAGGCTGTCTTGAAAGAAATGAATCCAGAGGTTTTTATCTGCCGTATAGGGTTGAATCTTTCTCACATAAGACCTGAGATGCATTTTGGGACAGGACAGCCCATCATACCTCACAAATACTGGCACTTTGAATTTCGGGGGAATTACTATCCCGGCAACCAAACCCATGTCTTCAAAATCCAAACCCGGTACCCTTTGCAATTCCATGGCAGCCAATCTGTCTTCTAAACCCTTGTACTTATCATCAGCTGGAGGGTACTGCTGGTCAGAATAATCTTCATCCTCTTCAACCTCTTCCTCTTCCGCATCAGACTCAGAAGGTGCCGCAATCCGATCTCTTTTACTAGTCCCCTCATCAGAAGTAGGAGGAAATTCAAGCACCCTCCGAGCTTCTCTGTCAAATCTTCTCCCCAAAGTAGCCACTCCGACCCTCTTTTTCTTCTTCGCTGGGTCCTTGTTCTCCAAATGAGCCTTGATGTCTTCTTGACTCTTAACCAAAGTCATCAAGAGTTGCTGGAACTGTGCATTCTGAGCCTGTAGATCTTTGACTGTTTGCTCGAGATCCATCTTACTGAAATAAACAGCAGATAGATAAGGAAACCTGGAGTGAGACCTGCTTATGCACATGATGAATGGTATGTTTATGTATGCAATGCATTCAAGGGTTTAGAACATTCAAAATTGTTTCAGACAAAGAAGAACGCACGTCATATTAATAAGAAGAAATTTGTTAGTACATAAATGCCCCATGGGCCAAATATTACAAAATAAACTTCTTAAGGTAGAAAGACATTGCGCATCCTCTTTGGTGCGATGTAGGCATTGAGGACCTCTTGCTCGTGGAGTCGGCGGGTAAGCTCTAGAACCTTCTTTTCACTGGCGTAGTAGCTAGCTTCAAAAGTGTTCCGTTCCTCCTTGAGCTGAATCCAACTTTTCTGCATCTCCTCCCACGATGTAGGCATGTCTGGATGCAGGATGGTGTAGGGAACCTCTCCTTCATTGACGGGCTCTTTAATCACTGGGAGTACATGAGGATAAGGCATCATTAGACTTTGGGCTCGGGCTCGCACCCACTTGAGATAGGGCTCAAGAGGGATGGAGTTCTTGTGTCCCAGAGTCTTGCTATCAACCTTGTTGAGTCTTCCCCAAGCTTTGATGAATCTTTGGCGAAGTCCTTGCGCATCGTTGTCGAAGTCAAAAACTAGGCTGGGAATCAACATGTCATGAGGGCCATCCCTCCGTGCATATCCAAATTGCCTCAAAGCTAGGCAAGGGTTGTAGGTGATACCTCCTCTAATTCCAAGTAAAGGAACATTAGGAAATTCTCCGTAACGATCGACGATGATGACATTTTCTCTGGACCGAGAACACCAATGCACATCAGAATGAGTAAGAGTCATTAACCGTTGGGACCACCTTGTACCTTGGTCATTCTTCAAGACAGATTGTGGAAGGTGCGAAATAAACCACCTTGCAAGGAGAGGAGTACAGCACATGAGAACACCCCTCTTTCTCATTGTTCGTGTGTAAAATGAGTGAAGGATATCCCCAAGCAATGTTGGTATGGGATTTCTGGACAAGAAGATTTTGACGGCGTTGACATCTACCAATTGGTCAGGATTTGGGAACAAGACCAACCCATAGATGAGAAGAGCTACAATCTCCTCAAAAGCTTGTAGGTCTAGAGAATTCCAGCATTCTTGTGCCTTCTCAAACAAGAATTTTGCTAAGAATCCCTTGACGCCGCTTCTGGTTTCCCAATGCCCCTTGATTTCAGATGGTTGTAGATGTAGTACTCGAGCAACATCTTCAGGCTTTGGTTCCTTCTCCGTACCGTTGAATGGTAGTTGATTAAGGATAGGGATTCTTAGGAGTTGAGAAAACTCCTCCAAAGTGGGAACCAACTGATAATCAGGGAAAGTGAAGCAATGGTGAAGAGGGTCAAAGAACTGGAATAGCACTTTCATCATGTCTTCTTCAATGTTGGTGTTGACTAAGCTGAGCAGTCTACCATGTCTTTCACTGAAGGATGAATTTTCCGGAATTCTTGAGGTGAGCTCCTTGAGTTGAGGAGAGATTCTCACAAGGTTGACTTGAATGGTATTTCTGCGAGGCATTTCCATGACCTACAAAATAAGAACAATGATGAAGATCCAAACCCTTGAAATGGTTAGTAAATGCATATGATGCTTCATGATGTTTATGATGTATGCACAAGACATATGTACAAGCAAATCACACCAAACCCTAGTTTCAGGCTTGCATGGGGTTTCATAGGTAAGTACCCTCTTGAGTGTAGTTGGCTTAAAAACCTGTCCTATAAATAGTAACCGGGTTCTAAGGAGCTCAATATCGCTGGATTATTTTCATTGTTCATTGTTTTGGTTTAGCCACTTAACTAGCGACCAAAATATTCCAAGAAAACAACCCTCAATGAGTGTAGTATCGAGTATCTACCAACTTCGGACTGCACCAAAGCCGGTCATCTCACTACCCCTAATGAAAGGCCAAGATGGTCAAGTAAGGTTCTAGGTCATTAGTGCTTAGTGACATCACTCAGCGGCCCCGTACTCTCCTTGATTGAACTCAAGGGTTACCGGTACTCACAAATATGTCGCACCAATATAGCTATTGCTTCAACCATGTCGGTATACCCCGCACAGTTTCCACAACGTATTGCTATCTATGAAATGTTTCCCAAATCCGGGTTTAGGATTTCAAGCCCAAACAAAGAACCAAAAGATAAATCAAACAAAACATACAATTAGTCATGCAAGAGGGTGATCTAAGCCCTAAGGTTACTCCACTTTAAAAGAATTGTCCCCAGCAGAGTCGCCAGTTCTGTGATACGGTGGGAGAACTGACTAGGGTTTTGCGTTTGTCTTCGCAAATGTTTCGGTTGAGAAAGAGTCGTCACCGACTTTTTATTTTATCCTAAGGAAAGGTTTAAAAAGCACAGCAAAAACCTTTGAGATTTTTCTTGGGTTCGGGGAGTAGATTATAGAAGGGGAAGGTATTAGAACCCCTTCTATCCATGGTTATCCATGGGCTCTTAGGTACTTGCTTAGATCAACTTGCCTTGGTTTTCAATTGTTTGAAATGGTGTTTTGTGCGTGGCTTTGAAAATGTTTTGAAAAGATGCCTTGTATTAGGCTAACCTTGTAACAATTCTTTACTCGAATGTTTTACAAAAGGTGTTTTATCTTTTTGAAAGATGTTTCAAGGGTTTGAAAAGTTTATTTTTGAAAGCGTTTGTGAAGTGGGTTTTGAAATTAGGCAAGTGTTTTCTTGGAAAGTTGGCAAGTACTTAAGAGTTTATCTACCCTAAAGTTTTCTCAAAGACTTTTGTCATGTTTTAAACCTTTTGACAATTTTGTTCCACCATTGTGTTTGGTGGACAATCTTATCTTAGGATGTGAAAGGGACGGGCGCGGGTCATCGTTTGGACCATAATTGCAACGGCGTTAAATGTCTTTGGGCAATTTTCTTTAAGGGACTTGATCATTTGTTTTTGTTTGTTTTGAAAAGTTTTATCGAGGGACTATGATCATTCAATTTGTTTGCTTTGCCCAAAGAAATTCAACATGCAACATGGCCCATTTATTTGAAGGCAACAAAGTGGAGTACCCTAGGGGTGCAAGTGTGAGATGTGTTGTTTATTTTCATGCTCATTCATCTTGTATTAGGTCCAACTATTTTGTTCATTTTTATTCGCATACAAAACCCTAATTCTAACATGGCATAATTAGAAAGCGTATAAAGTGCGAAATTTAAATTCCTACGCTATTACAACATAATAATATAGGGAGGGGGGTACAAATTTACAAATGGGGGATATTTAGACAAGAATTTAAATCTAAATTATTACATCATTTTTGAATATTTGCAAGGTAAATAAATTGCATAATTAAATGGAAATGAAGTAAATATGCAAAATGCAAAAAGAAAGTTTTTATATGTATGAAAAAAGTATGATTTATGTAAAATAAAACAAGAAAATAAAAAGGTATTATTTTTGAGTATTTTCAACTTTTAGGGCAAAAACCCTAATTTCAATTAAAATGGATATTAATTACTTAATTCATATAATATTTATTATTTACATACAAAAATAAAATAAAATATAGTATATTTGTAAAAAAGGGTATTTTTTAGTATTAAATATTAAAAAAATAAAATATGTACATTTTTGGTATTTTTACTCTAAGTATATTAATATATATATATATATATATATATATATATATATATATATATATATATATATATATATATATATATATATATATATATATATATATATATATATATATATATATATATATATATATATATATATATATATATATATATATATATATATATATATATATATATATATATATATATATATATATGTATATTTATATTATTTTAAATATGTACTATATATATAAATAGTAATAATAATTAAATTTTTTAGCAAATATTATTTTTTATATGAAATATTTTCAGAGGGTAATATAAAATAAAAATAAAAATAGAAGTATTTTTTACATATTTTTCTATTTTATTCTAAGTAATAATATATATCTATTTATATACAAATCAAAAGAAAATCAAATAAAAAACCAAATAAAAATCAAAAAATGATGAGAAAAATATTTTCAGAATTTTAATATGTTGAGAAAAAATAAATGAGTCAAGTAAAAAAAGGAAAAGGTCAAAAATGTTAAAAAATGAAGCAAATGGGCTCAGGGGTGTGAAACAGAAAAAAATGGTGTGGATAGCAAAATAAAACAGGCCCAGCCCAATCCACTTCTTCTTCAACCTTTGGCCAAAACGCGCGCCTTGTTACAGAGATTCAAACATCCTGATTCTTTGAGATTTTTCACAAACTTTCAACACAAAACATGTCAAGCATTGAATCACGATTCCAAATATATAAAAAAACTCATCCTAACTCTCAGAAATGAGAGAGAATTTTATCAATCCCAAATCTTGACCTAAACTTTCCGCCATTTTCAAAGCTTAAATTCTCTCAACTCAGGCAAAAGAAATGAAATGTAAAGATATGTACATGCTCAGGGCTATGAGTAGAACCTTGTTTCTTCACAAACTTAAGACTAAAGATGCATAATAAGAGAGATACGAGTTCAAAGTTTTACCTATTCAGTTGAACTTCTATCTGGAGAATGAGGAACTTTCAGTGCAAGGTGATGATTGGAGAAGCTTCCTTGAGGTCCAGGGATGCTATTCCAATGTTTACTTTGTCTTGAAACTTCTTGTATCGAGCTGTGGAACTTCAACTGCAAAAGAAAAAAATGAAAATGGTGGAAGCTGTTAGAGGGATTACAGGTCAGGTTTTAGGTCATGGTTAGCTTGCATACATGCTAGGGAATGTGTATGAATTGATTTTGGTAAGAATGCTCGAGGGAAATGGGAGTTGGCACTCAAACTGCAGAGGCAACTCTGTTTTTGCAGTTTGAGGATGATTATGAGATGGAGGGTGTTTTGGAGGTGCAAGGGTCGTGTCTCAGCTTGGTTATGTTCTTTGGAAGGTGTTTGATCAGTTTGTTCTTGTGTGCTCAAGCTGAGATGGAAGTTGTCACAAGTTATGGGACTTTCTTCACACTTAAGCAACAAAATGCAACTTGGCTTTCTAGGCATGTAGGGGGCCTCCTAATGTGCTGCATAATCCCTCATTGATCAGAGTGTTATGCTCATAATCTTATGCTAGAGAGATTTGATCTGTACCTCTTTGATTTACCAATTGACATAAAGCAAGCTTTTGCAAAAATGGAAAGTTCACTTTATCTAGTTTAGGGTTAGTTCATCATGTAATGTCCAAATGCTTAGAATAACAACTTGGCACATTGGTTTTGCATTTAATTCTTGAGTGTAACTTGGTTTAAGGACCTGTAATCTAGCCTAAAGCAAGCTGAGTTCAAATTGCAAGATTATGAACATGTTTTGGTTAAGAACAAAAAGTGAATTTTTGCCAACTCGTGAAATTCGAATCTCTCAAGTTATGAGGTTGTTTGATGAGTTCTTGGACATTTTGGAAAGCTTGGAATGTGTACTACAATCCATCTTTGAAATGCAAATTGAAATTCCAAGTGGAAGGGTATGAAAAATGGCCTTGAAGTGGGGTAGAAAACCTTGTCAAAATAGGTTAAAATTTCACTAAGTTAAAAATGGTTTAGTGCCCTTATTCAAAAAATTTTAACTTGAGATACAAGCTTCAAATGAGAAAACTTTGTGAATCAAAGTTGTAGATTATGCAACAAGCTACAACTTTCATGTTTTGACTTTTGTTTGAATCCAAATGGATCTTGGTGAAAATGTGGGGCAAAGTTGGGAAAAAAATTAGGGTTTTTCATAACTTAGAAAAATTCTAAGTTATGAAAAATTCCATTTTCTAACCCTAATTTGCAATTTGTGATTTCTTGGTGAACAAGTTTCATGATTTGGCATATTTTGGTGAAAAATGAATCTTAACTCTTGATTTTGACCAAAAAGTCAAAGTTTGACTTTTCAGTATACAGTCAAAATTGATCAATTGACTGAGAAATTCAACTGTCAATCTTGTGTACTTGGGATCTTTTGAGTTTGTTGAGCATGTCAAGATGATTCCATGGGGTCCTTGAGTCCATATGTGAGCTTGGTTTGCCATTGGCTATATCAAACAGTCAAAAATTGCCTTTGTGCAGTCAAAACCCTAAAAATGACCATTTTGCCCTTTTGGTGATCTGATCAAATTTCTTATGGAATTGTGGTCCAAACTTGATCAAATGATTCCTAGGAGTTCATAATGTTGATGTGGATCAAATTTCATGAGATTTGACTGTCAATTGGCCACAGTTGACTTTTTCCCCAATACAGTTGATTTCTAGGTCAACTGTCCAATTGACTGGGCAAAACTTGGAATCAAGACTTGAAACTTGGTATGGATAAACTTGGGAGGCCAACATGAAGCAAGAAAGTCATCTTGGGCACTTTAGGTCAAAACATCTTTGTGCAAACACAAACCCTAATTTGGGTTAGCAGTGCAAGGAGGAGTCTTGAGCAGATGAAACCCTAACTGGATCCTGAGCTTCAAGAGCTTTGTGATGGGAAATGTTGAGAAAAAGGGAGGGCAAATTTTGGGGTACAACAGAGGCTGTAAGAACAAGCAAAACAAAACTTGAAAAAGTGGTGAAAAAGTTGGAATTTGAAATCATAGCAAGAGAGGTTTTCAGAAGCCAAGAAGCATCCCAATCGATTCCTGGGTGATCACATAACCCTCCTGGATCCAAAGCACGCGTCCCCAAGCCTTCTAAAGCTCTGTAAGTATCACGATGGCAAGCTCTATTCTTGAATTCATAAATCATTATTCTTGCATCTTCTGTACAAATTAATTGCATATTCATAATCCTCACCATGTTTCTAAGCCTTTTACATTATCCAATTTTGTTTATGTGACCTATACTGTGAGATGCCATAACTAGGGTTTCGTGGTCTTTTTTGGGTGTTTCTCTTTCAGGAAAAATTGGCTATCAAGTGGGGCATGGTTGTGACCGGGATGACGAGACGAGCATGACCATGCCCTTGGATTGCATTTTTGTGGCTCGTAGTAAGTTTTGGAGATGGCCTGGCTTATAGCTACGGACTGTTGTCCGTTGGTATAGGTTTGGAGTGTTTTAGCCACGGTCCAACGACAGGGACGATGGCGTGTCATTCTCCAATTTGCCCATTCAAACATGGCGCACTTTGTTTTTATTTTTTCTGGCATATGATTGGTTTTCCTTCATTATTATTATTATGTATATTGTTAATAAACAAGCCAATTCAGCCAAGTGGTAAGCGTGCTTGCCAATATCCAACAGGACCTGGGTTCGAATCCCAGGTCCCCCATGCTCTTTGTTATTTTTCTTCTTCATGTAATCAGGTACAAATCCAGGCTTGTGGCTTACCATACGCCTTCACACATCCAACAACCAGATGGCCAAAGGCCAGATCTGTTGATCCAAATTGATGGTCCACCATAGACCAAGTCAACATGCGCGCAGGGAATCTCAGAAGTCAAACAGGGCCAATGCAAATGGGCCTCATATTGCTTCTTAAACCACCCTTTTCAGGCCCATACCCTTTCTCTCTTTCTATTATTTATTTGTTTATTTTTTATTTGATTTAATTATTTTTATTATTTTCTAACCAATCAAATTTTTTCTTTTATAAAATTAAAACCACAAAAAACCTTTTCTTTATCAAATTAAATTTTAGTATTTTATTTTTTATTAACAAATCTATTAATTAATTTAGGCCATTAATTAGAAATAACTTTAATATATTTTTGTAAATAATTAAAACTAATTAGACTAAAAAAAGATCATTTCTTTAATAAAAAAGGGTCAAAACCCTACTTGCGCTCGATTTAATTTCTCGCACGCGATTTATTTTCTTTTATATCATAATGTACTTGCCTCCGGTTTGTAATAGTTAAATAGGACTTTTTTATCGCTTTATTTACTTTTAAAGGGTTTGTCTTTGGCGATGTAAATACCCGACGCCTTGTAATTTAAATTCCGCAATTTATTTTCCGCAAATATAACTGTTAGATGTTTGATAATAGGAATGCATGACAAGACTGAATGTTTAATCTAAAATCAACATAGACCATCATTCACATGTACAAAGATAAAATTAACTGAAAACGACACACTCGCACATGCGCACTCTTAGGGTACACCCCACTTGGTTGCCTTCGTACGCGGTCATTGAGGATAGGTCACTTTAGAGGTCGCCCTCTTGTCCAAAGATCATAGTTGCCTCGAAACGGTTGCCTCGGATATTGTTGCCTCAAAACAAATGATCTAAGACATTAGGGTTACCGCTAAGGCGTCCTAACATTGCTTTAGTGACCGTAAGTCCCTAAATTCGAATTGACCCTTAAACTCCAACGACGGTGCTACCTACTCATCAATAGTAGGATATCATTGTTTAAAGGAAGATAGCATAGAACGATTCCTTTTTCAAGTAGGTAGATGGTTCTTAGATACTTGCTCTTTTAAAAAACAAAAACTCTTCACACTTACACTTTTCGAACAAAGTTTTCAAAACACTTCATACACTCTTGAGGACAGAAGCAAGAGTTAAATCGAAGTTTTCAAAACAAAAAATTTTTCAAACCCACAAGCACAAAGAAAGCAATATATTGAAAATAATATGAGCAAATACCTAAGAGCCCGTGGATAACCACAGATAGAAAGGGTGCTAATACCTTCCCTTTTTATAATCTACCCCCCGAACCCGAGAAATAATCTCGAAAAAGGAATTTTTCTGTGCTTTTTTCCTTTCCTTGTTGGATAAAATAAAAGTCGGTGGAGACTCTTGCTTACCGCGACATTTTGCGAAAACAAACGCAAAGCGCAAACCAGCATTCTAAAAACAGTCAGTTCTTTCCCACCGTATTACAGAACTGGCGACTCTGCTGGGGAAATCTTATAAGTGGGGTGTACCTTAGGAATAGTTCATAACGTTTTCAATTGATTGACTTGTATGCTTTATATTTGTGGGCATGTATCGGAGTTACTATAGATCCTAACCCGGATCTGGGGGATACCCTTTAGGTAAGTAGCAATAAACTGTGAGGGAACTGTACGGTGTAGACCGATACGGTTGAAGCAGTAGCTACATTGGTGTGGCACTTTAGTATGTACCGATATCCCTTATGGCGCAACGAGGAGAATATGGGTCTGCTAAGGGGTCATTAAGCACCAACTGACCTTAGAACCTTTAAATTGACTAACTTGGCCATAGAACAGTAGCAGCATGCTACACTCATTGAGACTAAACTCTAGCGATGATTCCGGTTGCAAGAAAAGGTTGCTAAACTGAAATTATGACCGATCGAGGGTAGTCAGTGATATTGAGATCCTCTAGAACCCGGTTACTATTTTTAGGACAGGTTTAAACCAACTGAACTGAAAGAGGGTAGTACCTAGACTCCTTGCCAGTCTGAAATCTAAGGGATCTCTGTGTGACTTGTGTGCCTTTACCATGTTTGCTATTTGTGGATACTTGTGGTGTGCTTTCTATCATGACATCATGATATCATAACATTGCATACATATTGCATTGGACTAACCTATTTCAAAGACAGGAGGGATTCATCTTTGTTTTGTTTTATAGGTCATGGCACCTATGCGTAGGAACACCATCCGGATCAACTTTGTCCAGGTTCCCACTATGCTTAAAGAATTGGTTGCAAAGATGTCAGATACTACCTCCTTCATCAGAAGACATGGGCATCTTCTTAGTTTGGTCACTTCCAAATTGGACGAGCAGATGATGAGTGTCCTAGTCCAGTTCTTTGATCCACTGTATCATTGCTTTACTTTTTAGGACTACCAGTTGGTCCCCACCTTGGAAGAGTTCTCCGATATGCTTGGTATCTCTATTCTGGAGCAGACCCCGTTCACAGGTTGGGAGAAGATCCTTAGGCCAGAAGAGATTGCTTCAGCCCTCCATCTAACAAAGGCTGAAGTGATGTCTAATTGGGAGACTAGAAGTGGAGCAAAGGGTTTCTTGACTAAATTCTTGGTTGGTAAAGCTAATCAGTTCTAGGACAGTCTAGACTTCCAGGCATTCGAAGATATTTTGGCTCTTCTGATATATGGTTTGGTATTGTTTCCTAACTCAGATGCTTTCGTCGACGTGAATGCGGTAAAGATTTTTATGTCTGGTAATCCTGTACCCACTCTCTTGGGTGACATTCTTCATCAGCTTTGTGCCCGTACTGCTCGGAAGCGGGGAACCTTGATGTGCTGTGCTCTATTATTGGCGAGGTGGTTTATTTCTTACCTTCCCAAATCAGTTCTGAAGAACAAAGAAGGCATGGGCTGGGCTTATAGGGTTATGTCTCTCTCTCACAATGACATCATTTGGACTAACAAGGGTATGGACGAGGTGGCTATTATTGATTGCTGTGGGGAATACCCCAATGTTCCACTGATAGGAACCAATGGAGGGATCACTTATAATCCGTGCTTGGCCTTACGTCAGTTTGGGCATGCTAGAAGGGAAGGACCACATGAGTTGCTAATGCTTAATATCATCTTTGATTTCCAAGGGGATAGTGACGAGCAACGCCGCAGATTCATAAGGGCTTGGGATAGAGTACACAGATCTGATCCACATGAGCTGGGTGCGAAGAATTCTCTACCAATGGAACCATATCTCCGATGGGTTTGCATACGTGCCCAAAAGCTGGGAATGCCCTATGAAGCCGTCTTGCCTATTATTATTGAAGTTGCTGATGCGGAATGTGTTCCTCCTACTATCTTACACCCTTACATGCCTACTGACATTGGGGCATTGAAGAGGTCCTGGATGTAGCTGAGAGAAGAACGAGATACTTATAGAGAAAAGTATCACGAGCAAGAGCAGAAGATCCAGAAGTTGACAAGGCAGCTGGAGAACGAGAAGATCTTTAATGACTATGTCCGCACTGATAAGAAACAACCATGGGAGCACTGATTGTCTTTTGATTATTTCTAGATTTGATTTACTTTTCAGTTTTTATTTCCTGTAACGCCTTAAAGGCATCTATTGAACAATTGAATTTCAAGTTTATCTAATAAAAGTGAGTTTCATGTTTGGTTTACGAATTTGAATCTGTCGATGTCTTTGAAATCATAGCATACACATTTCATTCCATGCACCTCATAACAGGTACCCTCACAGGTCTCTTATCTTCTTCGCTGTTTATTTCAGCATCATGTCTTCTGAACCATCAACTGAACAAGCAATCAAGGCTCTGCAGGCTCAAAACGCCCAGTTCCAGGAATTGTTCATGAATCTAGCTAAGGGTCAGCAAGATCTGAAGGCCCTTATCTTGAAAGAGAAGAAGAAGAAGAAGAAGACGGTCCTGTTTAACATGGGCCACAGGTTTGGAAACAGGCTACGAGATGAAGTTAATTTGACCACCTCATCTGGAGGGAAAGATAGTCAGGAAGAAAGGAGGGCTCCTAGCCCTGTGGTTTCAGACAACGAGACGGACTTCAACAAAGACTAGTATCCTCCGGATGAGGATAGATACAAGCAACTGGAAGACCGGTTGAGTGCGATGGAAGTTCAGAAAGTGCCTGGTATAGACTTTGGTGATTTGGGTCTGTCATATGGGGTGGTGATTCCCCACAAGTTCAAAGCACCAGCCTTTGCTAAGTACGATGGAGTTTCTTGTCCGAAACTGCACCTCCGTTCGTATGTTAGGAAGATTCAGCCATACACCGCTGACAAGAACCTATGGATCCATTTCTTTCAAGACAGTCTTTCAGGGACTCAGCTTGAATGGTTTTACCAGTTGGAAGGAACTAGCATCCGTAATTGGGAAGACTTGGCTGCTGCTTTCTACAAGCAGTACCAATACAATGCCGACCTCGCTCCCACGTGTACCCAACTCCAGGGTATGTCTATGGTTGGGGGTGAAGATTTCAAAGATTATGCTCAGAAGTGGAGGGACCTCGCTGGAAGAGTGCAACCACCCTTGGCTGATAGGGAGCTAGTAGATATGTTTCTGGGGACCTTGTCTGGTCCGTATTTCAACCATCTGACTGGAAGTTCTTCGTCCGGATTTATGGAGCTGATTATGAACGTGGAAAGGATTGAGACTGGTATTAAGTCTGGTAAAATACATAAGGGTGCTCCATAAGGCACCGGTAAGAAGCCTTTTAAGAAGGATTCCAACACTGTTTACGGTTCGAAAATCCAGAATAGACCTGAACACCGCCAAGCTGTTAATGTGGTTGTTATTTCAAGACCTGTTGGTGCTCCTCAGCGCAACAATCAGCCAAGGGCCAAGAAACCTCGAAGACAATTCACTAAGCTCAACATGACGTTATCTCAGATTCTACCACAGTTATTGAAAACCAATCTAGTGATTCCAAGGGAGGCCCCGCAGAATCCCAACACTACATCACCAAAGTACAACCCTAATGCCCGATGTGCTTTTCACTCTGATAGCCCGGCGCATGATACAAATGATTGTTGGGTTTTGAAGAACAAAGTACAAGACTTAATTGATGCGAAGGAGATCGAGTTCGGAGCACCAAAAAAGCCTAAACAGGATGCATGGGTGAATGCTATCGGGGGCGACGATGGTGAAGAGTTTGATATTGACAGTTGGATCTATCCAACTGCCAATGGTGGACTAAGCAACTGGACAACGAAGGATTCTATGCCCGTTTCTGTTATCACCCAGTAATGAGACTTTTTGTTTTGAATTTGTAACAGATAATGTTTTAAACTTTATGGCTCAGTGTCTTACCCGGGGCACCATGGCTTCATTTGTGAGGGCTTTATGTGTGTCATCTACATATATCATTAATAAAAGCATTGGACGTTTCTTGCATTTCAAATCTTGCGCTCCTTGTTTTTCTTTTATATATTGCAAAACAGCTATTTTACACACACACATATACAGGTCTACATCCACTCTGGATCTCACTGGTAATGACTCTGCTACTGCCAGTTATGACTTCGAAAGTCCGATCAATTTAGCCGAAGACGAAGGTGAAGATGATTGCGAAGTGCCTGGCGAACTTGCTAGACTACTACTCCAGGAAGAGAGGGCCATATAGCCGCACGAAGATCCGGTTGAATCAGTAAATATGGGTACGGAGGAAGACAAGAAAGAGGTTAAGGTTGGTGAAAACCTGGAGCTTAGCGTGAAACAACGGTTAATTCAGATGCTGCGTGACTATGTTGAGATCTTTGCCTGGTCTTATGAAGATATGCTTGGGTTGGATACCGATATTGTAGTTCACCGCTTGCCTACCAAGGAAGACTATCCTCCAGTGAAACAGAAAGTCCGTCGAATGCGCCCAGATATGTCTAAGAAAATCAAGGATGAAGTTATGAAACAGTTTGACGCCGGTTTTCTAGCAGTTACTTCTTACCCGCAGTGGGTGGCCAATGTGGTTCCTGTGCCGAAGAAGGATGGTAAGGTTCGAATGTGTGTTTACTATAGGGATCTGAACAGGGCAAGCCCCAAGGATGATTTCCCTCTACCTCATATCGACGTTCTGGTTGACAACACCGCACATCATAAGGTCTTTTCCTTTATGGATGGTTTCTCCGATTATAATCAGATTAAAATGGCTCCCGAAGACATGGAGAAGACAACCTTTGTTACTCAATGGGGTACCTTTTGCTATAAGGTCATGCCTTTTGGATTAAAGAATGCTGGGGCAACGCATCAGTGCGCCATGGTTGCTTTGTTTCATGACATGATCCATCACGAGATTGAGGTATACGTCGATGACATGATTGCAAGATCCCAGACTGAAGGAGAGCATCTGGACCACCTTCAGAAGTTATTTGACAGGTTGAAGTTGTACAAGCTGAGATTAAACCCGAACAAGTGCACCTTCGGGGTGAGGTCTGGTAAGCTGCTGGGTTTCGTCGTAAGCGATAAAGGTATTCAGGTGGATCCTGCAAAGGTGAAAGCTATACAGGAAATGCCAGTTCCCCAAACAGAGAAAAAAGTCAGAGGCTTTCTGGGACGTTTGAACTATATTGCCCGATTTATTTCGCACCTGACTGCTACTTGTGATCCAATCTTCAAGCTACTGAAGAAAGATCAAGTGGTAAGATGGAATGATGAATGTCAGTACGCTTTCGAAAGGATCAAGGAGTATCTCCAAGAGCCACCTATTCTGATGCCACCAGTTGAAGGGAGACCTTTGATCTTATACTTGACAGTGCTCGACAACTCAATGGGGTGTGTGCTGGGGCAGCATGACGAGTCTGGCCGAAAAGAGCATGCTATTTATTACCTTAGCAAAAAGTTTACCGACTGCGAGACATGATGCTCGTTGCTCGAGAAAACTTGTTGCGCTTTGGCATGGGCTTCTCGCCGGCTGAGACATTATATGCTGACTCACACTACTCTATTGATATCAAAGATGGATCCAATCAAGTATATCTTCGAGAAGCCTGCCTTGTCCGGAAGAATAGCAAGATGGCAGATGATCTTGACTGAGTATGACATCCAATACACAACCTAAAAGGAAATCAAGGGAAGTGCGTTGGCATACCATTTGGCACATCAGGCCGTGGATGATTACCAGTATATGAACTTTGAATTCCCGGACGAGAATATCATGATAGTGACTGATTATGAGACCCCTGGATCGGATGAAGGACCTGAGGAAGGATCCCGATGGTCTATGTACTTTGATGGAGCTTCGAACGCTTTGGGCAATGGCATTAGCGCCGTGATCATATCTCCTAAAGGATCTCATACTCCGTTTACCGCCCGACTATGTTTCAACTGCACCAATAACATGGCGGAGTATGAAGCGTGCATCATGGGTCTCCGAGCAGCAATTGACCTAAGGATTAAGTTTCTGAGTGTCTTCGGAGATTCCACTCTCATGATCAATCAGATCAAAGGCGAGTGGGATACGAAACACCCAAATCTTATTCCCTACAAGGAGTATGTATTGACATTGCTTCCCCATTTCGAGGAGATAACCTTTGAACACTTCCCTAGAGAGGAGAATCAGTTGGCGGACGCGCTGGCTACGATGTCTTCTATGTTCAAAGTCAATTGGGACAACGAGGCTCCCCGAATTATCATTGAAAAATTGGACGAACCTGCACATTGCTGCGACATTGAGACTGAAAAGGTAACAGAAAAACCCTGGTTTCATGAAGTAAAGAGATACCTTGAGACTCAGGAATACCCCGAGGGTGCATCTGTTAATGACAAGAAGTTTCTAAGGAGGTTCGCAGCGAAGTTCTTCATCAGCAATGGTATCCTTTACAAGCGTAACCATGATTCGACCTTACTGTGATGTGTGGATAAGAACGAAGCAGAAAGGATCATGGCAGATTTACATGAAGGTACTTTCGGAACTCATTCCAGTGGACACACCATGGTGAAGAAAATACTTCGGGCAGGATATTTATGGTCCACGATGGAAGCCGACTGTTATCAGCATTCTCGAACCTGTCACAAGTGCCAAGTCTATGCTGATAAGGTGCACATACCTCCAGTTCCTATGAACGCCTTGACATCTCCATGGCCTTTTGTAATGTGGGGCATTGATATGATCGGCGAGATCAGACCTACGACATCCAACGAGCATTGTTTCATCCTGGTAGCAATTAATTACTTTACGAAGTGGGTTGAGGGAGCTTCCTTTGCTACCGTAACTAAGAATATCGTGGCGCGGTTCATTCGGCACAATTTGATTTGTTGATATGGTGTACCCAAGAGGATCATTACGGACAATGGTACCAATCTCAATAATAAGATGATCACTGAGCTCTGCAAGCAATTCAAGATACAACATCACAACTCTTCTCCTTATCGGCCGAAGATGAATGGGGCTGTTGAAGCAGCTAAAAAGAATATTAAGAAGATTGTGCAGAAGATGACAATGACATACAAAGATTGGCACGAGATGTTACCATTTGCTCTTCATGGGTACCGTACCTCAGCACAGACGTCAACAGAGGCAACACCCTATTCCTTTATATATGGTATGGAGGCAGTCTTGCCCATTGAAGTTCAGATACCCTCTCTTCAGATTATGAAGGATGCAGGTTTGAGCGAAGATGACTGGATTCAGACCCGGCTTGATCAATTGAACCTAATCAATGAAAAGAGACTTACTGCTATTTGTCATGGTCAGACGTATCAAAAACGGATGATCAAGGCATTTAACAAGAAAGTTAGACGACAAGAGTATCAAGTTGGGGATCTGGTGATCAAGCGCATTATCTTACCTCAAGGGGATCCCAGGGGAAAATGGACCCCTACTTACGAAGGGCCATTTGTGGTTAAGAACATTTTCTCAGGAGGAGCTATGATTCTAACCACCATGGATGGTGACGACCTTCCTCACCCCGTCAATGCATACATAGTGAAAAAATACTATGCATAATCAAAGACCCGCTAGGTTGACTGGCCTAGGAAAAAATAAGGGCTTCCCGGCGAACCAAAAGGGTTCGGGCAAAAATAAGGGATGAAAATGAAAAAATATGTACACCCGGCAAGTCAAAAACCTGAAAAGGCGGCTTGGGTAAAAAGGGGTATCCCAGTGGACTGAAAACCCAAAAGGGTGGTCCAAGCAAAAATTAGGGATTAAAGCGTAACACTATGTCTCATTGGATCACCTTGCAACCAGACTTCAGTATCAACTATCAAGCTCGGACGACATTACCTTGCAACCAGACTTCGGTATCGACTATCAAGCTCGGACGACATTAATCAATCTGATCTACCTTCAACTAAGTAGCAAAATGATGAGATGCTCGGGGACATAAGGGTAATAGCAAAGTTGGAACCCAGTGGGATTATTCACATAGCTGTTTTGTTTAGTTTTTCACAAATTGTATAAACTATATCTGTTCGGCGGCGTTTCTCTTACTAGGACGTTAGCCTCTTGTACAAAAGCACCTATTTACAGGCCAAACTTCAAAATCAATACAATTCATTTTCAAAGAAATTTCAAGCTTTTTTTCCTTTATCTGTTTTGTCTTGCAAAGAACGTCCAATGTTTATTTTTGATATATGCACTTGACATTAATTGCTACTCACAAATATTTGCATGCGAAACAAAAAAGATGATTACTGGTAGTATCAGAAACAGGGGCAAATAAAAATTATCCAAACTGTACAGTTGCTCTATCCACCAGGTACAACGGTAAATTCAGCTGAAGAATATGGCTAAGATGCATTCACTCCCCGCAGAGTAAGACAATAATGATAACTCTCCCCAGCTGAGACTTGCAACTGTGAATGAATGAATCGGTAATACTCTCCCCCCAAGCAGAGTTTATCTACCATCAACACTGAAAAGGCTTAATATCCCCGACAGTCTTAATATTCCCCAACGGAGTATAAGAATATCCCTGGAAGAATACAAGATATCCCCAGTGGAGTTAAAATTTTCCCAGCGCAGTCTGAAAAAGCTTCCCCAATGGAGTTGAAGAATCATACCCAGTAGACTCTGGAAGTTCGTCCCCGGTGGAGTATAAAAATAAATATCCCCAGCCGAGTTCAAAGGAAGATTGTCCCCAGCAAAGCTCAAAGGATTATCCCCATTAGAGTCTAAAAGGTTATCCCCAGTAAAGTCGCAATTGAAAAATCATCCCCAACGAAGTTCTTTCCTTTCACAAACAAGAATTCAAAACCCCAACAGGACTCAGTATCACTAGCAACAGTAATTCGTCCCCAACGGAATTTATCGGTGGAATCCTCAGCAGAACATCTCCTCTCCACAGAGTAATCTCCTCTTCAATTTATTCCCCAACAGAGTTATTCTCTCCCGCAAGTTTATTCTCGCAATCATCTTCGTTCACCATCCCCAGCGGAAACGAAGAATCCAACTCTATTCTCCAGCAGCTATCCGGGATTTATTTTCCCCAGATAGAAACATTACATTTCCATACATCATGATACATGCATATACGCATCATACAACACGATCTCATTTATTTTGAGAACATCATTGCTTGATCCATATCATGCATTGCATATGACTGACCTTTACCATTCAGGAAGGATGCAGTTAAGTTCTCAGCAGTTGAAGACCTGACCGGTTCTTAAATATCAACTGAATTATCCTCGGTTTAATTTTAGATAAGGTTCTCAATCTCGACAATTTTCCTCCGTCATAGTGTGGACGAGTTCTACAATCTCAACAGTATACTCCGTTGAAGACCAGACAGTTCCTAGATCTTGATGAAGATGTTTCCCTCAGTCGAAGACCTGACTGGTTCTTAAATTTCAACTGAATTATCCTTGGTTAAATTTCAGATAAGGTTCTCAATCTCGACAATTTTCCTCCGTCATAGTGTGGACGAGTTCTACAATCTCAACAGTATACTCCGTTGAAGACCAGACAGTTCCTAGATCTTGATGAAGATGTTTCCCTCAGTCGAAGACCTGACCGGTCCTTAAATCTCAACTGAATTATCCTCGGTTGAATTTCAGATAAGGTTCTCAATCTTGACAATTTTCCTCTGTCATAGTGTGGACGAGTTCTACAATCTCAACAGTATACTCTGTTGAAGACTAGACAGTTCCTAGATCTTGATGAAGATGTTTCCCTCAGTCGAAAACCTGACCGGTTCTTAAATTTCAACTGAATTATCCTCGGTTGAATTTCAGATAAGGTTCTCAATCTCGACAATTTTCCTCCGTCATAGTGTGGACGAGTTCTACAATCTCAACAGTATACTCCGTTGAAGACCAGATAGTTCCTAGATCTTGATGAAGATGTTTCCCTCAGTCGAAGACCTGACCGGTCCTTAAATCTCAACTGAATTATCCTCGGTTGAATTTCAGATAAGGTTCTCAATCTCGACAACTTTCCTCCGTCATAGTGTGGACGAGTTCTACAATCTCAACAGTATACTCCGTTGAAGACCAAATAGTTCCTAGATCTTGATGAAGATGTTTCCCTCAGTCGAAGACCTGACCGGTTCTTAAATCTCAACTGAATTATCCTCGGTTGAATTTCAGATAAGGTTCTCAATCTCGAGAATTTTCCTCCGTCATGGTGTGGACGAGTTCTACAATCTCAACAATATACTCCATTGAAGACCAGACAGTTCCTAGATCTTGATGAAGATGTCTCCCTCAGTCGAAGACCTGACCGGTTCTTAAATCTCAACTGAATTATCCTCGGTTAAATTTCATATAAGGTTCTCAATCTCGACAATTTTCCTCCATCGAAGTGTGGACGAGTTCTACAATCTCAACAGAATTATACTATGTTGAAGACCAGACAGTTCCTAGATCTTGATGAATATGTTTCCCCCAGTTGAATTATGGACAAGTTCTTAAAACTCAACAAAGATGTTATCTCAGCTGAGGTACAGGAAAGTTCCTAAATCTCAATAAAAGTTAGACTTCCCCAGCGGAATCTTCTACAACAACAGGTATGCAAGTTCTCGCTAAGGAATCTCTTATGCGATCGAAGCTCCTGCAGAAGGAATCTATAAGCCCATCCTCCTACCAACAATCTCCAAATGGAATCTATAAGCCCATTCCCGACATCACCAGGCTGATACCACTTCATGCGAGTGCAAATTTCTGGGCACTCTAGTGTTCAATCATCTTCCACCTTCGGATCACGAAAGCACGAAAGCAAATCTACATCCTCAGGTTTAAAAAGATTGAACTGGGGAAGTTGTTGTACCCTAAAATTTTCCCTCTCATATTTCTTAAAACATTGCAAGAAAAATCTCCAAGTGGCTCAAGATTGCTCAAGAGTTGGACAGTCAAGTCATCTCCTAAGGCAGTCAACCCCAAATTAGGGTTTTGTGTTGCATCAAGATCCTTGAGTCCAAATGACCTCAATTGCTCCCTAATGTCCTAATATGTTCTCAAGGTCATCCATGTCAAGTTTCAAGCCTTGCAAAGGAAGTTTGCTCAGCCAATTGCTCAAAGGGTCCAAAAATCGATTGTGCTAGGGCAAAAGTCAACTGTGACCTATAAATAGTCAAACTTTAAGATTTTTTTGTCAACATTCTCATTTTGAAGGATATTTCATCATTTGATCAAGGGTTGATCATGATTCATCAAGGATTGCTCAAAATTCATCAAGACTCAAAAGTTGCTAAATTAGGGTTTTGTAGGAAAAGTCAACTCAACTTTGACCAAGCATAACTTTCTCATACTTTATCAGAAATGACCCATCCAAAGCTCATTTTGAAGATAATGCAATTTCCTAAAATACATATTCACACCCCAAGATCAAGAAATGCACTCACAAGAAGTTATAAATTTGGACATTATAGGTCATTTTTGAAAGTCAACAAAAACACCTTTTTTGCAAAAGCTTATAACTTGAGAGTGGAATATCAAAATGATATGAGACCAAAAGGGTTGGTTATAGGATATCTCAATATTTCTAAAAAGTCCAAGAAAACCTCCAAAAGTTCAAAATTGAAGAAGTTATGCATTGTTGAAGTTGGGCATTTTTGCAAAATTACCAAAAGTCATTTATCCCCAAAACATCAAATTTTGTCAAATGGGCCCATTCTTTTCCACTTGATTTGAGCTTTCCCCATTGCACACGTGTCTTAGCTTCAGCCTTGAGATCATATTTCTTTTTTATTATTTTATTTGATTTTTTATTGAATTATTTCATTTTAAATCAAATTAAATCAAATAAAATCCAAATATTGATTACTTGAGATCTTTTTGGCTATTTCAGGTTGAGATCATCATCATTAAGAGCATCAAATTCGTATCACACAAGATCATGTGCAAAAAGATGGATTTTTGACAAACTTGGCAAGCTTTCAAAAGGAGATCAAATCAAATATGGGTGCATTGATTTAGAGAGATTGAATCCATAATTCTTAACCTAATGCATTCCATAATACATAAGGAGGCTTAAGACACGAAAACAGGGGTTGGAGGCTGTAAGAACAAGCAAAAACAAAACTTGAAAAAGTGGTGAAAAAGTTGGAATTCGAAATCATAGCAAGAGAGGTTTTCAGAAGCCAAGAAGCATCCTAAGCGATTCCTGGGTGATCACATACCCTCCTGGATCCAAAGCACGCGTCCCCAAGCCTTCTAAAGCTCTGTAAGTATCACGATGCCAAGCTCTGTTCTTGAATTCATAAATCATTATTCTTGCATCTTCTGTACAAATTAATTGCATATTCATAATCCTCACCATGTTTCTAAGCCTTTTACATTATCCAATTTTGTTTATGTGACCTATACTGTGAGATGCCATAACTAGGGTTTCGTGGTCTTTTTTGGGTGTTTCTCTTTCAGGAAAAATTGGCTATCAAGTGGGGCATGGTTGTGACCGGGATGACGAGACGAGCATGACCATGCCCTTGGATTGCATTTTTGTGGCTCGTAGCAAGTTTTGGAGATGGCCTGGCTTATAGCTACGGACTGTTGTCCGTTGGTATAGGTTTGGAGTGTTTTAGCCACGGTCCAACGACAGGGACGATGGCGTGTCATTCTCCAATTTGCCCATTCAAACATGGCGCGCTTTGTTTTTATTTTTTCTGGCATATGATTGGTTTTCCTTCATTATTATTATTATGTATATTGTTAACAAACAAGCCAATTCAGCCAAGTGGTAAGCGTGGTTGCCAATATCCAACAGGATCTGGGTTCGAATCCCAGGTCCCCCATGCTCTTTGTTATTTTTCTTCTTCATGTAATCAGGTACAAATCCAGGCTTGTGGCTTACCATGCGCCTTCACACGTCCAATAACCAGATGACCAAAGGCCAGATCTGGTGATCCAAATTGATGGTCCACCATAGACCATGTCAACATGCACGCAGGGAATCTCAGAAGTCAAACAGGGCCAATGCAAATGGGCCTCAGATTGCTTCTTAAACCACCCTTTTCAGGCCCATACCCTTTCTCTCTTTCTATTATTTATTTGTTTATTTTTTTATTTGATTTAATTATTTTTATTATTTTCCCACCAATCAAATTTTTTCTTTTATAAAATTAAAACCACAAAAAACCTTTTCTTTATCAAATTAAATTTTAGTATTTTATTTTTTATTAACAAATCTATTAATTAATTTAGGCCATTAATTAGAAATAACTTTAATATATTTTTGTAAATAATTAAAACTAATTAGACTCAATTAGATTTTTACTAACATTAATTAATTTTATTTTCTTTCTTAAAATACCAAAAATCCAAAAATAATTTATTTTCAATATTTAATTAATTAATTTATTAATTTAATAATTAATTTAGGATAGTTTCTTTCTTAAAATAAAAACAAAAAAAAATCATTTCTTTAATAAAAAAGGGTCAAAACCCTACTTGCGCTCGATTTAATTTCTCGCACGCGATTTATTTTCTTTTATATCATAATGTACTTGCCTCCAGTTTGTAATAGTTAAATAGGACTTTTTTATCGCTTTATTTACTTTTAAAGGGCTTGTCTTTGGCGATGTAAATACCCGACGCCTTGTAATTTAAATTCCGCAATTTATTTTCCGCAAATATAACTGTTAGATGTTTGATAATAGGAATGCATGACAAGACTTAATGTTTAATCTAAAATCAACATAGACCATCATTCACATGTACAAAGATAAATTTAACTGAAAACGACACACTCGCACATGCACACTCTTAGGGTACACCCCACTTGGTTGCCTTCGTACGCGGTCATTGAGTATAGGTCACTTTAGAGGTCACCCTCTTGTCCAAAGATCATAGTTGCCTCGAAACGGTTGCCTCGGATATTGTTGCCTCAAAACAAATGGTTCTTAGATACTTTCTCTTTTAAAAAACAAAAACTCTTCACACTTACACTTTTCGAACAAAGTTTTCAAAACACTTCATACACTCTTGAGGACAAAAGCAAGAGTTAAATCGAAGTTTTCAAAACAAAAACTTTTTCAAACCCACAAGCACAAAGAAAGCAATATTTTGAAAACAATATGAGCAAGTACCTAAGAGCCCGTGGATAACCACTGATAGAAAGGGTGCTAATACCTTCCCTTTCTATAATCTACCCCCCGAACCCGAGAAATAATCTCGAAAAAGAAATTTTTCTGTGCTTTTTTCCTTTCCTTGTTGGATAAAATAAAAGTCGGTGGGAACTCTTGCTTACCGCAACATTTTGCAAAAACAAACACAAAACGCAAACCAGTATTCCAAAAACAGTCAGTTCTTTCCCACCGTATCACACATGGTAATCATCTCTTTGGCTTGAAACCTTGATAGTTCCATTATCCAACAACAATTGAATACCTCTTCTTACAATTGAACATCCTCGGGAATCCCTGCAGCAAACTCGGCAAGATCCATAGTGGTGCTCTACCTGACCAGTCATGTGGCAGAAAGTAGCATGCAATTGCACGAGATCATCATTCATATGGTCCACATCAAAGATCCTGAACTCTCTAGGACATCCAAATACCATGTTTACTTCTTCCTCATATTCTGCCCTAGGCCTGATTATGTAGATGAGGCCTTCATCCATCATTTCCTGCAAATCAGCCTTTATCTTATCACAACCTTGTATACCAGTACTACAAATACCACAAACCAACATGCTCATGAGTATAGTAACTAAACTCATAAAGGTTTGCATGCATCTTTACCAAGTCTTCTCTGACCAAGTTGATATCATAAATCCGGAAGTCCCATGGACAACCAACAACCATGTTGACAGTATTCGCTCCTCCATGCTTTGGTATAGGATTATCGTTGACGTTAGGGCTGACATCCTTAAAGGAAAAAAGGCCATACCTCACCATTTTCTATACCTCTGATTTCAGGGGATAACAATTTTCCATATTATGCCCTAGTGCACCCTGATGGAAAGTGCACGTTTGATCTGCCTTATAGTACCAAGGCAAAGGTGAGGGTATAGCATGGGGTGGTATAGTCTTTACCAACTTTTTCTAGATCAATGCTAGGAGTAACTCTCCATAACTCATAAGGATAGAGTCAAAATCCTCTCTCCTCTGGTTCTTCCCTTGATTTCCTTGAGGGGTTGGTCTTTGATAAGCGAATGTAGTCGGAGCTGTATTAACAACTAGAGCTACCGAGGAAACCTGTTGATGGCGCTGATGATTTCTCCTAGGAGGATTAACCCTTCTCTCTTGAATAACAACATTTGTCTCTCCTTCTTTCTTATTAGCAAATACGTATGATGGTTTCTTCACACTGCCAGAATTTTCACTTCTGGTAAGACGACCTTCTCTTATAGCTTCTTCCAAATGGATGCCCATTCCCACCATCTCGGTAAAATAACTGGGTGCACTCGCCACCATTCTTTCATAATAGAATGCACCTAGGGTCTTTAGACAAATATTTTTCGTCTCTTTTTCTTCCATTGGAGGAATCACCTGGGTGGCTACTTCACGCTATCTCTATGCATATTCCTTAAATGACTCCTTGTCCTTTTAGACCATTACCCTGAGTTGATCACGACCATGCTACATGTCCATATTGTATTTGTACTGTCCGATAAATGCTTCACCCAAGTCATTAAAAGAATGAATATTGGCACTGTCTAGGCTCATGTACCATTTCAATGTTGCACCAGTCAAACTGTCTTGAAAGAAATGAACCAACAAGCATTGATCATCGATATGAGTAGACATTATCCTCACATACATCACTAAGTGAGAACGAGGGCAAGTGTTTCCCTTGTACTTTTTGAACTCTGGTACTTTGAACTTTGCAAGTATTTTCACATTTGGAATAAAACACATATCATTCACATTTCGCTCAAACAGTTCTTTTCCTCCGAGTGCCTTCAACTCTTTCTGCATCTTATCAAGCTGATCCTAAAAATCTTCCATCCGATCATAGAAACCCAAGATTTCACTTGGTGCAGGAATATGGTGATACACTTCAATATTAGCTAATGGTACAACATTCACCAAGGGAGATGCAGTATAGTGAATCTCATTTCTAGCAGCAGGGGTAATATGCACCACAGGAGGTGCAGGAGCAGTAGTAGCCTGAGCAAGTGGAGCAAATTGAGCATCTTGATTAAAACCACCTGTCATAAAGTTCTCTAGCATTCCCCAGGGATAACCTTGAAGCAAATGTTTCTGAATAACAGTAGCTGGAGTAGTAGAAACAGGAACAGTCGGAGCTTTAGTAGTAACTATTGTCTGTTGAGGCTGAGCAAGTGGTGGCTAATTCTGAGCATCCACCAAAGATTCCATCAGAGTAGTCAGATTGGACATACCTACCTTCAGAGCAGAAACTTCTTCGTGTAGCTCGAGATTCTCTTGTTCTAGATTATCCATCTTCCTTCTGAAATTGGCCCGAGTATTGTATTGATGAGTCATCTTGCTATATGAAGTAAAAAAGCTCAGTAAGACACCTGGATATGCACAAAAAATGCAAGAAGCATGTATAATATGATGAATGATATGCAATTCACATGATCTATTTTATTATTAATATTTCAAGGAACTCAAATATTTATAGACAATTTTGCAAATATCAAAGTACTAACACATTTGAAATACTAAAAATCTCATTATAATAACTTCAAGTCGAATTACAACATTTCAGTACAAGTTTCAATAATCCCAAGTACAAGATGAAGATAAATCCTAAAAACCCTTTAAAAGAAAAGTTGATGGAGATCACTCTTTACGTTGGTGCTTTCCTGTGAGTCTTGCAATCTGAGTGTTCAACCTCTGGTTCTCTTCAGCATATCTATTGGAAACCTCTTTCCAATCATCAGAGTTGGGAGGTGATCAACTAAGGACCGACTAAGGCTTAGAGGAAAATAAATCATCTTGCCTTTCCATCGCCTCTATAGCACAACTCTCAAGAATCTCGATCATATCATCTTTCTCCTTGAGGTCTTATCGGTAAGACACCTCTAAAGTATGACACTTATTCTTCCAAGCTTCCTTTTCTTACTGCATCCTGACTAAGGCAAGCTGGAGCTCTTCCGTATCATCTAATAGGGGAGGAGTGGTCTTCACAAACATATCAGGCATAAGTGCTTCACGGGAATATGGCATCTTCAACTGGATGGCTCTTGCTTGTACCCACTAAAGATAAGGCTCCAAAGAAAAACCCCCTCTAGGTTACAAGTCCTTCCTACTCTTCCTGTGAATATGACACAAAGCCTTGGTAATCTCCTCTTTAGCTTCCTTATGAACCTCTCCCTCTTTAAGGAAGAAACCACTCAGATGAATACTATTTAGCTTATCCCTCATCGAATATCCAAGCTGTCGTCGTGCAAGAACAGAGTTGTAGTTAATTCCTCCCTTTGTACTAAGAAGAGGTACATTGGGGAAACCACCACAACTGTCGACAATCTCTACATCATGGTATTCCTGATGATACCAAATAATATCTAAATGAGTGAGGGCTATAATCTTTGGATCCAAACGAGGTTCCTTCCAAACATCCCAGAAAGCATCAGATTGAGACAAGTAAGAAATAAATCACTGGTACAATAAAGGCGTGCATCATATAATCATCCCTCCATGATAAGAATCCCGAAGATGAATAGAGTAATAAGCATCACCCAACAATGTAGGGACTGGGTTCCCAATCATGAAGATTCTGATGGCATTGATATCCACAAATTTGTCGACATTGGGAAATAAGAATAACCAATAAGCAAGTAGTGCAAAGATGGCCTCAAAAGCAACCGTACTTTTCATTCTAGCAAAATAGCAAGCTTTATCCAATAAGAACTGAGCTAGTAATCCTCTAATACCTCCTTTGGTAGTCATGTGGGCTTCAACATCAGATTTCCCCAAATGTATCTATGATACAGTGGCAGAACCGACTGCTAATATTGGTTTGCATTTTTCGTTCAGAAATGTTGCGGTAAGCAAGAGTCGCCATCGACTTTTCTTTTACCCAACAAAGGAAAGGGTGAAAAGAACAGAAAAGACCTTTCCAGAGTTTCTGAGTAAGGGGGTAGATTATGGAAAGGGAAGGTGTTAACACCCTTTCCATCCATGGTTTTCCATGGGCTCTTAGGTACTTGCTCATTTTTGAAATTGCTTATGTTTGTGTGTTTTTAAAAGATTTGAAAATGCCTTAGTGCGGCAATTCACTTTATGGTAACTCTTGTATCAGTCCTCAAGAGTGTGATAAAGCGTTTTGAAAACTTTGTTGGAAAAGTATTTGAAAGTGTGGTGTGAAAATTTGTTTGAGCAAGTACCTAACAGTTATCTACCTACTCGAAAAAAGTAGATTATTCTTTTCCTCCTATCCTTTAGACTGTGTTATCCTACTATTAGTGAGTAGGTAACCCTAGTCGTTGGATGTTGAGGGATTATCGAAAGGGACATAATGGTCGTTGAAGGCAACATGTAAGGATACCTTAGCATTTCGAATAGACTATCATCATAAGATCATTTCTCGTAGGCAACTCAAGGGACATTTAGGGACTATGATTTTTATGATAACTTAAAACTGAGGGTCTTTACTAAGAGTATCCCTACGTTCGAGGGACATGACCCTTTTTTCCGAAGGCAACCAAGTGGGAAATACCCTATGGGTGCAAGTGTTTAATAGTGTGCTTTTTCAGGTATTTTTATCTTTGATATCTGATTGAATTCCTGGATTTGCAGTGCTTTATACTGTTACCCGGTCGAAATCCAGGCTTCACAGTGTCTTTGAAGAAGTGAACTACTATCTGGTCAGATTCCAGGCTTCGCAGCACCTTATACTATTATCTGGTCGAAATCGAGGCTTCACGGTGTCTTTGAAGAAGTGAACTACTATCTGGTCGGATTCCAGGCTTCGTAGCACCTTATACCATTATCTGGTTAAAATCCAGGCTTCATAGTGTCTTAAATTATTGATTGACTATTATCCGGTCAGTTTCCGGGCTTCATAGCTTCCTTAACTGGAATAGAAATCTTAGTATCGATTTGACTAGACTAGAGAAAGGTCTCGATTTGTCTTCAATTGGGATAGAAATCTTAGTATCGATTAGACTGGACCAGGGGAAGGCCTTGAATTAACTTTAATTGGCATAGTAATCAGGAGAATCTTAGTAGAGATTCAACTGACCCAGACGAAAGTCTTGGAATATCTTCCACTGGCATAGTAATCAGAGAGATCTTAGCGTCGACCTGTCTGACCCAGGGAAAATCTTGGAACCTCTTCCACTGGAATAGTAATTAGAGGGATCTTAGTGTCGACCTGTCTGACCCAGGGAAAATCTTGGGTTAACCTTGACTGGAATAGTAATCAGGAGAATCTTAGTAGCGATTCAACTGACCCAGACGAAAGTCTTGGAATATCTTCCACTGAAATAGTAATCAGAGACACCTTAGTGTCGACCTATCTGTCCCAGGGAGAATCTTGTGAGGACATCTTTATGAAGAAAACCCTGGAATAGCCCTTTGTTAGACGTAGCTTGTCGATTTGATATTTTCCCTGAAAGGTAAAGAGTTAGTCGTATGCAATGTCATGATGCATGAAATGCATTGTGATGATGTTCTCAAAATAAGTGAGATTATACTGTATGCAATATGTATGCGCATGCCATGATGTATGAATATGGGATGCTATTGCAGTATTTTTTTAGTCGGGGAAAATAACTCCCGGACTGCTGCTGAAGAGTATTTTGGAAGCTGAATTCTTCATTTCCTATGGGGATGGTGAATGACTATGCTGGGGTTTTATTCCTTTCTGTTTACGAATATTCTACCGGGGAGAGACTCTGCCTGAGAATAACTCTGTAGGGGAATAACTCTGTTTGAGAGAGGAGATGCTTTGCTGGAAGATTTTCCCGATTCGGAGAAATAAACTCCGCTGGGGGATGAACTTCCATAGCTGGAGGAATAAATTCTGATGGAGATTAAGCTTCTGCATTCAGAGAAATAAACTCTTCCCGGGAGGAGGTTCCGCAGTCAGAGAAATAAACTCTGCTCAGGAGAAAGCTTTATAAACCATTTGTGATTATAAAACTTGGCTGGGGAATGTAGATATCGGCTCTCTGAAGGAACTTTGCTGGGGAAAGTAACTCTTGTTTGGGGAAGCTAAGGTCACACTTTTGGTTGCCTCTACTCTGTGGGGAGTTTAGATGTCACTGGGACGTATGCTGAGGACGTAGTGGTGACTTCGCATCAAGACGTTTATGCCCCTGTACTTGTTGGAGAAAGTACTTGCAGAGGCTTTATGGATGGATCTATGTGTTGAAATGAGTGTCAGCATGACATCCGTCTCTGAATTGTATCTGAACTGAACTGTTGCTAGAAGAGGATCTGACTAAGTATCAGGATGATATCCATCTCTGGATTGTACCTGAATAGTTTTCTAGAAGATAGTCTAGACTAAGTATCAGGATGACACCCGCTTTGGATCGTACCTGAATTGTTGCTAGAAGATGATCTGAAATAAGTGTCAGGATGACATCCGTCTTTGGATCGTACCTGAACCATTTCTAGATGAGAATCTGGAGTAAGTGTCAGGATGACATCCCCTTTCGATCGTACCTGAGTTGTTTCCAGAAGATAATTTGGACTAAGTATCAGGATGACATCCGTGTTTGGATCGTACCTGAACCGTTTCTAGAAGATGATCTGAAATAAGTGTCAGGATGACATCCGTCTTTGGATCGTACCTGAACCGTTTCTAGATGAGAATCTGGAGTAAGTGTCAGGATGACATCCGCTTTGGATCGTACCTGAGCTGTTACCAGAAGATAATCTGGACTAAGTATCAGGATGACATCCATCTGTGGATCGTACCTGAACCGTTACTAGAAGATAGTCTGGACTAAGTATCAGGATGACACCCGTTTTGGATCGTACCTGAACTGTTACTAGAAGATCATCTGAAATAAGTGTCAGGATGACATCCGTCTTTGGATCATACCTGAACTGTTTGCTAGAAGATGATATGAAATAAGTGTCAGGATGACATCCGTCTTTGGATCGTACCTGGACCGTTTCTAGATGAGAATCTGCTTTATTCAGAATGTTTCCGTTGGGGAAGGGAAACTCTATAATCCGCTTGGGGAATCTCGAGAAGCTTGGCAACTTCATTGGGGAATTTTCTTTGGAGCAGTAATTTGGAGATTTTACTCTGTCGATGGCATGAGAACACCTGGCATCAATAGGTTGTAAGCTGAGGACATGGCGGTGACCTTGTAGTAGAATGCCCCCTTCTCGATACCTGTTGTAGAAAATATCAATCGGGGATTTTGTAGGTGGTCTGACTGTTATCCAAACTCTTGGAGTCCTTGGTGAATGCAGATCAGGGTAAT
Source organism: Vicia faba (assembly GCA_948472305.1). Classification (NCBI taxonomy): domain Eukaryota; kingdom Viridiplantae; phylum Streptophyta; class Magnoliopsida; order Fabales; family Fabaceae; genus Vicia; species Vicia faba. Next base: position 202,684,201 of record OX451736.1, read on the forward strand.
AAACCTTCTACTGATTAGACAAGTGACGAGATGATGGGACGTAGTCGTACGCTTCAAATCCCTAACTTTTGCTTGGACCTCCCTTTCGGGTTTTCAGTCCACCGGGATACCCTTTTTTGCCCAAGCCGCCTTTTCAGGTTTTCGACCTACCGAGTGTATAGATTTTTTGTTTTTATCCCTAATTTTTTCCTGAACCCTTTTGGTTCACCGGGATGCCCTTATTTTTGCCTAGGCCACTCAACCTAGCGGGTCTTTGTTCACGTGTAGTATTTTATGACTATGTCCACGTTCGTAGGGTACGGAGAATTGTCACTGTCCATAGTAGTATGTGTTGCCATACTGCCAGAAGATGTTTGTTTGATTGTACAAGATTCGTTGCTGGAATTCATGTCCAATGCCCCAAGTGAGTCAGATGGAGATCTTCCCCTGGCTATTTGGCATCTTTGAGAGATTCCTTGAATCTTGACTTGACTGCCCCAAATGATGGACAATGATCATGCTGTTCCCCTTGGTTGGAAGTGTTTTTCCACCTGAGGTGATCCTTTTCATTGAGAAGGTTTTTGTTCACTAGATATTCGTCATGCGAATTTCTTTGCTGTTGAACAAATAGTCATATGCAAACAATGGTGTTTTAAGGATGCAAAGCTTATGTCTATCTTGAATTTTTTTTTTGAAAATTCAATTTTTAGTAAAATTTTTTTTGCAAGAGAGTGATATCAACTCATGATTTAGGGCAAACCTTACAGAAGTCAGGATACCTTTTGTAACAGTATGCTTTCGAACTAACCCATTCTTCAACTAGGACTTTTAAGGGTTATAATGCGGCCTTGTTCACGGTTTAAGAAACAAAGGATAAAGGCTCAAAATTTATTTGTACCCACCCGTTCTTCGTGATGTTCTTCAGTCCTATGCTCAGTTAATTGTGCATTTAAGTCCCGATTGAGTCTGGCATCTTGTCCTTGACGTTCCAGTGATGGTTCTAATACTGACTGTTTATTTTGAGTAGGAAGTCGTTTTTGTAATATTTTTTGTCGAGGATTTGTAGTATCCTCTTTTTTTTGGTTTTCGTTATCCCTGTTTTTACCTGAACTGTTTCTTTTTGTGATTATAGTCAGCGGGATGCCCCAGTTTTTTCTTAAGTCTCCTTCGTAGGTTCTGACTTAATGGGCTTTTATTTTGAGAGATAACAACTGTCTGTCTTGACGATTATACTGAACCATCACCGTCTTTTGATTTAGAAGGACATCTTCGATGCCATTCATTGCGTATGAAGCGGAAGATTGCAACTGAATGTGCGTCTGAAATGACTGAGAAACTACCCTGCCCCAGGTTATGATTAAGGGTTTTAATTTTTGTGAAAAGAAAAACTCCTACTTCTTTGGCTCAAAGGGGTTGACTAGGGACTATCTTCATTATAACTCCACTGTTTAGGATCTGAAACAATGCATGGACATCGTCAACAAGGTCTGTTCAAAAGCACACTGTGAGATTGTGGTATCATTTTCGTCATCCTCCCTCTAAAGGCTGAGAGCTTTTGATTGAGAGGTTAATATCACAAAAGGAAAGCAGTTTAAATATAGTAAAAATGAATTGATTCAAAACATACAAATGCAATGCATTGATAAAGTAACAAAGCTTGACATGGATAAATGTTCTAACAATCAAAAGAAAATTAAAAATCAAGAATTCAAATGAACAAAAAGCCTCTTTATCTGAACTTGTCACTTCAGATGGTGTGTCTTTGAGGGATGGCCGAAGAATTCAGTCTGTCCATTTTGTGTGAATTCCAATGCTCCTTCATCAATTAGGTCTTGAATTTTGTTTCTCAACGTCCAATAGCTATTGGTGTCATGTCCAAGACTGTTGGAGTGGTACGCACATCTTGCATTTGGATTGTACCTTGGGGAGGCTGTGTTAGGATTCAGAGGAGGGTCCTTTAATGTAACCAGCTTGGCCTCTAACATGTGTTGCAATGCTTGAGCCAATGACATGTTGATTTTTGTGAAGCGTCTTTCATATGTATTGTGCTTACGCCGATTACCCTGTTGTTGTTGGCGAGGTTGTTGTTGGACCCATGAGGTAGTAGAAATTTGGAAAGGTCCACTCTTCTCCAAACCAACCTCTTGTCTTTTGGGAGGTTGATCAATGACTTGGTCCCCAGCCTCGACCACTTGTTTCATATGGTTGCATCCGTCTTAATGAAGCTTGTTGATAATGGTCCTCAACTCTTCTTGTCCCCAGGCTAGGCTTTGGATAAGAGCCATCTGGCCCAGCATTTGGATTCTCATTGCTTCCATCTCAACCTACAGTTGTTCAACCTGTTCATCCTTGTTGTTATCAGGACGTTTCTTGGTCAAATTCCCAGCGACGAGTGCTTTCAATTCTTCCTGCCCCTTGGATAGGTTTAGGAACATTTCCATGAACTGAGATTCTTTAGTTTGAAGATCTCTGTTGTCTTGCTGGAGAGCCATTGCTGAAATAAACAGCGAGAACATGAGAGTTGTAGTTAATTCCTCCCTTTGTACTAAGAAGAGGTACATTGGGGAAACTACCATAATTGTCGACAATCTCTACATCATCGTATGCCTGATGATACCAAACAATATCTGAATGAGTGAGGGCCATAATCTTTGGATCCCAACGAGGTTCCTTCCAGACATCCCAGAAAGCATCAGATTGAGACAAGTAAGAAATAAATCACTGATACGACAAAGGCGTGCATCATATGATCCTCCCTCCATGATAAGAATCCCGAAGATGAATAGAGAAATAAGCATCACCCAACAATGTAGGGACTGGGTTCCCAATCATGAAGATTCTGATGGAATTGATATCCACAAAATTTTCGACATTGGGAAATAAGAACAACCCATAAGCAAGTAGTGCAAAGATGGCCTCAAAAGTAACCGTACTCCTCATTCTAGCAAAATAGTGAGCTTTCTCTAATAAGAACTGAGCTGGTAATCCTCTAATACCTCCTTTGGTAGTCATGTGGGCTTCAACCTCAGACTTCCCCAAATGCATCTATGATACGGTGGCAAAACCGACTGTTAATACTGGTTTGCGTTTTTCATTCACAAATGTCGCGGTAAGCAAGATTCGCCACCGAATTTTCATTTATCCAACAAAGGAAAGGGTGAAAAGAATAGAAAAAGGCCTTTTAAGAGTTTTTGAGTTAGGGGGGTAGATTATGGAAAGGGAAGGTGTTAGCACCCTTTCCATCCATGGTTTTCCATGGGCTCTTAGGTACTTGATCATTTTTGAAATTTCTTGTGTTTGTGTGTTTTGAAAAGCTTTGAAAATATCTTAGTGCGGCGATTCACTTTATGGTAACTCTTGTATCAGTCCTCAAGAGTGTGATAAAGCGTTTTGAAAACTTTGTTGGAAAAGTATTTGAAAGTGTGGTGTGAAAATTTGTTTGAGCAAGTACCTAACAGTTATCTACCTACTTGAAAAAATAAGACTGTTCTTTTCCTCCTATCCTTTGGACCGTGTTATCCTACTATTAGTGAGTAGGTAACCCTAGTCATTGGAGGTTGAGGGACTATAGAAAGGGACGTAATGGTCGTTGAAGGCAACATGTAAGGATACCTTAACATTTTGAAGGGACTATCATCATAAGATCATTTCTCGTAGGTAACTCGAGGGACATTTAGGGACTATGATTTTTATGATGACTTTAAACTGAGGGTATTTGCTAAGAGTATCCCTACGTTCGAGGGACATGACCATTTTTTCCAAAGGCAACCAAGTGGGAAATACCCTAGGGGTTCAAGTGTGAAATAGTGTGCTTTTTCAGGTATTTTTATCTTTGATATTAGTGATCTAAGATTGATTTGATTAAGCATACATGCCTAGGTTGCTAGAAACTATATACAAGCATATAAAATATAAAAGCAAGAAATAGAGGTCCTACGCTATTACAAGGCTTTGGTGTAGGTACATAAGGAATTGACTGAAAGTAAAAATACAGAAATTAAAACCTTAATTAAGCTATTACAATCAAGTATCAAGGCTTTGATTCAATAAAGTATCAATTTATTTCATGTGTTACTGCCAGCCTGTTATGAGCTGTTTGGGCCTCCAACATGATGAAAATCGAAAGCTGACCTGCCCTTTGCAGATCCACTTCCCTTCGAATTTGCTCTCTCCGATAGCTCTAAGCTCCGCTTCTAATTACTCCAGCTTCGATGTCATATCCCCTTCGATTGAGACTCCCTCTGCTTCGATTGCATAAGGACAACATGCCATTTTGAACTTGGGGTGAACCTGGATAGGTTAGGATATGTATTTACTTAGTCATGCCAGCATATTTCATTCCTTCAAATCTACCTTCTTTGCCAGCTTCAAAGTCCAATTCGAATCTATTAAACACATTCCCTATTAGACAACTTCGACCAGCCCTTGGCCTTGTGGTGAGTCTAAATTCTGATTCGAAGTGTTCAGAACATCCTTCACCAGAGCCTCTTGGATTAAGACAAACTCTGCACTGAAATGTCATTTGAAGGTTACTTCATTCTGATGTTCTAATTGAGGGAAACTCTGAAATTCCAGTCGAAGGGTACTCTGAAGTTCCAGTCGAAGGACTTTTTGGAATTCCAATCAAAGAGCCTTTATCCATACCAATTGAAGGACCTTTGTCCAGATACCAATCTAAGGATACTTGTTAAAGTGCCAATCGAAGGACACTGTTACGATACCAATCGAAAGGTACTTGTAAAAATTCCAATCGAAAGATACTTTATTCTGATACCAGTCAAAGTGCCTTGCTCAGACTCCAATCGAAGTTCCTTGTTTACCGATCATAAACTTCGTCCTGCTCTCTTTGATTTCCTTTAGTTTGGACCAATCAAAGTGACATTAAAATTCCAATCAGAGACGCCTTTGCTCAGATGCCAATCGAAAGACATTGTTAAAATGCCAATTGAAAGGCCTTGTTAATAAGCCAATCGAAGGACCTTTGTACATGCCAATCGAAGAGCGCTATGCAGATGCCAATCAAAAGGTGCTTTGGAGATGTCAATCGAAGGAAACTTAAAAACATCACTCACAAATTTTCCTTTTCTTTAGGTAAAGGTTTGTGACCAACCATGTAAGGGAAGACCTTGAAAAATATGAGACGGCAAATTTTGGGGTACAACAGTATCAAAGCAGCAATCTCATGGGATTTTGGCCCCCCCTCTAAACCAGTAAAAGGAACACGATCGATAATAGGTACAACCAGCAGATAAGAATACTCCTCTAATGTAGGCATCAACTGATAATCAGGGAAAGTAAAGCATCGATATGTCAGATCATAGAACTGGACCAAATTTGAGAGAATATCCTCCTTCATCCCGAGCTTTATAAGAGAAATGATGGACCCATACTTCCTCCGAAAATCTGTAGAACTCTCGATCTCAGGTATCAGACTCATCAACTCATCTATCTTGGGATCTTTGAAACTGTACTTCCTAGTCTTTCTTTTTCCAGAATCCATGGTCAAAAGTACCTGAGATATTCACAAAGAGTCAACTTTTAAGTCCCTTGAAACAAAATTTCTTTAGAAGATGATCATGGGTGCATGAATGCATGATGCAACAATCACACACAAGATCACAAACATAGGGTTCATATGTTCAACATCACGATCATGAGGTTGAAGGTACTACCCATAAGGTATGATCTAAAAGTTTATCACTTGTCGGACAAGGTTCTAGAGGTTCCCAGAGTCTACATCCTTCCTTCGGATATTATCAACATCCCGATTGAATTGGTAATTAGTAATATTCTCAAGAAAAACTCGCCGAGCATAGCATCATGTGACAACCATTTCCGGATTACTCCATCATAGCTTCTGCACTACACCTAAAAGGCCAAGATGGTTTAAAGTTTCTACGCTTCTCAATTTCAGCAGGCTCCCAGATCTAAAGCAGCATGTCTTCCTGATTACTCGGTAAATGACACTACAATCAAAGGGGAATCCACTGAGTGGGGATCTCATGCCTCATTTTTTGGGATTAATCCCTCAAAGTTAACATGACTATACCACCAATCCTATCTTAAGTTTTCCAAAATCCGGGAATAGGACTTATGAGAAATCACCAAGCACCCTGAGAACCACGAAAATCTAGACAAACAAATATACAACATGTAATATACAACAAATAATAGCATAGACACAAATATAAACAAAGATAGGCTCAACCCACTTAGGGATGGACCAACAGGAGGTCAATCTTTCCCCAGTGAAGTCGCCATTTTTCTGTAGCAGTAGAAATGTTGAGACTAAGCCATTGGATTGACTTGACTCGCACATATCAAATGAAAATCGCCATCGCGCTTTATTGTTTCCAAAGGAATGAGAAAAGAGGGAATAACCAAAAAAGAGGGGGAGAGAATCTAAGTTCGGGAGTTAGTTATGCAAAGGGAAGGTATTAACACCCTAAACATCTACGGTACTTCGCTGGAACCTCTTTGAAAATTTGTGTATTTTGGCTATAAGAGTTGTATAAAAAATAGATTGTGGGGATAAGAAAAGAAATATTTTTTATAATTTTTGCACCCTTCGTGGTTGCGAACCTTTAGTGCCTACGTACCACCTTCCATGCAATAGGGGATCAGGGTACACGTAGTTCACCTTTAAAAGTTTTAAAACACAGGCGTTGTTGTTTAATTTTAAGAGAAAAGACATGATCATATTATCCAAGGGGAAAACATACTTACTACCCATAATTATGAGAAAGGAGAGTTTGCGTCATCTCAAAGTGGAGGATATGGCTTGGATTTTAAAAATCAACAATGCTTTGCTCAACACTCAAGTGGAAAATATCTCTCTTCACTACATATCGTAGAAGTATAGTAGTTTGCATCACTACAAGGATTAACAAGAGTCTAATCTTTTGAGAAAATTTTAAAGTAAAAAGCCAAAGTGGCAAAATGGTTTGAATGAGATTGATTGACTTTTAGTCTTCTCACAAAAATGTCAAGGTATTATTTAGTTGATTAAAGTTTGATTAAGAAAATATTTTGAAAATACATGGACATAAGTCCAAGTTTATTATGAAAGTGGTTCAAGTTCAAAAATAAGAAGAGTTTTCAAAAGGATGGAGAAGATTTTTGAAATTGAAGAAGATGGGAGGAGATGAAGGGACTATCCTAAGGCATAAAGTAAAAGCTAGGGGAAAAGAACTGTCTAACCAACAAGCAGCCAACACTTGACATAATGAGTAAATGTAGAATTCCCATCCTTTAGATTGAAATCAAGCAAGCAAAGATAGTAAACCTCTTAAAAAACAAGCTTCAATTGCATTAAGTCTTCACAAAAATTGGGCAGAGTAATAGCTGTATACAGATGAATTCTGGATCACAGACAAAGCATGTAATCACAATAACCTGCACACAAAAAAAAAACAAACAACCCAATGTCTTGGGGTAAACCCCAAGAACTCCAGACAAAATAACAGTCGAATTCATAATGTCCCAAGATAGGTGTAGGATTTTAATCCTAAGTTCAAGAAGTCCACAATCTTCATAATGCCAAGGATAGTAACCAAGTGGTTCAAGTAAAATTAAAGTTTTTTATAGTTCAAGTTGATTATTAAGTATCTTCAAAAAAAGAAATGAAAAGCTCAAATGAGAAAAATAAAAATAACATAAAAGTAAATGCTCAAATGAGCAAAGATGAAAATAGCATGAAATGTAAATGCTAAAATAAATGTGTTTAAAATAAAGAGCATAAAGCAAAGGTACAAAATAAAGTCAATTTTTAGAAATTAGAGGTTAGTTGAATGACCATCTTGAAACTTGCATTTGAAACTCATTAGAGGATTGATAAAACCAAATCCTCTTAACAACAAGTTTCATTTGCTTTTTGTCAAGTATATCATTCACTTAAAATTCTCAAGGCAACAATAAATGATCAACGATGTTTAAGTGATTCACTTTGACCAAAGTTTATGAAGATTTATTAGTGGATTGATAATACCAAAACCTCTTAACAATAAATCTCAAGGTTATTAGATCAAAGGATTCAAATTAACATACTTGGGTTTGCAAACATAAGTTTGGGCCAAGAATGATCATTTCTCGAATCGGGACAAAATTTAACGCTATGTTAAGCAATCGCAAGTGGACTTATATAGAAGTCGCGCCTATTTTGAGACTGGTCAATAAAGTCTATACATCCATACGATCTTCGAAAGTTAAATTGAATTAAAATTTGAAATCATAATACAACCAAGAAACAACAACACAATTCATTTGAATTTATTTACAAAAATCACAAAACCAAGATAAAAGGGGGTGTCAACATAAATGAGTTTAAAAATAAGCCCCATGACAAAGCCTATATAGTAAACTATAGTTTCTATTTTTTTATTTTTATTTTTAAGAAAACTTTATACATATAAAATAAAAATATTAAAAATAAAAAATTGTTAATAATAAAAAAAGAAAAGGAAGCACGTTGTTGTGCAGTATAGAGGGAGTATGTATGCGTGATGAGAGTATAATGAAAGGATATGTGATGGTGTTGCTTGCGGAAGGGATGCAATTTTGGTGAAGTACCGATAGTGAACAGAAGTTTGGGAATCGGACTAAGGAGGGAATCAAACAAAGGGAGTATTGTATTACGGTTTTGATGGTGATTTGCAGAATGAACGAAGGAGGGAATTGAACAGAGATCGGAACAGTGGATGAAGATATATGTAATAAAGGATTTTGGAATGGTGACTAGAGATGAAGAGGAAGCAAGCTTGCGGCGAGATTTGTAGTGAATTGGAGGGAGGTTAGAATGTTGGGAATTATAGAAGTTTGTCGATGAAGATGATCATAGGATGATGGAGGAAGATTGAATGGTGTTGGTGGTGTTGATAAGAAGAAATTGGAAATTGGATTGTAGAATTTGAAGAAGGCAAATGGAAGAAGAAAATTCAATTTCTGGTCTTCTGCATTGTGATTGTGAATTTAGTTTCATGCTAGACTTTCAATACAAATCTCAAACTCTGTTTTATACACAAAACTAATGGTTAAGCTAATTTTTACAATGGCCAAAATGACTCTTAATGATAAAATCAACGCAAAAATCAGAAAGTATAAAAATTAACGCAATTTAAAATAATTTTGTTTTAATTTTTCTAAATAAAAAATAGAGACCCAAAATGATTAAAAACGGTAAAAAAAAGGACAAAAATCTATCCGAAAAAATGAAATGAACACATTAAAATAAACTACCTGTCTCAAAGATTAATGAAAAAAAACTCAAATGATCAAAATCGAAATAAAATGAGAATGAAAATATCAGGCTAAATAAACGCTTATGATTAAAAACGAGACTTCAAACTGTACCGAAAAATGAAGCGAGCATACCGTCATGATTTACGTGAAACGCAGATTCATAAAATGATCAGTAAAAGGTGAAAACTTGAAAAAATTTTCTCACTAATTTTCCGCACAGTATCCAATCACTTTTAATGGACTGTCTGTAAAACCGAAATATTAATATTGTCGACATATAAACAACTTGGAGCAATGCAAGGAACGAGTAAAAAGATAAAAATGCATGAAGTGAAATATCAAGTGTTATTTAACTAAAAAATGATGTAAATATTGATTTAAACTGACTTTTGGTCAACCTAAACACGACTAAATAATGCAAATGTGATGAATGAAGGTATTTATTGATGATTGTGACCAAATGACAAAGTATGATATAATAATGCGACTAAAAAAAATAGGGGCGAAATTTAGGGTGAAACAACTGCAAGATGACATTTTGAGAAACCTTCTGAAGCAAAGTTGTTCCTCACATCATTAATTCTTGACTTGTAAAGAGAAGTTGGAGATGATGTCAAGGAGATTCATATGCTCGAATAATCACTTAAAAATATTGAAGAATAAGGATGTTATGATCATTCAAACTCAAACTGGAAAACATTGACTTTTGGTCCGACAACTTCAAATCAACTCGCAAACTTGATCTTTTTCACAGCCCAAGGTACTATTAATCACATATGAACTTGAGACGTCGAAGAAGGCATTGAAATAAACACATGAATCTATCTAAAAGAATCTTGAGAATTAAGTAACCAGACTCGTCTTAACAATGCTGAATGAAACTTGAGGATAACGTGACCTAAGATTATAGATGACCACTTTGAGCCATAGGATTATGGGAACTATTTTTGGCTTGAACAAACCATAAACCTAACCGGAGAGTCATCACCTAAATTTCTTGGTCGCAAACCCTGTCTTTCAAGACACAAAACAAACAAAACACATTTTGGAATTTTGGTTAGAAGTCAGTAAAATATAAAATACATATATACGAGGCACACGATTCAAGGTGCTTGGTGATCTCTCAGGAGAAAAGCTAAAGATAAGGATAATAACCAAACCCTAGTATGATATTGTTATGATTGATTTAATATGATAGAGGAATCTTAGGGGAAAAAATTAGGTTACAACACGAGCATCAACAGTTGGCCCAACAACAGGATTATGAACATGTGTTGTAGTAGTTGTTAGAGGAGAGATCTCCGGAGAGAAGATCCTTCTTGTCCTAGTGACCTTACTAGTTCCGACAATGTTTGTAATTCCAGGCTCTTCATTTTTATTAATCCATGGCTCTTGCTTGACACCATGATAATAAACCTCTGTCCCATTGTTCTAGGGAACAACTTTGTCAGAGGGATAGGGGACTGGCCCTAGTGTAGTGATGATTAAGGGAGCTACTCTTGGCTCAACAAGAATCCTTAAAGGGACTCTAGAGGTGATCCTTATATAAGTATTGGAAATAGTGTTTATAGAAACATATTCCAGTCTCAGCTCTTGAGGTATACTTTCAAGAAAACTCTTCATGAACAGAGTTTTCTCGAACAAAATTTCATGGCTATCAATCAAGCGTTGAATACCTTTTTTCAGCCACATACATCCGTTAGTTTTGGAAGCACAATGGTAACAATTTTCAAGGCAGCCCAGAAATAAACCGACTCTTAACATATTCTTCTTAACAGTGAATAAGGGAGTAGTCAAATCACTGATGATGGAGACATAGGATACATCGTCAATGGAATTGACACCTTTACTATGACTGGGCATGAGAGCAGTGATCACATTAAGGGTTTATGGTGGGTCAAACTCAATCACCTTATTGTCAATCAAATCTTGGATCTTGTTCTTAAACGCTCAACAATTATTGGTGTCATGCCTAGGGCTATTTGAATGATAGGAACATTTCACATTCAGATTATATTTGGGAGAGGAAGTGTTGGGGTTAGAATAAGGATCTCAGTGTTACCAAATCTGCCTTCAATAGTTGTTGTAAAGCTTGAGACAATGGCATGTTGATCCTAGTGAACTGACTTCTCGGGGCATCCGCTCTTTGATGATTATTTTGTTGTTATGGTCATTAAACTAGGGTTGGGGTGAGAAATCAATGCTGCTCCTACCGACTGATGACGAACATTCTTGATACGACTTCTTTTTCCGTAAAAAGCATTAGTTTCCTTATTACCAACAAATGGTTTCTTTATAGAAGTAGAGGTTGATGCCATTGGGATCTTCCCACTTTTGATTCCACTTTCAACTCATTCGTCAGTCAAAATCAGCTCAGTAAACCCTGACGAAGAACTCCCAATCAACTAATTAAAGAATGGACTAGTCAAGGTGCCCATGAACATGTCCTCCAATTCTGGGCAGTCAAAGGGGGTTGCACCCTTCCAACCAGGTCCCTCCATTTCTGGGCATATTCCTTAAAGCCTTCGTTCGAGCCCATAGTCATACTTTGTAATTGCATGCGAGTTGGTGCAAGATCAACATTGTATTGGTATTTTCTACAGAAGGTAGCAGCCAAATCCTCCCATGTGTGGATGTTAGTCCCCTCTAGTTGATATAACCATTCCAACTGTGTTCCAGATAAGATCTCTTGGAAGAAATGAACCCATAACTTCCTATCGGCGGTGTGTGGTTGAATCTTGCAGACATATGACCTTAAATGTAGTTTCAGACAAGAGATTCCATCATATTTGGCGAAGACAGGGACCTTAAATTTATGGGAAATGACCACCCCAAGGACCATACCAAAGTCTCCAAAGTCCAAACCAGGCACTGCTTGGATCTCCACGACCTTAAGTCGGTCTTCCAGCTATTTGTATTTTTCATTCGCCGGTGGGTACTGCTCTTCAGAGTAGTCTTCATCCTCAGAAATCTGGTTATTTCCACACCCAACTTGGGTGCTTCTAACATCCTCATCTTTATTATCGTCTTCCTCGGAGGAGACATCTTCAGCTTGAGCCAGTCGGGAAGGGCCTTTGAACCTTCTTCCCATGTTGATAACATCTCGTTTATTAGTCTTCTTCTTTGTGACGAGGAGCACCATCATCTCTTGTTTTCCTTTGGCTAAGTTTAGGAGAGTCTCTTGGAACTATGCGTGTTGAGTTTGCAGATCTTTGATGGTTTGCTCTAGAGCCATTTTTTACTGAAATAAAAGCTCCTAAGACCTAAGACTCAAGTCTCCCATGGGTGCTTCCTCTTCGTGTCGATGTATGCATTCAGGCTTTGCTCCTCGTGAAATTGCTTGGTTAGCTCTAACACTTTCTTCTCTCTTGCATATAATTGAGCTTCAAAGGTGTCTCGTTCTCCTTTGAGTTGAATCCACGACTTATGCAATTCCTCGAGGTCAGTAGGCATGTCAGGATGGAGAATGGTATAAGGAATTTCCCCTTCGGTAATGGGCTCCACAACTATTAGTAAGATAGCTGGATATGACATCATGAGATTTTGAGCGTGAGTTCGCACCCATTTAAGATAAGGCTCTAAAGGGATAGAACTCTTATATCACAAAGTCTTACTATCAACCTTATTTACCATGCCCTAAGCTCGTACAAACCTTTGACGATAACTTGAACATCGTTCTCATAGTCGAACACAATACCCTGGATAAGTGCATCATGAGGACCATCCCTTCGAGCATATCCAAATTGTCGTAGATCCAGAGAAGGGTTATAAGTAATACCTCCCCTAATGCCAAGGAGTGGAATATTAGGGAATTCCCCATAATGTTTAATGATGGTAACATCTTCCAGAGATCGGGAACACCAATACATATATTAGTGAGAGAGTGACATCATCCTTTGAGACCACCTCAAGCCTTGTTCATTCTTCAATACTAACCGGGAAGGTGCGAAATAAACCACCTAGACAGAAACGGTATGCAACACATAAGAGCCCATCTCCTCCTCATGGTGCGAGTGTGAAGAGAATGCAAAATATCTCAGAGAAAAGTTGGCACAGGGTTACGAGAAAGGAAGATTTTAACAACATTCACATCTATAAGTTGGTCTAAATTAGGGAACAATACCAAACCATAGATTAGAAGAGCCAAGATTTCTTCGAAAGATTTAAAATCCATAGCATCCCAAAACAGCCGAGCCTTATCTAATAAATTTAGCTAGAAAACCCTTGACTCCGCTCCTTGTTTCTCAATTAGCTACGATGTCTAGCCACTTCAAATGTAAGGCTGATGCAATTTCTTTAGGTTGTGGATCTTTCTCTAAACCGGTGAATGGAATTTAATCAAGAACATGTACTCCCAATAGTTGAGAGAATTCTTCCATTGTGGGCACCAATTGATAATCGGGAAAGGTGAAACAATGATGTACAGGGTTAAAGAACTGAAAGAGCACACACATCATGTCTTCTTCAAAACCCGAAGTAACCAAACTGAATAGTCGGCCATGCCTTTTGGTGAAGGGAGAGCTTTCAAGAATCCTTGAGACTAACTCCTTGAGTTAAGGAGGCACCCTTACAAAGCTGATTCGGATGGTATTTCTGCGAGCGGAAGCCATAACCTACAAAAAAAAAAACAAAGATAAATCCCTAGGTCCTTGAAATGGTTAGTAGAAATGATATGGCATGATGTCATGATGTTTATGATGTCATGAATAATTAATCACAAACAAAACACACAAGACTTAGGTTTAAGGTTGCATGGGGTTTATAGGTAAGTACCCTCTTGAAGTTTTAGTTGGTTCAACCTGTCCTAAAAGAAGTAACCGGGTTCTAAGGAATCTCAATAAGATTAATCTTTCTTCATTGGACATTGTTTCAACACAAGCATCGAACTGCGGCCGAAATATCCCGAAAGTCCGATCTCAATGAGTGTAGTATCGAGTATCAACCAACTTCAGTCTGCACCAAACCAGCTATCTCACTACTTTCTAATGGCCAAGTTGTTCAACTAAGGTTCTATGGTCAGTTAGTGCTTAATGACACAACACAACGGCCCTGTATTCTCCTTGGTTCAACTCAAGGGACACCGATACCAACAAATGTGTCACACTAACGTAGCCATCACTTCAACCATATCGGTCTATGTCGTACAGTCTTCATGATCTATTGCTACTTACCTAATATTCCCCAGATCCGGGTATATGATCTTTTCAAGAAATAAACCCAAGCATAGACCCAAAATGTAAAGCAAACAAGGCAAAAAAATAAAGCAATAAAGGTGATCTAGCTCTTAAGTTAACCCCACTTTTAGTTCAATATCCCCAGCAGAGTCGCCAGTTCTGTAATACGGTGGGAGAATTGACTTGGTGGTTTGCGTTTTATCGCAAATGTTGCAGATAGTAAGAGTCGCCATCGACTTTTCTTTTATCCAATAAAGGAAAGGGTGAAAAGAACAAGAAACAACTTTTGATAACTTTCTTGAGTTCGGGGGGTAGGTTATGAAAAGGGAAGGTGTTAGTACCATTTTCATCTGTAGTTATCTACGGGATCTTAATCGCTAGCTCACTTTGAAATGCTTTGTGTAAGTTACAAAATATTTTGAAAAATTCCTTCGTTTGACAAACTTTATAATGATTCTCGTATCGTTGAGAACGCATACAAGGTGTTAGTTTTTAAAATATTTGTTGAAAGGGAATGTTTGGAAAGGTGTTTTGAAAATGCCAATGTAAGGATATTATGTAATTATTCTCGTATCATTGAGAATGTATACAAAACGTTTGTTTTGAAAAGTGTTTGAAAATGGTTATTTTGAAAGTGTGAGGTGTGAAATATTGTTTTAGTTTGTAAGCAAGCAATTATGAGCAATCTACCTACTCAAAAATTCTTTGTTCTTTTCCTCCTCCTTTAAATAGTGCTACTTTACCATTGGTTGGTAGGGAGCCATATCATTGGATGTGAGGGACAGGCGTGGGTCATCGTACATTCCTAGAAGGCAACTTTTAAGATACTTTAGCAATTTGTTGTAAGGGACTAAGATCGTTTATCAAAGGAAACATCGAAGGGTCATCGAGGGACTACGATCTTTTAATCGAGGGTCTCTGCTAAAGCATCCCCTTTCGAGGGACATGACTGTTTATATTAGAGGCAACAAGTGTGGCTTAACTTAGAGGTGCATGTGTGCAAGGTGTTTTGTTTTCATGTATTTTATCTTGAATTAGGGTTTTGCTATGGTTGCTTTTATCTTGCTATGCAAACCCTAATTACTAACAATAATAAGGAAAGTGGTAAATTACGGAATTTAAATGTCCTACGCTATTACAACACTTTGGGAATGGGGGGGGGGGGGGGTACAAGTTTGTGAATGAGGGGGAGAAAGCAATAAAGCCTAATTATCTATTACAAACTATTAAATGTGAATAACAATAAAATGTATAAAATGTAAAGATGAAGAAGAAAGAAAAGAAATTGTTTTTGTGGTTTTTGATGAAAAATGTTTTATAGTTAATTTAATTACAAGAGAAGTTAGTTAATTATTTAACAAAACCTAAAATCTAAGTTAATTAAAATAAAACCTAAGTCTAAGTTAATTTTCTAGAAAATAATTTTTGAGGTTTTATTTGTTTAAAGAAAAAAATAAAGTGAAAATAAAATAAAATAAAAGAATTGAATTAAAATATTTTAAATCTAATTATTCAAAAAAAATATATTTTTTGTATTTTTGTAAAATAAAATAAATGAATAAATAAAAATAAGAAAAATATAAAAAGAAAATAAAAATAATTGGGCCATGAGTCAGAAGTGAAAAAAGGGGTGATGAAAAGAAAAACCAAAACGCAGGCCCAAACAGATTTTTTGTTTGAAGCTGAAAATAAAAATAAAAAAAATTAATGGGCCAGGTTGTTATAAGAAATTTGGGGGGTGAAGAATAGTAAAAATAAAAAGAGGAAGGAGACTAAAGTCAGGGAGCCCAGCGCTGTTTTGTGATTCATTGTTGTTGGCTTTTGAGAGTGCATCATAGGCTTGCTCATGTGGAGCTCTGGATTTGATGGCTGGTAGATCTGATGGTGTGGATGAGGGGTTCAACGTGCACTTCCTGGAATTTCCTTCACACGATCTTATAGAAGCAAATATGTGAAAATCAAAAGGGTGCTGCTGGGGTTTGAACCCAGGTCCCTATAGGCAAATGACCTAGCGCACGCTTCTTTACCACTGGGGTGGCTGTTACATCCGGTGGTAAAACACGTTGAAATAAATATAAAGTAAACTCAATTTTCAAATTTGACTTCATCTTCTTCCTCGCGTGTGTTTGCAGCAAACAATAATAACATGGTTAAATCTGTAACTCCTTCATTTCTCAACCATTTTAAAAAAATGTAAACATGAAAATTGCTTGGTTTTTCACTACGAATTCAACCATGTAAATAACTTAAATTATAAATAAAAGATGAGCATAAATTTTTTTTGGTACCAAATTAAAACTTAATTTTTCAGAAACTTTAAACTCAAAATTCTCCACGTACAGTTAACATAAATGAAAAATAAAGGCATGGTTAGCTTTAGGGCAACGATGTCTACATTTTTTATTCATAAAGTAACCATTAATGATACTTGTATAAGAAGTTCAAAGTTGAGAAAACTTACCTCAAAACTGGAAATCGTGTTTGGAGTTTGAGCACTTATGGAGGTGTTGTGATGATCTGGATAGCTTCACTGAACTCCCAGGAAGCTATTACAATGCTTACTTTGGATTGAGAGTGGATGAATCTTTATAGAGAAGTCAAGTTGCAGGTTGCTGTTTTTTGAAATGGAGGATGGTGCAAATGGTGTTATAGTGATGGAACGGGGCCTTGGATAGGTTCTAAATGAGTTATGGAAGCTTTGTGATTGATTAAAAGTGAACGCACAAAGGGTTTTGGTGTTTGGAATTTAAAGCCAAAATGTGCAACAATGGAGGTTTTGGGTGCCAATTCTGATTTCAGGGAGTTTGTGGAGGTTAGGGGGCTATTAAATTCGTGTGTTAGCTTGAAAATAACTTCTCTATTTATAGAAAAAAGGTTTGGAAGGCTCAAGTAAGCAGATTTCAAAGATCACATGTTATGGTTATGTGACTTGGTTTTGAAGCAAACTTGAAACACATTGTTCCAATAGTACAAGGGCTTGTAGGGTGGTTAGGATATGTAGATATGTTTCTTATGAGCATACATGTTGAGGGTGTGCAGAGGGAGCAAGTGAGGCTCAAGAAGTTGATATTATGTTTAAAGCCACTTTACAAGAATGAAAGTGGTAACTTTGTGCCAAAAATGGAAAATTGCTTTGGACAATGGCTTAATCACTTGGATCATAGCTCAATCAGTTGTGTAAAAATTAAATTATTGAGTGATTTGTAAGTTAGAAAGCCTTCAAAGCAAGATTATGTAGCATGCTTGAAGATTGGATCATAAGGTTCATCACAAAATGACCTAAAATTCAAGTTTATGATGCCATCTTCATCTCTTCGAAACTTCTAGCTCAAGCATGACCTCTTCAAGTTATTGGACATTTGGAAAGCTTGAAACATTGTCTAAAACCTTCATGTTTACCACTTAAGCTAAATCAACTTGGAACTTGGTGAAAAATTGCCAAGAAGTTGGGACAAAAATCTGACCGAACTTGTTGAAAATTTCACTAAGTGTTTTGATAAAAATGTCATGACTTTATGGGCCTATATCTCATAATCCAATCATTTTTTGGAAATAAACCCTCTAGTACAAAGTTGTAGAGTTCATCAAGATCTACAACTTTCATGTTGAAAGTTTTCCTTGAATCATCTTGCATCATGGTGAAAAATGGTCATGAAGTAGTGAATTTATCAAGTCAAAAACACTTAGAATTTTTTCTAAGTATTGGAAGTCTTGACTTTTGTTGACTTTCCTTGACTTTATTTATTCTTTATGATCAAGTTTGATGTTTTTGAATGTCTTGATGATTCTTGATCTTTTAAATTCAATGTTGACCAAAAATTCAAAGTTTGACTTTTTGTGTTTTAGTTGACTTTTCATCAGTTGATCCAAATTTCAACTATCAATACCTTGATCTTGAGAAATGATTTAAGCCATGAAATTAGGTCAAGATATTGTGTTTGATTCCTTGAGATCACGCTTTAAGCCATTAGGTCATGCACTAGGTCAAAAGTCAATGATCAGTCATTCTTAGTCAAAACCCTAATTTTGACAATTTTATCCCTTTGATGATCTTAATGCTTTCCTTGAGGAATTATGATCAACCCTTGATCAATTAAAGAATATGAAATTTAAATGTTGATATTTGCCAAAAATCTTTAAGTTTGAATGTATGTTGACCACAATTGACTTTTTACCCAATACAACTGATTTTTAGTCATCTTAGCAATTGACTGAGCAATTTTGAGATGCAAGACTTGAAACTTGGCATGAGCGTTCTTGGAGGTCTATGATGAACCATGAGAGTCATTTGAGGCACCCGAAGTCCAATTTTCCTTGTGAAAACCAAAACCCTAATTTGTGGTCTCAATGCTTAGAAGGTGAGCTTGTCTGATAAACTCTTTGAGAAACCTTGAGCATTTGAGATCTTTTGTGAGAAATGTCTTGAAGAAAAGGGAGGGTAAATTTTGGGGTACAACACATACCTTTACTGTCCAGGTGGTTTATTTCACACCTTCCCCGATTAGTGATGAAGAACGCACAAGGTTTGAGGTGGTCTCGAAGGATGATGTCAC
Source organism: Vicia faba (assembly GCA_948472305.1). Classification (NCBI taxonomy): domain Eukaryota; kingdom Viridiplantae; phylum Streptophyta; class Magnoliopsida; order Fabales; family Fabaceae; genus Vicia; species Vicia faba. The sequence continues at coordinate 202,703,144 of OX451736.1, forward strand.
TCTCTCATCCAGATATCTATTGGTGTTCCCGGTCTCAGGAGGACATCACTATTATTGACCGCTGTGGGGAATTTCCTAATGTGCAACTCCTTGGAATAAGGGGAGGTATTACTTACAAACCTTCTTTAGCTCTACGTCAATTTGGTTATGCTCGAAGAGACGCTCCATATGATATGCTTATCCAGGGTATTGTATTTGATTACGAGCCCTACCTCGGATGGGTGTGATCTCATACTCAAAACCTTATAATGACATATCCTGCCGTCCTACCAGTAATTATGGAGCCAGTTGTTAAAGGAGATACTCCTCATACCATTTTTCACCATGATATGCATACTGACTTTGAAGAACTACAGAAGTCCTAGATTCAACTCAAGGAAGAAAGGAATACCTTTGAGACTCAGTTCTATGCTAGTGAGAAGAAAGTATTAGAACTGACGAAACGACTCCACGAAGAGCAGAGCCTTATGCATATGTTAACACAAAGAGGAAGCATCTATGGGAGACTTAATACCGTAGGCCTTAGAAGTTTTATAATTTAACTATCTTTTTTTCATTATAAGCATAAAAGGAAGTTATATATTGAACTTACTACTAAGTTTCTACGTTTCCTTTTTTGCTTAACAAATTTAAATCCCACGAGGTCCTTGAAAACATTGCATATACATCCACATACCATGCATATCATTACATAATCGGTTTCCAAGACAAGTTTTCTCATCTTCTTGTTGTTTATTTCAGTAAAAGATGGCTCCCGAACAAATAGTCAAAGATCTTCAGGCCCAGAATGCTCAGTTCCAACAAATGTTACTCAATTTAGCCAAGGGGAAGGAAGAACTGAAGACCCTTATCACCAAAGATAGGAAGAAAAAAGACAAGGAAACTAATCGACATCCTCAACATGGGAAGAAGGTTCAGAGGTCCTATCAAGCGAGCTCAAGACTATGATATCCCATCAAACAAAGATGACAACCAGGGTGAAGATGGTAAGAGTGTGAAGGCTGAGAAAGGAAGCAACCATGGTTCTGGCCAACATTCTGATGAAGATGAAGAAGACTATTCGGATGAACAATATCCTCCTGCTGATGAAAAGTACAAACAACTAGAAGACTGTCTAAATGCTATGGAGATCTAGAGAGTGTCTGTATTGGATTTTGAAGACCTGGGTTTAGTCTCAGGAGTTTTCATTCCTCACAAATTCAAGTCCCCTACTTTTGCAAAGTATGACGGTGTTTCTTGTCCAAAAAATTATTTAAGATCATATGCCCGGAAGATTCAACCGCACACTATTGATAGGAAGTTATGGGTGCATTTCTTTCCAGAAAGCTTGTCAGGAACATAATTTGAATGGTTATATCAACTAGAAGGGACCAATATTCGTACTTGGGAGGATTTGGTTGTTGCTTTCTACAAACCATACCAATATAATGTTGATCTTGCACCAACCCGTGTGCAACTACATATAATGACCATGGGCTCGAATGAAGGCTTCAAAGAGTATTCCCAAAAATGGAGAGATCTAGCAGGAAGAGTTCAACCTCCTTTGTCTGATAGGGAGTTAGTTGACATGTTTATGTGAACTTTGACAAACCCTTTCTTCAATCATCTGGTCAAAATCTCTTCAGTCGGTTTCACCGACTTGATATTAACAGGGAATGTGTTGAAGGTGGAATCAGAAGCAGAAAGATTCAGGTGGCTGCATCCTCGAGTACTGTGAAGAAGACATTCAACGATAAGAAAGAAGCTAATGTTGTGTATAGCAAGAAGGGTCGTGGTAGAGGTGGTCGAAGCCAATCTGTGGGGGTTGTAACACCCTTCTAAACCCAACAGAATATTCATAATTATTTAAAATAATATCAGAGTAATACAACAAAAGGGCGTCACATTTTATTCATGAAATAATCATACATGCTAGTCTCACTCCGTAACACAGGTTTTCAAAATTATTCATGACATATGCATTATCAATGTTTCATATACTTGAAGCGGAATCATATTTCAGACAATTTTCATTAGAAACACTTCATAGTGCCCCATGATTCATGGTTCACATTTCCACACAATTTAAACTCCATGGAAATAATTTAAACGTTATAACAAAACAAGAACAAAATAGTTTTCAAAACAAAGCGTTCTCCTCCCCGATTTTACATATCAGAGCAAGACCTTCTAGACTCAACAAATTTAATCACACTCCAAAGCTATTCTTCCAATCCTTTAGGGACTACTCTGGATTACATGCACGTTACCCACGTAGAGGCAACATTCAAGCAGAAAGGGTGAGTTTATCACAATCATTATGTAAGATGTAAGTAATAGACATAGCAGAATAAGCCTAAAGTATCGCAACATGACCTCAACATTATTATATTCCAAGTACATCAATAATCATATAGATTCAACAATGGAATACAATATCATCAATTCAAGAACCATGCAATGACACATAAGATGTAGTGCAAGGACATAGACTCATGCATGTGGTAGCAAGTCTTCTTGATGGACATTGGGCCATCACCCTCCAAAGACGCCAATCATAGGATCGATCCCCACTTGGAACTGGAGCAAATCATAGACATCCCAAATCCATACAATGGTATTGAGACCAAATCACCGAACAACATCCTAAATCATCAAATAGACCAAAGTTGTCCCATTAATGCAGGATGCACAATAATAAATATAAACGACCACAACCAGTCATACACATCATAATTCATATATTAATCAACATCATACATAAACATAATCATGTATACTCATATAATCATCATATATACTCATGAAATCAAGACATTTTCAGAATATCATCACATAATCATAATAACAACATATCACCATAGTTAAACAAATCGTCATTATAATTCAATACAGGGAGTCTATTATTACTCTTGCTTAGTTCACATAAAAGTACTCCTAATTCTTATTTTTATTTCACCTAGTTATAGTATACTGCGTTAGCTACACACACCTTCAAACGACACTTCATTTTGAGCTCTAGAACTAAAGTTATGCTCGTTTTTAGATTTCAATCCAACATTTCAGATCTGCCTCCCATTGCCCGGCGAAAACCATTCATCACCCGACAACACATCACATAAACCAACACCCCATTTTCCTTTCTTGGCTCGCCCCACTTTCTCCTGGTGAAACACTGTCGCCCAACGACATGGAACCCGTCGCCCGACGATCCTCTACGAACAGGGTTTTCCTGTTTTGCGATTCTGCACTGTTTCATGTGATTTCAGTATTCTATAGGCCTTAAAACACTATCCAATCATGGGGAACCATCACCTAACAAAAATTTGATAAAATACCTCAATTATACAACCATTACGGGTCATCCATTATCAAAATTCCATCAAATATTGACCTAATAACATCAAATCACCATTGTCAATACTAAGGGCAAAATCCTACAACTATCTACCACTTAGATCAAACATAATAATCAGATAAAAACCCCTTAACTTATTGTTTCGAGTGATTGATTTTTTTCTTCGTGCCTCTTACAATGATTCTCCAACCCTCTGTGCTCTAGCCTCTTCTCTTGCTCTTCTCCCAATATTTCGATCGCACAGAATGAACCATATCACTCTCTATATTTCTCTGTTATCACAAGGACCCCTAACTTCTTCCTCAATTGCCCTCACTTAGTCACCCTCTATTTACCATCACGTCCTCACTCTTTCTTCTAATTACCAACATACCACTCTAACTAAAATAACTCTATTTAAATAATTATTCCTATTATTCTATTCTAGATAATAACCCAAATAGTTACCAAATAGCCATCTAATTATTCCAATGTATCTAATCCCTTCATTCATATCACATGTTCCACATCATAAGCAATCATATGACAACACATCACACATATAATCCTATAAAACATCAATTATTTGTAAACACTCCTAATAATTTATTAAATAAATAACTTCTAAAAGTTTGGGTGTTACAACTCTCTCCCACTTAAAGAATTTTCGCCCTCGAAAATTACCTGAGGAAAACATGGTCAGATACGACTCCCTCATTTGATCCTCACGCTCCCAAGTCAAACTTTCACCAGCTGGTCCACCCCATAACACCTTCACTAAGGTAATATCCTTACCTCGCAATTGCTTCACTTCACGACCTTCTATTCTCAATGGTAATGCTTCAACAATCAGGTTATCTCTCACATGTGCATCATCCATCTGAATCACATGTGAATGATCTGGAATGTACCTCCTCAGTTGAGATACATGAAACACATCATGAAGATTCACAAGTGAAGGCGGTAAAGTAATCCGGTAGGCTATCTCACCTATCTTATTAGATATCTGATATGGTCCAATGAAATGCGGCGTAAGCTTCCTTGATTTCAGGGCTCTACCAACACCAGTTATCGGGGTAACTCTCAAGAACACATGATCATCTTTCTGAAATTCCAATGCCTTCCTTCTCTTATCATGATAGATTTTCTGCCGAATATGAGAAGCTTTCATCCTCTCTTGTATCATCTTAATCTTCTCAGTTGTCTCTTGCGCAATCTTAGGTCCAAGTACAACACTCTCGCCTGACTCATACCAACACAATGGAGTTTTACACCTCCTACCATACAACGCTTCATACGGTGTTGTCCCAATACTTAAATGGAAACTATTATTGTATGTAAATTCAATCAATGGAAAGTGAATACCCCAAGATCCTCCTTGTCCTAGCATATAAGCCCTCAGAAAATCCTCCAAAGACTAGATAGTCCTCTCTGTTTGACTGTTCGTCTGCGGATGATACGCGAAACTCAACTTCAACTTGGTACTAAAAGCATTCTGCAAACCCGTCCAGAATTTCGATGTAAACCCCGGGTCTCTATCCGACACGATACTCAAAGGTATCCCATGAAACTTTACAATCTCTTTAACTTACATCTTAGCTAGCTTTTCTATGGGATGATTGATCTTCATAGGCAAGAAATGAGCCTACTTAGTCAACCTATCCACTATTACCCAAATTGAATCATCACTTTTAGCAGTCATTGGTAACCCCGACACGAAATCCATAGAAGAAATGTCCCATTTCCACTCTGGAATACTCAAAGGTTGCATAAGACCTGTAGGCTTTTGATGTTCAATCTTCACCTTCTAACAAGTCAAGAAAGCATACACAAACTTAGCAATTTCTTCCTACATACCTGGCCACCAAAACATTTTCTTCAAATCCTGATACATTTTTGTAGCACCTGGATGAATACTCAAATCACTTTGATGCCCTTCTTCAAGAATTCTCTTCTTAAGTTCTAGAATATCAAGAACACATGCCCTATTACCAAGTCTCATCACACCACTTTCTTCCACTCAAATATCACCCCCTTTTCCTTGGTTAATCAACATTAGTCGATCCACCAAACTCAAATCAGACCCCTGACCTTTTCGGATCTCTTCAAGAATCCCACTCATCAATCTCAACATTCCCATCTTCACACTGTTGGATGTCTCTTCGCATACCAAGCTCATGTCTCTAAATTGTTCGATCATCTCTAACTCTCGAACCATAAGCATTGACAAATGCAAAGATTTCCTACTCAAAGCATCAACTACTACATTTACTTTACCAGGATGGTAACTCAAATCAAAATCGTAATCCTTTAGCAACTCGATCCATATTCTCTACCTCATGTTCAACTCCTTCTGATCAAACAAGAATTTTAAACTCTTATGATCACTGAACACTTCAAATGTAGAGCCAAAAAGATAATCTCTCCAAATTTTCAACATAAACACCACAATTGCCAATTCTAAGTCGTGCATATGATAATTCCTCTCATGAACTTTTAATTGTCTGGAAGCATAAGTAACAACTTGTCCATTTTGCATTAGCACACCACCAAGACCCATCTTAGAAGAATCACAATAAACTACAAATGATTCATTCGGATTTGGAAAAATCCATACCGAAGTAGTCGTCAATCTCTTTTTCAGCTCCACAAAACTTTCTTCACATGTAACATCCACACGTCAGGTTGCCCCTTTTGAGTCAACTGAGTCAATGATAATGCCAACTTAGAAAATCCCTCTATGAATCTTTGGTAGTAACCCGCTAATCTAAGAAAACTTTGAATCTCAATTGTAGACTTTGGATTTTCCCACTGTAACACTGCATCAACTTTAGAAGGATCTACCGTAATTCCACCACTAGAAATCACATGGCCAAGGAAACTCACTTCCTTCAACCAAAATTCACACTTTGATAGTTTCATATATAATTCCTTCTCTTTCAACATTTGCAACACAGATCACAAATGCTCATCATGTTCTTCTTCTGACTTTGAATAAATCAAAATGTCGTCGATGAAGACCACTACAAACTTGTCCAAGTACTTCTGAAAGATACGGTTCATGTATTCCATGAAAACACCTAGCATATTTGAAACACCAAACGACATCACATTCATAGTGGCCATACCTTGTTCTAAAAGCTGTCTTAGGGATATCATTTGGCTTGACTTGAATCTGATGATAACCCGACCTCAAATCGATCTTACTAAAGACACTCGCGCCCACCAACTGATCCATCAAATCATCGATCCTTGGAAGTGGATACTTATTCTTAATAGTTAATTTATCAAACTGTCTGTAGTCCACACATAACCTCATACTACCGTATTTCTTTTTAACCAACAACACCGGAGCACCCCGTGGAGAGACGCTCGGACGAACAAACTTCTTCTCTAACAATTCTTCTAATTGTTTCTTAAATTCATTTAACTCTAAAGCTGACATCCTATAAGGAGCCATCGACACTGGACTTGTACCTGGTATTAACTCCACAGCAAATTCAACTTCTCGCTCTGGAGGCAGTTCACTAACGTTGTTCAGAAATACTTATGGAAATTCACAAACAACAGGTAACTCCATACTTGCAGTTTCACGATCAACTTCTAATGATGCGAACAATGTAAACATCAAAGCTTCATCCGCCAAAAGCTCATCTACTTGTTTAGAAGACAAAAATATCAGCTCTCCACTATCACCAAACTTGGGGAATCTTACCATCTTATTATAATAGTTAATTGAACATAACTGAATTCCAACCAGTTCACTCCCAGAATAACATCAATTTTATGTAAGGGTAGACACACCAAATCCATCATAATATTTTTTCCATAGATAGATAAAGGACACTCCAAACAAACAAGAGTAGTAGTAACAAAACCTTTAGCTGGAAGCCCCACTACCATTCCTCCATTCATATCAGACAAATTTAATCCCAACATAGTAGCACAGTCCAGCGAAATAAACGAATGAGTAGCACCAATATCTAAAATAGAAATTAACTCAATATTGTTAATAAAACAAGTAACTCTAATTAGATTGTCTTTCTTGTCAACCTCAACACCATTTAAAGCAAACACTCTGCCACTAGTCAAAGCAGCTACATATTTCTTGGGTTTCTGACACTGGGTACTGATGTGACCTTGCTCACCATAATTGAAATAAGTCGGAGCTTCATTCTTGCACTAAGTATTGGGATAACCAACCTTGCCACACTTGTAACTTCTTAGAACTTTATTGGTACAAGCATTAGCATGGTGGTCTGCTTCGCCACACCGGTAGCACTTCATAGAAATGAGAGCTCCTCCCCCACTTGACTTCTTCTCCTTATAAGCTCTCGGCTTCCCTTTATCAGCAAGAGAAGCATATGAATTACCATGATCTTGATTCTTCCCTTTTGTGATACGGTGGGAGAACTGAATTGAGGTTTTGCGTTTGTGTTCGCAAATGTTTTGGTTTAGCAAGAGTCGCCACCGACTTTTTATTTTATCCAAGGGAAAGGTCAAAAAGCACAGGAAAGACCTTTGAGATGTTTTCTTGGGTTCGGGGGGTATATTATGACAAGGGAAGGTGCTAGCACCCTTTTCATCCATGGTTATCCATGGGCTCTTAGTTACTTGTTTAGATTACTTGCTTTTGCTTTTCAATTGTTTGAAATGGTGCTTTGTGTGTGGTTTTTGAAAATGCTTTGAAAAAGAGGCCTTGTCTAGGCAACCTTTGTAATGATTCTTGTTTGAATATATACAAAGGTGTTTGTCTTTTGAAAAGATATTTCAATGTTTGAAAGTTTGTTTTTGGGAAATGTTTTGAAATGGTGTTGTGAAGTGTGTTTGAAAATAGCAAGGATGTTTTGCAAGTTTTGATCAAGTAACTAAGAGTTGTCTACCCTATTTTACTCAAAGATCTTTCCTACACATTTTTAACCCTTTTGACAGTGTTGTTTTACCATTGCATTTGGTAAACAACCTTGTGTTTGGATGTTAAACGGGACATGCGCGAGTCATTGTATGGACCATGATAGCAATTGTGCTAAGTATCTTTAGTAAATTTTTGAGGGACTAAATCATTTTGAATAGGAAACCAAGATAGCGTCTTCGAGGGACTATGATATTTTGTTTTATTTTTGTTTTGCCAAGATACCCAACATGCATAACATGGCCATTTTAAGGTTCCATAGGAATGGAAGTCTTTGGCCCCAAAGTCTTGACGTCAAATCTGTTTACCATGCCCCAAGCTCGTACGAACCTTTGGTGATACCCTCGAACATCATCCTCATAGTTAAACACAATGACCTGGATAAGCATCTCGTGAAGGTATGCAAGATATCTCCGAGTAAAGTGGGCACAGGGTTGCGAGAAAGGAAGACCTTGATAGCATTCACATCTATGAGCAAGTACGGATTAGGGAACAGTACTAACCCATAGATGAGAAGTGCCAAGACCTCCTCAAAAGCTTGGAAGTGAAAATCATCCCAAAACAACTGAGCCTTCTCTATTAGGAACTTGTATAGAAAACCCTTAACTCCACTTCTTATTTCCAAGTTAGATACAACGTCAGACCGTTTCAGGTGTAGAGCTGCTGCAATGACCTTCGGCTTCGGAGCTTCTTCCAAGCCGGTGAAAGGCAACTTATCTAAAATAGGTATACCCAATATCTGAGAGAACTCTTCCATGGTGGGTACCAACTGGTAGTCTAGAAAGGTGAAGCATTGATGCTTAGGGTCAAAGAACTGAAAGAGCACACTCATCATCTTCTCATCAAAACTTGAGGTAACCAGATTGAGGAGCCGACCATGGTTCTTGGTGAATGAAGAAGTCTCAGAAACCCTGGATACTAGCTCCTTGAGTTGAAGAGGTATTCTCACAAAGATGATTCAGATGGTATTTCTACGAGCAGAAGCCATGATATGCAAAAGAGAAAAAAGATAAATTCCCCTAATCCTTGAAATGGTTAGCGTAATGAAGAATGAATGTTTATGATGCATGATGTCATGTTTAAGCAAATTAATCACACACAAGCAAAGCACACAAGACCTTAGGTTTAGGCTTGCATGGGGTTTATAGGTAAATACCCTCTTGAGTTTAGTTTGTTTCAAACCTGTCCTAGAAATAGTATCCGGATTTTAAGGAGTCTCAATATATTTAATCTTTCTTTATGCATATTATTTCAGTTTAGCAATCTTTTCTTGCGACTGAAACATCCCGAAAGTCCGATCTCAATGAGTGTATTATCGAGTATCAACCAATTTCTAGCTTTACACTGAGACCGGCTATCTCACTGAGTGCTTCACAACACCACACGGCGGCCCCGTATTCTCCTCGATTCGACACAAGGGATACCGATACCAACCAAAGTGTCACACCAACACAACCATCGCTTCAACCATATCTGTAACACCCCAATTATACCCCAAGCAATTATGCAAAATAAATCAGAGTTATAAAATTTCAATCATACAGATGAATCGAGACGTCACAAATTCTTCTAACAAATTCATTGCGTTCATCATGGATATATAACACTTTCAAAACATCGGGTGAACCATCATCATAACATCTTTAATAAAATAATTCAACAACTACGCAGCGGAATTCTTCAATAACATCTTTAAATAAAAACAACAACTTCGAAACATCTCATATTTAATAATCATTAATTCAAAATTCAGCAACTGAAAATCAACAATCAAAAATCAGCAAGCGTTCACCCCCCCGAGTGTTACATATCAGAGCAATGACACCGACTCGAACTATTGAAGGTATACGGCCTTCACTCGCGATTACCTGCACGTTACCAACATAAGGGCAACATTCAAACAGAAGGGGTGAGATATCTAACAATATAATAAAGCGCATGATAATTAATATATTAAATTAGATCACTAATATCACCACTTCTCATCTCATAATCAATAATAATTACAACATATACGCTCATTCATCAACATCAAATACACTTCATTATTCAATCATATAATGCGACTCGAAACTATGCAAATGCATGTGGTACCATTGGAGAAGAACTCCCATCTCAAAAATCTGCCAATTAATAGAGGCATCAACAAGGCATAGCCTTCATCTCAAAATTTTCCAATCCAGACCATCTTAACGAGCATAAGCTCCATCTCAAAAATGCAATGTATGTGACTCATCATGAATGTAATAACAACACCCAAGTTAACAACATTTCAAATCATCTCAAAAAAACAACATCTCAATCATCTCAAAACATCTCAATCATCTCAAAACAACAACATCTCAATCATCTCAAAACATCTCAATTAACAACATATCATAATTTATTAAACATCATTTATCATCACAAAATCATCGAACACAACTTCATCAATAAAATCTCACCAATACTCAACTGTATATGAATAGTGCAGTAATCCATCCTATTATTCTACTAATTTATATTGTTATCGTCACTAATCCTACTGTCATAATTCTAACACCAGCCTCTAAACATCTTCTATTCATCGTTCTGTCCAAAAATTAGCACAACGATCATCTACGGGAATTAATTATAATTCATGCATTATATGCTAGGATTACACTTCTTATCCATCATTTAATCACCTAGAATAAAGCTCATCGTGTTAGCTAATCAACACTTCGAACGGAATATCAAACAGCATCCTAAAACTCAAGTTACAACAATTAAAAGCTAATTCTGTCAAAAACTAGACATTATGTATCGACACAAAACCTTATGGATCGACTCATCCTGCTTCATCTATACAGTATGAGTCGACACATCCTCCTTATGGATCGACTCATCCTGGCTTTAAATCACAGCATGTATCGACACATGCACTTCACCGGTCGACTCATACTGAGTCTTACACACTCATGTATCGACGTAAGCCCTTCTTGTATAGACTCATCTTCAGTCAATCAGCCTTCATGTATCGACACATCCAATTTGGGGTTGACACATCCTGCTACATTCTGCATAATTTCTGCGTTTTCTTCTATAATCTCACTACGAGAATTATGTTACAGTCCTACAAACCTTAATATAACCATGGAAATTCATCACCTAACGTTATACCTTATTACTCCATCGATCAAACAACATAATAACATCATTATCCATCAAGAATTCATCAATATTCACCATACATCATTCATAATACGTCCAATTCAAGAACAAACGGAAATTACCTCTAACCCCATATATCAAACATCATGAACCCAATTATCAAGTCAGAACCCCACCCTTACCTTGGATTGAAGGTCGCTCTACAATTTCCGGGTTAAATCTTCGTTCTTGCCGTTTTCCACTTTTTTCCAGCAGCTTCACGTTCTCTTCCAAATCCTTATTTTCTTCTACTGCTTCTTCTTCTATTCTAACAACAAATAATAAAATAACCTAATATTCTATTATTCCTTAGTGGGCTCCAAACCTACACCCCCTTATTACATCTACTATCTCAAAAAAGGCCCACATCAAAATAATATTAACTTCTAACGTTATTTCACCAAATAGTAATATTATACCTCTAATATTATTATTTATCCACTTAATAAAATAAATATAATTAATTATAACACATCTTCACAAGTATTCCAAAAATAATTTAATTAAATAATTAATTAAATTACGGGCGTTACAACTCTCCCCCACTTAGAATATTTTCGTCCTCGAAAATTTACCTCAATCAAACAATTCAGGATAGGAGTCTCGCATCTTGCTCTCCAATTCCCAAGTCATGCTTTCTCCTGCAGCTCCTAACCAAACCACTTTAACCAAGGAAATCTCTTTGCCCATCAAAGTCTTCATTTCATGATCCGCGATTCGTATAGGCATCGTCTCCACTGTAAGATTATCCCGTACTTGCACATCGTCCATATGAATCACATGAGATGGATCTGAAATATACTTCCGAAGTTGCGACACATGAAATACATCATGCAAATTGGAAATATTAGGCGGTAAATCCACTCTATAAGCAACATTCCCCACTCTCTCTGAAATCTGATATGGTCCAATAAAACGAGAAGTGAGCTTCTTAGACTTAAATGCTCGCCCAACACCAGTCACAGGTGTAACTCTCAAAAACACATGATCACCGGCTTGAAATTCTAAATCCTTCCTTCGCTTGTCATGATAACCCTTATGTCTACTTTGCGAAGCTTTCATCTTTTCTCGAATCAACTTCACCTTCTCAGTAGTCTCACGAACAAGTTCAGGTCCAAGTACTACACTTTCACCAGATTCATGCCAACATAACGGAGTTCTACATCTTCGACCATACAACGCCTCAAAAGGTGCCATCCCAATACTAGAATGGTAACTGTTATTATAAGTGAACTCTATCAACGGAAGATAAGTATCCCACGAACCTCCATGCTCAAGAACACATGCCCTCAACAAGTCTTCCAACGATTGAATCGTCCGTTCAGTATGACCATCTGTCTGAGGATGATACGATGAACTTAACCTCAACTTAGAACCCAACGCTTCTTGAAAACTCTTCCAAAAATCAGAAGTAAATCTTGGATCTCTATCTGACACAATGCACAAAGGAACACCATGCAGCTTCACAATCACACTAATATAAATATCAGCCAACTTCGACACTGGAAAACTGGTGTTAATAGGAATAAAATGAGCTGACTTCGTAAGCCTATCAACAATCACCCAAATCGAATCATGTCCTCTTAAAGTACTAGGCAACCCTATCACAAAGTCCATTGAAATGCTATCCCATTTCCATTCTGGAACTTCTAACGGTTGCATCAATCCTGCAGGCTTCTGATGTTCAACTTTCGACTTCTGACAAGTCAGACATGCATACACAAATCGAGCCACATCACTCTTCATCCTCGGCCACCAAAACAAACCTTTCAAATCTTGGTACATCTTTGTAGCTCCTGGATGAATACTCAACTTACTTCTATGACTCTCCTCAAGTATCACTTTCTTCATCTCAGCATCATCAGGAATACAAATCCAGTTACGAAATCTCAACACGCCTTGCTCATCTAGCTTAAAATAACTATTCTCAGATTGATCAGTCTCAACCATCAAATCTACCAGTTTCACGTCCAACTTCTGAGCTCCTCTGATACTGTCTAAAAATTCATTATTAATCTTCAACATACCCAACATAACACTCTGCGGAGTAACCTCGCAAACTAAGCTCATATCTCTGAACTGCTCAATCAATTCCAACTCTTTAATCATCATTGTTGACATATGTAAGGTCTTTCGACTCAATGCATCAGCTACCACATTTGCTTTTCCTGGATGATAATTCAAACCGAAATCATAATCCTTTAATAATTCCAACCATCTTCGTTGCCTCATATTCAATTCCTTTTGATCAAACAAATACTTCAAACTCTTATGGTCACTAAACACTTCAAATCTAGTATCATAAAGATAATGCCTCCAAATCATCAATGCAAAAACAACTGCAGCAAGCTCTAAATCATGCATAGGATAGTTCTTCTCATGAGTCCTTAACTGCCTTGAAGCATAAGCAACTAACTTACCATTTTTCATAAGCACACCTCCAAAACCCATCTTAGAAGCATCAGAATAAACCACAAAAGGCTCTCCTGGATTAGGCAACGTCAAAATCGGAGCCGACGTCAACCTCTTCTTCAATTCTGTAAAACATTCTTCGCACTGAACATCCCAAACAAAAGCTCTACCTTTACAAGTCAACTTAGTCAACGGAAGTGACAACTTAGAAAACCCTTCGATAAACCTTCTATAATAACCAGCTAATCCCAAGAAGCTTCTAATCTCAGTAGCTGACTTTGGAGTTTCCCATTGCAATACATCATCAACCTTCGATGGATCTACAACAATGCCACTACCTGAAATCACATGACCAAGAAAACTAACTTCTTTCAGCCAGAACTAACACTTCAACAACTTTGCATACAACTTCTTCTCTTTCAAAACCTACAATACTACTCTTAAGTGCTCAACATGCTCTTCTTCTGACTTAGAGTAAATCAAAATATCATCAATGAACACCACTACGAACCGATCCAAATAAGTATAAAAGATACGATTCATATATTCCATGAATACTCTCGGAGCATTAGTAACACCGAAAGGCATCACCGAATACTCGTAATGTCCATAACGCGTTCTGAAAGCCGTCTTCTGAATATATTCATCCTTCACTCTAATCTGATGGTAACCCGGCCTCAAATCAATCTTACTAAACACACGGGCATCCACCAATTGGTCCATAAAGTCATCTATTCTTAGAAGTGGATACTTGTTCTTAATCGTCACCTTATTCAACTGTCTATAATCAACACAAAGCCTAATACTTCCATCTTTCTTCTTCACTAACAACACTGGAGCTCCCCACGATGATACACTCGGTCTTACAAACCTCTTCTCAAGTAACTCTTCCAATTACTTCTTCAATTCTGAAAACTCGGACGCAGACATCCTGTATGGTGCCATAGACACAGGTCTAGTACCAGGTACAAGATCAATAACAAATTCAACTTCTCTCTCTGGCAGTACATCAAGAATCTCATCAGGGAAAACTTCAGGAAATTCACACACCACATGGAATTCCTCAATTATAGCTTGAGTCTCTATAGATAGCGACGCCATCAATGAAAACATTTGTGCTTCCTCTTGCATCAACTTTCTCAACTGTCTAGCAAACAACAAACCATCTTCTTCTGCTTCAGGAGTAGAAAACTTCACAGACTTGTCATAACAGTTAAGATGAACACATTTATGCTCTAACCAATTCATACCCAGAATCACATCCAAACCTCTTAACGGCAAACAAATCAAATCAACAACAAAGTCTCTGTCGAAGATCGATAAGGGACACTTAGAACACACCGAAGAAGTAGTCACCAACCCCTTGGCTGGAGTATCGACGACCATTTATCCATTCAAAGAAGAGAACACAAGACCCAATCTCTCAACACAATCAGCAGCAATAAAACAATGCGTAGCACCAGTATCAATAATAGTAATTAAAGAAGTACTATTAATGAAACATGTACCTCTAATAAGTCCGTCCTCAGCAACTGTCTGATCCTCAACCAAAGAAAACACTTTACCACTTGACTGAGCCCTCTTCGGTTTTGGACACTGGATACCAATGTGCCCTTCTTCTTTACAGTTGAAACAAACCACACTCTTGTGTTCACACTTAGACACAACATGTCCGTTCTTACCACAATGGTAACATCTCTTCACTTCAGCAGTGCATACATTACTCTTGTGTCCAGGTTTCCAACACTTAAAGCAAATCACACCAGCAGGAGCATCTCCCCCACTAGTCCTCTGTCCATGAACAACTCTCTGTTTACCCTTACCAGCTGGGGCATCATAAGGCTTACCACGACTCTGTGGGTGCTTACCCCTCTTCTCATTGATAATCTTGTAATGTGCATTACTGTCTTCCTCATAAATCCTACAGCTATCAACCAAATCAGCAAAGACACAGATTTTCTGATATCCAACTGCTTTCTTAATCTCCAGGCGCAACCCATTCTCAAAATTAATACACTTTGAAAACTCAGTATTTTCCTCAGCGTAATGCAGATAAAACTTGGCCAACTCAGCAAACTTGGCAGCATACTCAACAACAGACATATTTCCTTGCTTCAGCTCAAGGAACTCAATTTCCTTTTTACCACTGACATCTTCAGGAAAATACTTTCTCAAAAACTCCCTACGGAACACAGCCCAAGTGACATTATCACATGCAGCTTCTAACTTCTGGCAAGTCTCTAGCCACCAGTCATCAGCCTCGACTGCTAGCATATGAGTCCCATAACGAACCTTCTGCGCTGGAGTGCAGTCCATCACGCGAAAGATCCTCTCAATCCCTTTCAACCATTCCAAAGCTCCGTCAGGGTCATACTTTCCCTTGAACGTAGGTGGATTCTCTCTCTGGAAAGTCGCCAAGCTACGAGATCCAGCATTCCCGTCAGCATTCGGCTGATTTTCCATCGCATGAGCCATTGCTTCTAGAGCAGCAATAAGAGCAGCATCATTCCTTCCAGCCATCTCAACTTCTCACTACAACATAAACAACGATTAGAACATCAAAATAACAATACTCTATTGTTAGACAACTACGACTCGATAACATGGTCGGACGAACCTTTTGCTCTGATACCAACTTTGTAACACCCCAATTCTACCCCAAGCAATTATGCAAAATAAATCAAAGTTATAAAATTTCAATCATACAGATGAATCGGGACGTTACAAATTCTTATAACAAATTCATTGCGTTCATCATGGATATATAACACTTTTAAAACATCGGGTGAACCATCGTCATATCATCTTTAATAAAATAATTCAACAACTACGCAGCGGAATTCTTCAATAACATCTTTAAATAAAAACAACAACGACGAAACATCTCACATTTAATAATCATTAATTCAAAATTCAGCAACTGAAAATCAACAATAAAAAATCAGCAAGCATTCATCCCCCCGAGTGTTACATATCAGAGCAATGACACTGACTCGAACTATTGAAGGTATACGGCCTTCACTCGCGATTACCTGCACGTTACCAACATAAGGGCAACATTCAAACAGAAGGGGTGAGATATCTAACAATATAATAAAGCGCATGATAATTAATATATTAAATTAGATCACTAATATCACAACTTCTCATCTCATAATCAACAATAATTACAGCATATACGCTCATTCATCAACATCAAATACACTTCATTATTCAATCATATAATGCGACTAGAAACTATGCAAATGCATGTGGTACCATTGGAGCAGAACTCCCATCTCAAAAATCTGCCAATTAATAAAGGCATCAACAAGGCATAGCCTTCATCTCAAAATTTTCCAATCCAGGCCATCTCAACGAGCATAAGCTCAAACTCATAAATGCAATATATGCGACTCATCATGAATGTAATCACAACACCCAAGTTAACAACATTTCAAATCATCTCAAAACAACAACATATCAATCATCTCAAAACATCTCAATCATCTCAAAACAACAACATCTCAATCATCTCAAAACATCTCAATTAACAACATCTCATAATTTATTAAACATCATTTATCATCACAAAATCATCGAACACAACTTCATCAATAAAACCTCACCAATACTCAACTGTATATGAATAGTGCAGTAATCCATCCTGTTATTCTACTAATTTATATTGTTACTGTCACTAATCCTACTGTCATAATTCTAACACCAGCCTCTAAACATCTACTATATATTGTTCTGTCCAAAAATCAGCACAACAATCATCTACGGGAATTAATTCTAATTCATGCATTATATGCTAGGATTACACTTCTTATCCATCATTTAATCACCTAGAGTAAATCTCATCGCGTTAGCTAATCAACGCTTCGAATGGCATATCAAACAACATCCTAAAACTCAAGTTACAGCAATTAAAAGCCAATTCTATCAAAAACCAGACATTATGTATCGACACAAAACCTTATGGATCTACTCATCCTGCTTCATCTATACACTATGAGTTGACACATCCTCCTTATGGATCAACTCATCATGGCTTTAAATTACAGCATGTATCAACACATGCACTTCACCGGTCGACTCATCCTGAGTCTCACACACTCATATGTCGATGCAAGCCCTTCTTGTATCGACTCATCTTCAGTCAATCAACCTTCATGTATCGACACATCTAATTTGGGGTTGACACATCCTGCTACAGTTTGCATAATTTCTGAGTTTTCTTCTGTAATCTTACTACGGGAATTATGTTAAAGTCCTACAAACCTTAATATAACCATGGAAATTCATCACCTAACGTTATACCCTATTACTCCATCGATCAAACAACATAATAACATCATTATCCATCAAGAATTCATCAATATTCACCATACATCATTCGTAATACGTCCAAAGCAAGAACAAACATCAATTACCTCTAACCCCATATATCAAACATCATGAACCCAATTATAAAGTCAGAACCCCACCCTTACCTTGGATTGAAGGTCGCTCTACAATTTCCGGGTTGAATCTTTGTTCTTGCCATTTTCCACTTTTTTCCAACAGCTTCACGTTCTCTTCCAAATCCTTATTTTCTTCTACTGCTTCTTCTTCTATTCTAACAACAAATAATAAAATTACCTAATATTCTATTATTCCTTAGTGGGCTCCAAACCTACACCCCCTTATTACATCTACTATCTCAAAATAGGCCCACATCAAAATAATATTAACTTCTAACATTATTTCACCAAATAGTAATATTATACCTCTAATATTATTATTTCTCCACTTAATAATATAAATCTAATTAATTATAACACATATTCACAAGTATTCCAAAAATAATTTAATAAAATAATTAAATAAATTACGGGCGTTACAATATCGAGTTTACGCTATATAGTCTCCATGATCTATTGTTGTTTACCTAAAAAGTGTCCCCAGATCTGGGTATAGGATCTATACAAGAATACTCCAACAAACCTTTAAAAGTAAAGCAATCAAAGCAAACAAAGAAAGCAATTTAAAATGATCTAGACCCTAAGGTAAACCCCACTCTATAATTGTCCCCAGCAGAGTCACCGGTTCTGTGATACGGTGGCAGAACTTACTATTAATACTTATTTTGTGTTTTGTATTCGCAAATGTGCGATAAGAAAGAGTCACCACCGACTTTTCTTTTATCTAACAAGGAAAGGGTGAAAAGAACTTAAAAAGACCTTTTTTTATATATTTCTGAGTAAGGGGGGTAGATTATGGAAAGGGAATGTGTTAGCACCCTTTCCATCCATGATTTTCCATGGGCTCTTAGGTACTTGCTCATTTTCAAAATTGCTTGTGTTTGTGTGTTTTGAAAAGCTTTGAAAAATGCCTTAGTGCGGCGATTCACTTTATGGTAACTCTTGTATCAGTCCTCAAGAGTGTGATAAAGTGTTTTGAAAACTTTTTTTTGAAAAGTATTTGAAAGTGTGGTGTGAAAAATTTGTTTGAGAAAGTACCTAACAATTATCTACCTACTCGAAAAAAGACTATTCTTTTCCTCCTATCCTTTAGACCGTGTTATCCTACTATTAGTGAGTAAGTAACCGTAGTCGTTGGATGTTGAGGGACTATTGAAAAGGGACGTAATGGTCATTGAAGGCAACATATAAGGATACCTTAGCATTTCGATGGGACTATCATCATAAGATCATTTCTCGTAGGCAACTCGAGGGACATTTAGGGACTATGATCTTTATGATGACTTTAAACTGAGGGTCTTTGCTAAGAGTATCCCTACGTTCGAGGGACATGACCATTGTTTCTGAGGCAACCAAGTGGGGTATACCCTAAGGGTGCATGTGTTAAATAGTGTGCTTCTTTCAGTTATTTTTATCTTTGATATTAGTGATCTAAGATTGATTGATTAAGCATACACGCCTAGGTTGCTAGCAATTATATACAAGCATATAAAATATAAAAGCAAGAAATAGAGGTCCTACACTATTACAAGGCTTTGGTGTAGATACATAAGGAATTGACTGAAAATAATATGCGTAAATAAAACCCTAATCAAGCTATTACAAACCGAGCACAGTTACATTAATAGTAAAAATTAATCGTACGGCAAAAATAATTACGCGTGAGAATAAAAAAATTGAAATAAGTTTGAAAACCCTAAAAAAATCTAATTTCTTATTGAAAATGTTTTTTTTTGATGTTTTATGAAAACAATTAGAAGTTAAACCTAATTTCTAACTAATTTTAAATTAAAGAAAAAAAGGTTAAAGTTTAGTTAAATTAATTTGCAAAATTAGTTTTATTAAGAAAAATTCTAAATCCTAATTTTTATTATTTTTTATGATTTTATTGGAAAATAATGAATGAATAGAAAATATAAACTACTTAACAAAAACTAAAATTAAATAAAATAAAGGGAAGAAAAATGGGCCTGAATCGAAGAGGCTTGGGTTGCCCTTCTATCCAGGGGGCTGATCGAAGGCCTTGTTCGAGGGTCTTGGGGGGTGCTAGGTCTGCAAGAAAATACGTTAGAAATTAAATACGCAAGGCCTGGGATTCAAAGAAACTTGGGTTGCCCTTCAATCCAGGGGGCTGATCGAAGGTTCCTGCGGGACTGAACGTCCAGGGCGTTCAATCTGGATATGACATCCTTTGATCTAGAATTCTGCAAGGAAGTTTTTTAGAAAAAACACGAAATATATGACCTGGGTATCGAACTCAGGTCCTTTTCGCTGCAGCACATCTTCCTCACCAACCTGGTCAAAAGATATTTATTGGTACAAACGAATCTGCAAAGTTACGTTAGAAGCAAAAACACAGTATTTAACTTAAATATCGAATATGCGCGCTCAGTGGCCCCCTATGGTGTTAACCCATCGAAAACGAACTACAACTGTAAAATTCGAAGGTAAGCTCAGATTGTACCCTAACAATGGAATGATCTCAATCCTGCCGTTTTGCTCACATGTAACACACTCAAACAAACATGAATATTAGCAACAATATGTATATATGTTCAACATGAATTTAAATCATACTTAATAAGTTTGAGATCAACGTCAAAATTACCAACAGGGGGGTTGTATGAGGGATGCTTCTGCGTGAACCCCAAGAACACAATTCAAATGTTAGTCTGGACGGAGACTGCACGCAAAACCGGCTTTGAGTTTGACAATCTTTGGCAACTTTGTGGAATCTCGTGGGGAAGGAAACGTTTTCTTCTAAGGTAGCCTCCATATGTTTTTTCGTCCTTTTTTCTGTGAGAGCATGAGGTTTATATAGACAAAGGGATTTAGGTCAATATTTGTGTATCAAATCTCTTCCCATTATGATGATGATATTTGATTTTATTTCTTCATAAAGACTTGCTATATTTGATTCAATCACGTGCCAATTTGTTTTCATGCGTTAATATCATCCTGTTATGAGCTGTTTGGGTCTCCAACATGATGAAAATCGAAAGCTGGCCTGCCCTTGCAAATCCAACTCCCTTCGAATTTTCTCTCTTCGATAGCTTCAAAATCCCAATTTGAATTCCTCCAGCTTCAATTACATAGCCCCTTCGATTGTCTCCCTCTGCTTCGATTGCTTAATTCGAAAAGAATCCCCTAGTCGAATTAGCTCTTATGGAGTTGTGAACAAACAAGGCAAGAATCTGGCCTGGACAGGTTAGGATATGTGTTTTTGCTTAGTCTTGCCAACCTACTTCATTTCTTCGAATCTGCCTTCTTTGCCAGCTTCAAAGTCCCATTCGAGCCAATCAAGACTTTCCTTAGTAGAACCTTGTTCTCCTTAATTGTTATGAGTCAAATTTTTCCAGCTTCAATAATAGGGCTCCTTCAATTGAACCACCCTCTGCTTTGATTTCCTGTCCTTTTGAAGAAAATTCCCTATTAGGCAACTTCGACCAGCTCTTGACCTTGTAATGAGTCTAAGTTCTGATTCGAAGTATTCAGAACATCCTTCATCAGAGCATATTAGATTAAGGCAAACTCTGTACTGAAATGCCACTCGAAGGTCATTTCATTATGATATTCTGATTGAGGGAAACTCTGAAGTTCTAGTCGAAGGACCTTTTGGAATGCTAATCGAAGAGCCTTTGTCCATACCAATCGAAGGAACTTTATTAAAATACCAATCGAAGGCCACTGCTACAATGCCAATCGAAAGATACTTGTTAAACTACCAATCGAAGGCCACTGCTACAATGCCAATTGAAAGATACTTGTTAAACTACAAATCGAATGCCACTGCTACAATGCCAATCGAAATATACTTGTTAAACTACCAATTGAAGGACACTGTTACAATGCCAATCGAAAGGTAGTTGTTAAACTGCCAGTCGAAGAGCCTTGTTAACTGGCCAATTGAAGGACCTTTGTCCATGCCAATCGAAGGGCGCTATGTAGATACCCATCGAAAGGAATTTTGGAGATGCCAATCGAAAGGCATTTTGGAGATTCCAATCAAAGGAAACTTAGAAACATTACTCACCAATTTTCCTTTTCTTTAGGCAATGGTTTGTGACCAACCATGTACGGGGAAATCTTGGGAAACATGAGAGGGAAAATTTTGGGGTACAATAATATGGTTACGTTGATATAGCATACCCTTACGAATCTTGAGGAAATAGGCGAAGCTGATGATATATCGCACACCTGGGTTTGATAACGAGGAAGATGGTATTGATCTTGAGAGCAATCTTGGGTCTTGGTTTGCTTTTTCTTATTCATCCACTTGGGATGATGAATAAAATAACACTTGATGGTGCATGGCTGCTTGGAGACTGAGGCCATGGGTTATGTTCGTGAATCGCTGCATGACATCTTAGGAGATAAGCTAGATTTCGTATGAGCATCACTGCATGAAGTCTGAGGCGAGGGTCTGTGTTGCAGAAGAAACACATTGTTGCATGAAGTCTTAGGCAATAGTCTTCATTACGTAATGAGGAACCGCACTACTGCATGACGTCTTAGGCAGTGAGTTAGGTTGCACTGCTTCCCGAGGTCTTAGGCAATGAACTAGGTTCTGGTTTCGAGCATCGTTGCATGTCGTCTTAGGCGATGGTTTGGGTTGCAGAATAAAGAAGCACATTGTTGCACGACGTCTTAGGCAATGGTTTATATCACTGAACAAGGAACCGCATTGTTGCACGATGTCTTAGGCAATGGGTTAGGTTCGTAAATTGCTGCATGTCATCTTAGGCGATATCCTAAACTTTGGTTTTAGAACATCGCTGCATGTCGTCTTAGGTGATGGTATGGGTTGTAGAATAAAGAAGCACATTGCTGCACGAAGTCTTAGGAAATCGTCTATATTACTTAACAAGGAACCGTGCTGCTGCACGATGTCTTAGGCAGTGGGTTAAGTTGCATTGTTGCCTGAGGTCTTAGGCAATGAACTAGGTTTTGTTTTTTGAGCATCGCTGCATGTCGTCTTAGGAGATAGTGGGTGTTATAGAATAAAGAAACACATTGCTACACGACGTCTTAGGAAATGGTCTTTATTATGAAACAAGGAACTACACTATTTCACAATGTCTTAGGTAGTGGGTTAGGTTCGCGAATCGCTGCATGTCGTCTTAGGCGACTGGCAAGTTTTGGTTTTTGAACATTTCTGCATGTCGTCTTAGGCGATGATCGGTGTTGCGGAATAAAGAAGCACATTGTTGCACGACGTCTTAGGCAATAGTCTATATTACTGAACAAGGAACCGTGCTGTTGCACGATGTCCTAGGCAGTGGGTTATATGAGGAGAATACATTGCTGCGTGGAGTCTTAGGAAACGTACCAAGCTTCGCACATTACTGCATGGATACTTAGGTAATGAACTGAACACATCACTGCATGGAGACTTAGGTGATGGGATGAACGCGTCACAACATGGTGACTTAGGTGACGGGTTAAATTGTAGGAGAAGTGTTTTGTTGATTGACCCTTAGATGATTGAATTGAGAGTGAGATTGTTTATTTGTTGTATGATACATGTGTATGATGTATGATATTGAGATGGAACCATGTGTATGTATGATGTATGACATGTGGAACCCTGAGCATATGCGTATTGAATGTTTGTATGTATGCAAAATGTATAGAGTATGTATGCTTTGGATATGCAAAATGTGTGTGTGAAATGTGTGTAAAGTGTGTGTATGCCTTGAAATGTTAGGAAGACTATTTCTGGCATTCTCTCCTTTAAACCATTGGTTTTGAATTACCAATCCCTAGTGTTGTATGTTGTATTATCGTGGCATCGTTGAATTTGATTTGAACGCGACGAAAAAGTGTTAGCAAGATTTTGAACATTGATCTTTTGTATTGTAAGCACAAGCATAGGGGTAAACATATGCACAAACTTTGTGTTGTTGGCATAGATGTCAGAGTATACATATGCATTAGACATAGACGCGGATTTTCTTTTTATGTTTTTCTGACCAAAATGCTTTTTCGATGTTTTATCATATGCTTTTATTTGTCAATTCCCCCAGAATGATTTCGAAACAATATTCATAAGTAATAAGCATAGTATTTTGTAAAAAAGTCTGAGAAAAGAAAAACACAATTAGAAAGATGAAAAGAAAAGAGAAAATTTTATTGATTATGCCTCTAAATAGGTGAATGTACAAGATTAAATTCCTAGAAAAAGGTAATTACTGTAAATGGTAATGAAAAAAATGATAATTGTTACTTCTATTTCCCCAACATCCTTTTAATAGCTCATGTCTCCTTTTCTTCTGAGTCGTATGATTTAGATCCATCTCCCCCTTCGTGGTTTGTAGTCACAGTCCTTAGATCGCAGTCTTTTTTGTTCTTTATTTCTTTATATGAATGATACCTAATTTTTTCCTGGATTGCCCTTTCGGGTTTTCAATCCACCGAGATAATTTTTTTGTTTATATGCCCTTAGTTTTTGCGTGGATCTCCCTTTAGGGTTTTCGATCCACCGGGACGCTCCTTTTTGCCTAAATCACCCATTTAGGGTTTAAGCTTATTGAGCTTCTTATACATAGTATTTCTTGACTGCATTTTAATTTTCCGGATGCGGTAGTTCTTCCCCATCCATCGTGGTGAGGATGAGACCACCACCAGAGAATGTTGTTTTGACTACGTATAAATCTTCATAGTTGGGTGTCCATTTACCATGTGAGTCGAGGTGAGGTAGCATAATCTTCTTGAGCATTAGACTATGTCTGTCGATGATAGACCATTTACCGTTACTCAGAAAGAATTTCGAGTCTAATTTCCGTAGAGTTTGTTTGTCGATGATAGAGGCATTTTCTGGATATTCTTGCTTTTCCAAGTACTTCTTGATGCCATAAAGCCAAGGCTTGTAGTTTGTCCCTTCTTCAATAGCAAGGCAATGTGTGGGCTCTTCGAAGTGTCTGTTTGTGATGCGTGGTTCGTGGTTCGGCCAGGTCACTTTGAACATAGCTGAGAGAGTTGTCAGGGCGTCTTCCATTTGATTTTCTTCTCGTGGGATGTTAAATAACCTCTGTGAATTCCGCAGCCGATTTTAAAACATTATCCCAA
The DNA here is from genome assembly GCA_948472305.1 of Vicia faba. NCBI lineage: Eukaryota > Viridiplantae > Streptophyta > Magnoliopsida > Fabales > Fabaceae > Vicia > Vicia faba. Next base: position 202,728,471 of record OX451736.1, read on the forward strand.
TATGGAATCAGTTTTGGATGTTTAGCATCCCATTCGCTGTTGAATTGGTATATGACTAATGTGGAGTCCCCAAATACTTTAAGGTGCTTTATTCTCAGATTGATGGCAGCTTCGAGTCCTAGTATACAAGCTTCGTACTCGGCGATGTTGTTGGTGCAATCGAAACACAACCTTGCAATATAGGGCTTGTGATAATTCTTTTGGAGAGGTCAAGACTGCCCCTATATCGTGCCCCAGTGCATTTGAAGCTCTGTCAAACATGATTTTCTAACGTTCCCCTGGCTTGGGTCCTTCGTCAGGTCTTGGTATTTCATAGTCACCTATAGCCATGACATCTTCATCTGGAAAGTCGAACTTTTATAGGTTGGTATTCAGGTAGTGGTTGGTGAGCTAAGTAATAGCTTGATCGGCCTTTATTTGACGATCTGCTTTAACATTTCCCCTAGCTTGATTTTTTCCGGATCTTCCTTTATGCCTAGATTAATGATCTCGATAGCCTCTTGATACGGTTGTACGTTGTCAGCCTTTCGCTCTATTTCTCTTGCCATTTCTTCAGGAAGTTCAAGATCTTCATCATCTTCCTCTTCGGCTTGGTTGATAGGAGCATCAAAATTATATCGGGTCGCAGCAGTAGCATTATCGATGGTTTTGGGCATGGATTTGCACCGTTGTCATGTCTTGGTGCATATTTTAGTATATGAACTCTTGAAAATGCATATGCCGAGAAAGTATTGCCATTTTTAAATTTGAGAGATAAATGCAAGAGAAAGACTAGGATCTTAATTGAAAACAAAATATAACTTTTATTAATTATAAATATTGTCTGAAACAAAATGGGGGGAACCCTTACAAGAAACCCCTATGCCTCGGGCTTGACATAAGTTCTTTCAAAAACAAGAAAAATTACTTAGGAAATAAAAAGATCTCGGGAATCTCCACGGTTGTCCATCTTTTGAGTTCTTCTCCTGGGGCGCATTCTCGGATGAAGTCAGTTTCCTTCTTGGTGTTGACTTTGTTGGATATCATTTCCACATGTCTGCCATGCTCCGTTACCTTGTTGACAAAAGTCTCTTGGATCCGAGGAAACAGTATTTTACCCTTTAGAGTAGCTTTATATTTTTCTTCAGGGTATGGTCTGAATTGGACTATTCCCTGGTCCACTAAATTTTGTAGCGTCCTTTCCAAGGATTCATTATGTTTTAACAGGAACCCCCGTTTGAATAGATATTCCTTAAACAAGTTGATTGGGGTTTTTTCTTGTCAGGTTGTCCCAAAGTTACTACTAGTGGATTATCAACAACATGAGTAACAGTCGTTTTTAGGGGTGCCGAGTTGGCATCCTCTAGGTCATGGTCTTTGTATTGCAGGTCCAAGTAGTTGTCTGTATTATTGATTGAAATCTGTAGGGGTATGTGATTCCCTTGCTTTTGATAGCGGTGGGACAAACCCTTCAGTTTCAACTTCTCTATTCTCTTGTTGGGCTATGACGGAATTTTAGAGTCCTGCTTCTGGCTTTTTACTTAGTTGGTGACCGCTTGATGCACCAATTGTTTGGGCTACTTCTTCGAAAGCTATCATGGGAATCTGATCCTGCCTGTCAATGATGTTCTTCAAAGCTAGGAGAACTTGAATCATATCTCCTTTCATTGAACTTACATCACCCTTTACTTGGTCGAGATCCTCCTTGGATGCAGCCTGAGTTTCCTCGATTTTCTCCATTTCTTTTTGTCAATAGGCCCTTGTTTAATATGGAGGCCAAGGAGGTGGATATCTTCTTCTACCAATGGTTTAACTGGAGAGATTTTGAAGAAGATGAGCTTTGATGTGATATGCAGGTGTTTATGAATGCATGCATGCGAATGAATATATATGAATATGAGCGGGGTTAAATGTCTTATTCACTTGGGTATATATTTATTTTTCGCTTCTTTTTTTTTATTCGGCGATCAGCTTAAAAATAGGTACACAAATGAGATGTGGAAACAAGATGCCTTTATTGAAGGTAACATGATTCAGATATTGAAAGATAATACGCTCTTAAACCAAAACTTGTTTGCATGAAATTAAGCAAAGGGAAATAAGTCTTCTAGGTGCGCCTGCGGATGTCTGCTCTTGAAACCATCCACCTTTGCTTGACAAAGCTTGAGAAAGTCTTCAGTACATTATTTCCCTTTTATGGCTTTGATTTCAGACATGTTTGGCGCATTGACGTGGACAAGTTGTTTCCGTTGGTATCCCTTTTTAAAGACAGTCACCGAGATCTTGATTTTATTAATTTTTTTTGTACCCTGTCAATAAGATAAATAAAAATAATGGATGACGAATATATGAAATGTATGAATGCATAGATGTAGGGTTGAGTGGAGGGGTTTTGTGACAGGTACCCTTAGAAGGTAAGTTCCTTAATTTTGACCTAGGGTTAGTCTACCCTCCCAAAAGGTGGTTTCCTTAGGGGTATCGTGAATAACACCATAGGGAAAAAGCATGAGGGCCTCCCTTAGGTGGAGCATCTTTACGGACTGAAACATTCGTCTCAAAGTCGCGAAAGGTCTCGTCATGAGATTTTAGGTTAAGGTCGTTACAAAGAGTCATGGGTGTCCTTCCAAAGTCCTACTCGTCAAAAGGATATCTCTCGATAAGTATTCCTTTTTTGGAAGTCCACCGACTCTAAGAGAAGTCGTCACATAAACTCCCAGGGATGATGTATCCCCTAAGCTAATAGACGAACCTTCTTACTAAGGGTTTATTTGAGAATATTTTTTTCGAAATAAAAACCCGCCACATAGCAAATATATAATGATAAGAAAAATTGACAATAAATAAATAAATGCAGTAAAATACATAAATGCAATAAATAAATAAATAAAGAAAATTAAAACCCAAAATAAAACCTAAAACCTAAGGGTTAAAGAGTCCCTAGAAGAGTCGCCGGCTGTTGCGATTGGTTTTTAAATCAAGAGTCGCCACTATTAGTTTTTATCCTAGGGAAGGGAATCTAATAGTAAACCCTAATTCGCAGGCAGAGATTCTAGGTTTCAGACTTCATTAGATGAAAGGAATGTGTTAGGCACCTTTCATCTACCTTGTTCACAAGGATACTAGGTTTTAGGTTTAACTTTGGGTGAAATAGGGTTTTAAATTTTTATAGGGGAATTCGCCATAATTTTTGATCGTATGCCTATGTATCATCTTTTAAGGAATCAGAGTCCCAATTCATAGTTCATATGGGTTGGTTTTTTTTAGGGGTTGCAAATGTATTTTGAATCACCTCTCATTTTGACCGGGAGTAGTAATTGCGGAGTTTTTTTGGCTAAATGCGCGATTAGTCAAAATCCGTTTGAAACTCTTTTGCAAAAACAGTTGTTTTAGATTAGTTTATTGCGAAAAAAATAGTTTGATGTTGGTTATGTATTTTTTATCATATTAACTGCAAAAACTCTTGATTAATGCATGATAAAAAATATTTAATGCAATATGTAGAAAATAATATATGCATGAGTTTGAATAAAAATAATTTATTTATATGATATAATAAATAATATAATAATAATATGTAATAATAATAATAATATAACTGAAAATAAGAATATAATATAAAAGAAATAAGAATAAGAAAATAAAATAAAAATATAATAATTATAAAGAAATAATAGAAAAATAAATAATTACAAGGGGGTGTAGTTATAGTTAGCAAGTAAAACTAGGGGGTGCCTAAAAGAAATCTGGTTGGGCCCAAAAATAGTTTTGACAGGGGGGTGCTAATCTGTTTAGGAGTTTATCAATTAAGTAGTAGGGTGGTGCGAAGAGGAAACAAGCTTAGGCCCAAACATTTGGGAGAGAGGCTGAGGGATTGTGTGTAGCCCGGATGTATGGATCCTTATGCAGACCTAGCCTTGCGATCGTCTGATCAGAAACAAACAGACAAAATTGAGAGACCATGCTTATTATTGTGGGCGCACGTGCATATGTTTGGGACGGAGAAATACATTGTGTTTTAAATTTTTTATTTCATTTCCCTTTTGTTGTTTGAATTACAATCATCTTCCTCTCTTTCTCCCGTCCTCGCCGTGAACCCAAGCCCTAAAATTGTCCCCTTTTACACAAACCTTACACTCACCACGGCGGCGCTCTACACTATCCTTACCATGAATCGAACCCCATCCCCAAGCATAAAAACAAAAGAAAAAAAAGCTAAGGATTTTTTTTACCCACTCCGCGACTGTCTTCTTTTGGTTTTCCGAGCCTTTTTGATTTGGAACTAAGCTTGTCTCCTTCGTCTTGCAGGGTGTGGTGAGCTTTAAATATTGATGGAGGTGCGGCTGTAAAAGGAGGCTATCAATGGCAGGGATGAGGCCGATTAGGGTTTCGGATATAGAAATCCCAATCGCCGCTTCTTCTTTCGGATATTTGTTCTTCGTGGTTTTCTCTTCGCGGCATCAAGCTTGATATCAGCCTCCTCTTCTTGTTTTTCTTCCCAGTTCTTCTTTGGTTTAATCAACGTAATCCCCCCCCCCCTTCTGTTCATTCTTTGTAGTTATTTATAGGGTGATTTTAGTTTAGGGTTTTGGTTAGAATTAGCATAGATTTAGGGAGATTAGAAATTAAGGATTGGAATTAGGGATATCAATTGATACGGTATATTGTATTTTACGGATTTGGATTGTAACAGAAATGATATTGTTTTTACTGATTTTCTGGGTAATAATATTTGATTGGATTTGATTATAATTTTTCCAGATTAATTTCTATAGTAGTTGTTTTTTCCTTGCAAAAATGAGCGCTAATTTAGGCTAATTGGAACAATAATTTCTACTAGACATGGGCATGCACTAATGCTTTCCTCTGCTTAAGCCCAACTCACGTTTTCTTGTTACAGCAAAAACTAATTTCTAAACTCAATTGGGCTTTAGCTATTATTCTTCCAAATTGGGCCTGCTTAGTTTAATTATTTCAGCCCCTCTTTTTCTAATAACAACTGTTCAATAATTAAGAACTTAATAGTTACTCGAATATTTTTTATTTTCGAATCGCATGGGCCATTGGCCAACATGCCTTGCAAATTTTCACGGATACACGAGGCTTTCTGATTTAGAAAGCCGCGCTCTCCTAGATTTAAAATACACCCCCTTGTCTTGGATAAAGATGGGCCATCAGATACTACTGTACAGTCTTTAATTAAATATTTCTTTTATTTTAAATCTTTAAAATATAAAATCATCGCGGTAGGGAAAATTTGGGGTACGACAGTAGAGTATATGTTCTATCACTTAATTAGTGAGAAAGCTATTTACTACACCGATCAGGATCGATTGGAGAATATATTGGAAAACACAAGTGTCACTAAATCCATGTTTACTGCTTGTCTAGTAGCAAATTCAAAATTCCAAGAGGCCCGCTCGTTAACTTACGGTCAATTTGTCTCAAAGTTTATTTATCACAAGAAACAAAGAGAGTGGAGACCTTGCAAGAAGGGATTCACCATTGGTCGATTGATGTGGGTTCCACCAATGAATGGTGAACTATTTTATCTATGGATGATGTTAACAGTGGTCAAGGGACCTACAACTTATGAGGAAATTTGAAAAATAGGTGACAACCAATGCGATACATTTAGAGATGCATGATTTACAATGGGCTTTCTTGGGGACGATAAAGAATACATTGGTTCTATAAAGGAGGCAATTCAATGAGGTTTGGGTCATTTTCTTCGAAAACTTTTTGTGGTTATGCTTTTGTCGGGTGCTATTAATCACCCTGCACATGTTTGGAGGGAATCTTGGTTGTTGTTATGCGATGGTGCCCTACATGCACAAAGATTATTGGTTATAAACCAAGGTTTCTCTTTATCTCACTACCACATAATATTGCACATTTTTAACATGTATTACTAAATTATTATCCCAATGTAACTTTCCTGCTATAATGTTTCTGAATTACTCATTACTTAAAGCATGATAACACACCATATGTATGTCTTTTATAATTAAGTCACCTATATTCTAACTACATCCAAACTTAATTTTTAAATATCTATCCTTTCAAAGTTGGTTTTGATAGAAGCCGAATTATAGAATTTGATGTTAATAGAAATTGAAAAGCTGCTTCAGGAATATAGAAGGACACTCAAAGAATTTGAACCAATTCTATATCCAAATGGTTATGTTCTATAATAGTTAGGCAATAGACTCATATATGATGAACGTAATTACGATGCGTCGATAATGAGATCGGAATTCATAAATTTGTTTAATTCTCTTACAGGTTAGTCTTCACGATTCTTAATTTAATTTCAACATTACTGTTCTACATCTGGCTTCTTATTTTATCGCTTCTTTATCATAATTATTTATTTAGATTTCCTGTTATTAACTGTTTTTTAGATGGACAAAGAGGCATCTATGAAAAAATTATGGAAGTTTTCCAGTCTCAAAAGGGTGGTGTATTCTTGCTTCATGGTTACGGCGGTACCAATAAGACATACATGTGGAGAGCACTGGGAGCAGCTTTAAGGTCCAAGCATAATATATGTTTAACTATTGCAACCAGTGGTATAACTTCTTTGTTATTTCCCGGTGGTAGAACTGCACATTCTAAGTTCAAGATTCTTGTACAAACTATGGATAATTCTACCTGCAAAGTTGAATATAATGATGATGTTGGAGACCTTTTAAGGCAGACCAAACTAATCATATGGGGTGAAGCACCAATTGCATACAAATATACTTTTGAAGCACTTGATAGAACTTTGAAAGATGTTATGAGTACATACAGTAATTCTAAGGATATTGTTGTACCCCAAAATTTGCCCTCCCATTTCTCAATAATTTCTCATCACAAAGCCCTTGGAGATCAAGATCCAGTTAGGGTTTCATCTGCTCAAGACTTCTCCTTGCACTGTTGACCCAAATTAGGGTTTGTGTTTGCATAGAGATGTTTTGACTTAAAATGCCTAAAATGACTTTCATGCTTCATATTAGACTCCCAAGTTTATCCACATCAAGTTTCAAGCCTTGATTCCAAGTTTTGCCCAGTCAATTGGACAGTTGACCTAAAAATCAGCTGTATTGGGGAAAAAGTCAACTGTGGCCAATTGACAGTCAAATCTCATGAAAATTGACCCACATCAACATTATGAACTCACATGGACCATTTGATCAAGTTTGGATCACAATGCCATAAGAAATTTGATCAGATCACCAAAAGGGCAAAATGGTCATTTTTAGGGTTTTGACTGCACAAAGGCAATTTTTGACTGTTTGACCTAGCCAATGGCAAACCAAGCTCACATATGGACTCAAGGCCCCCATGGAATTGTATTGACATGCTCAACAAGTTCAAAAGATCCCAAGTACACAAGATTGACAGTTGAATTTCCCAGTCAATTGATCAATTTTGATTGTATACTGAAAAGTCAAACTTTGACTTTTTGGTCAAAATCAAGAGTCAAGATTCATTTTTCATCAAAACATGCCAAATCATGAAACTTGTTCACCAAGAAATCAAAAATTGCAAATTAGGGTTTGAAATGAGAATTTTTCATAACTTAGAATTTTTCTAAGTTATGAAAAACCCTAATTTTTTCCTAACTTTGCCCCACTTTCTCACCAAGATTCATTTGGATTCAAGCAAAAGTCAAAACATGAAAGTTGTAGCTTATTTCATAATCTACAACTTTGATTCACAAAGTTTTCCCAAAAGAAGCTTGTATCTCAAGTTACAATTTTTGGAATAAGGGTACTAAACCATTCTTAACTTAGTGAAAATTTGACCTATTTTAGGCAAGGTTTTTACCTAACTTCAAGACCATTTTCTATATACTTCCACTTGGAATTTCAATTTGCACTTCAAAGATGGATTGTATTACACATTCCAATCTTTCCAAAATGTCCAAGAACTCATCAAACAACCTCATGACTTGAGAGAATCGAATTTTGCAATATGGCAAAAACTCACTTTTGAATTGGCCAATTTCCATGTTCATAACTTGTGCAAATTTTTCAAATCCGCATGCAACTTGATTACAGGCCTCTAAACCATCCAACACTCATAAATTTAATGCAAACTCATTGTGCCAAGACCATGTTCTATGTGTTCAAGCATTGCATAGTGGTTTAATCCATTTTTAGATAAAGCACTTTAACCATTTTTGCAAAAGTAAGCTTTATGTCAAAATGAAAATCCAAGAAGTACAGATCAAATCCCCTTGGCACAAGTTTAGGGACTAATCACACTGATCAATGCCAAGGTTTGCAGCATGTTATGGGGGCCTCTACCTGTCTAAACACCAACTTGGCCTTTGCTTGCTTAAGTGTGAAGAAATAGAGCATAACACCAAGACAACTTTCATCTCAACAATAAAACCCTTAAGCAAATATTTTGTACACATTCAAGACATCCTAACTGAGCTAGCACACGACTCCAACACCTCCATTGCCCCCTAGAACACAGAACCACCCTCAAACTGCCCAAACAGAGCTCTTACTGGAATTTGAGTGCCAACTCTCATCCCTTTCATGCATTCTTGCTAAAAGCTCATCAAACACATTCCCTAGCATCACTTGAAGCTAATCCAAACATAAAACACGATCTGTAACTCCTCTAATCAGTTCCACCATTTTCACTTTCTTGTTTTGCAGTTGAAGGTCCATAGCTCGATACAAGGTGTTTCAAAGCAAAGTAAGCATTGGAATAGCATCACTACACTTCAGGCAAGCTGTACAGATCATCATCTTGCCCTGAAAGCTCCCCCATTGCCAGATACAACTTCAACTGAACAGGTATCTTCTTGAACTTCTAACTCTTAGTGTAGGCATCATTAGCTCTAAGTTTGTGAATAAGAAGTGTTCTACTCATGCCCCTGAATCTGTACATACTTTTACTTTTCATTTATTTTGCCTAAGCTATGAGAATTTAAGGTCTGAATGTTGATAAAAACTTAGGTTAGGATTTGGGAATGATGAAATTCTCTCTCATTTCTGAGAGTTAGGATGAGTTCTTTACATATTTAGAATCGTGATTCAATGCTTAACATTTCTTATGTTGTAAGTTTGTGCAAAAGATCAAGGAATCCAGATGTTTGAATTGATGTTCAGGCGCGCGTTTTTGAACATTTTTCTGTCCAGAGGTTGAAGAAGAAGCCACATGGGCTAGGCCTGCTTTGATATTTATTTTCACACCATGTTTTTGGTTTTACACCCCCTGAGCCCATTTTGTTTGTTTTATTGATTTTTTGACTTTTCTTTTTTCATTCTGGTTTATTTATTTTTCCTCATGATATTAAAAATATAAAAATAATTTTTTACACCATTTTTGAATTTATAGGCATTTATTTGTTTAGATTAGTTATTTGTACATAAATAATTATATAAACTCACTTTTTACTTAAAATACTAGAAAATATTGTAAGCATATTTTATTTTCATTTTTATTTTGTTTTATCTTCTTAAAATATTTTGTATAAAATATACTTTTTTAAAATATTAAATATTATTATTTTTATATATATAACACATATTTAGAAATTAATACATATATATAGATATTTATTAGAATATTTAGTAAAAAAATACAAAAATATATACACTTTATTTTTTATTAACATTTAATAGTAAAATATCATTTTGACAAATATACTTCATTTTTATTTTTATTTTATATATAATTGATAAATATTAGTATATATTAAATAATTAATACTTTTTATCTAAGAAAGTTAGGATTTTGCCCTAAACATTAAAAAGCTCCAAAAATAATACTTTTTTTATTTTGTTTATTAGACATAAAAAATACCTTTTTTATATACATATAAAAAACCCTTTTTGCATCTTGCATATTTATTTTATTTCTATTTAATTTGTGAAAATTAATTATCTTGTAAATACCCCAAATTGATGTAATAGTTAGATCTAAATTCCTTGTCTAAATATCCCTCCATTTGAACATTTGTATCCACCTTCCCATATTGTGTTGTAATAGCTTAGTAAATTTATTTTTCGCACTTTATTGTTTTCTAAATATACCATGTTAGAATTAGGGTTTGGATGCAAATGAAAACGACAAAAATAGTTTGACCTAATTTCAAGATAAACAAGCATGAAAATGGACAACACATATCACACTTGCACCCCTAGGGTATTCCACTTGTTGCCCTCAATAAATGGGCCATATTGCATGTTAGGTCTCTTTGGGCAAAACAAATACAAATCAATTGATCATAGTCCCTCGATGACGCTTTTGAAAAGTTGCCTAAAATGACCAAGTCCCTTAAAGAAAAATTGCCCAAAGATACTTAACACTATTGCAATTATGGTCTAAACGATGACCCGCGCCCGTCCCTTTCACCTCCTAACACAAGATTGTCCACCAAATGCAATGGTGGAACAAAATTGTTAAAAGGGTTAAAACATAACAAAAATCTTTGAGAACTTTAGGGTAGATAGCTCTTAAGTACTTGTCAACTTGCAAAACAAAACACTTGCTTATTTTTCAAACCACACTTCACAAACACTTTCAAAACAAACTTTTAAAGAAACCTTGAAACATCTTTTCAAAAAGACAAACACCTTTTGTAAAACATTCGAGTAAAGAATTGTTACAAGGTTAGCCTAGACAAGGCATCTTTTTCAAAAAATTTTCAAAACCATACACAAAGCACCATTTCAAACAATTGAAAACCAAGGCAAGTTGATCTAAGCAAGTACCTAAGATCCCATGGATAACCATGGATAGAAAGGGTGCTAATACCTTCCCTTTCTATAATCTACTCCCCGAACCCAAGAAAAATCTCAAAGGTTTTTGCTGTGCTTTTTAAACCTTTCCTTAGGATAAAATAAAAAGTCGGTGGCGACTCTTGCTCAACCGAAACATTTGCGAAAACAAATGCAAAACCATAGTCAGTTCTCCCACCGTATCACAGAACTGGCGACTCTGCTGGGGACAATTTTAAAAGTGGAGTAACCTTAGGGCTTAGATCACCCTCTTGCATGACTAATTGTTTGAATTGTTTGCTTTATATCTTGGCTCTATTGTTTGGGTTTGCAATCCTACACCCAGATTTTGGGAAACATTCATAGATAGCAATACGTTGTGGAAACTGTGCAGGGTATACCGACACGGTCGAAGCAATAGCTATATTAGTGCGACATATTTGTGAGTACCGGTAACCCTTGAGTTCAATCAAGGAGAGTACGGGGCCGCTGAGTGATGTCACTAAGCACTAATGACCTAGAACCTTACTTGACCATCTTGGCCTTTTTATTAGGGGTAGTGAGATGACCGGCTTTGGTGCAGTCCGAAGTTGGTAGATACTCGATACTACACTCATTGAGGGTTGTTTTCTTGGAATATTTTGGTCGCTAGTTAAGTGGCTAAACCAAAACAATGAACAATGAAAACAATCCCGTGATATTGAGCTCCTTAGAACCCGGTTACTATTTATAGGACAGGTTTTTAAGCCAACTACACTCAAGAGGGTACTTACCTATGAAACCCCATGCAAGCCTGAAACTAGGGTTTAGTGTGAATTGCTTGTACATATGTTTTGTGCATACATCATAAACATCATAAAACATCATATGCATTCACTAACCATTTCAAGGGTTTGGATCTTCATCTTTGTTCCTGTTTTGTAGGTCATGGAAATTCCTCGCAGAAAAACCATTCAAGTCAACCTGGTGAGAATCTCTCCTCAACTCAAGGAGCTCACCTCAAGAATTCCGGAAAGCTCATCCTTCAGTGAAAGACATGGCAGACTGCTCAGCCTAGTTAACACCAACATTGAAGAAGACATGATGAAAGTGCTATTCCAGTTCTTTGACCCTCTTCACCACTGTTTCACTTTCCCTGATTACCAGTTGGTGCCCACTTTGGAGGAGTTTTATCAACTCCTAAGAATCCCTATCCTTAATCAACTACCCTTCAAAGGTACGGAAAAGGAACCAAAGCCGGAAGATGTTGCTCGAGCATTACATCTACAACCATCCGACATCAAGGGGCATTGGGAAACCAGAAGCAGCGTCAAAGGATTCTTAGCAAAATTCTTGTTTGAGAAGGCACAAGAATGTTGGAATTCATTGGATCTACAAGCCTTTGAAGAGATTGTGGCACTCCTTATCTATGGGTTGATCTTGTTCCCAAATCCTGACCAATTGGTAGATGTCAACACCGTCAAAATCTTCTTGTCCAGAAATCCAATACCAACATTGCTTGGGGACATTCTTCACTCATTTTACACACGAACAATGAGAAAGAGGGGTGTTCTCATGTGCTGTACTCCTCTCCTTGCAAGGTGGTTTATTTCGCACCTTCCACAATCTGTCTTGAAGAATGACCAAGGCTCAAGGTGGTCCCAACGGTTGATGACTCTTACTCACTCTGATGTACATTGGTGTTCTCGGTCCAGAGAAAATGTCATCATTGTCGATCGTTGCGGAGAATTTCCTAATGTTCCTTTACTTGGAATCAGAGGAGGTATCACCTACAACCCTTGCCTAGCTTTGAGGCAATTTGGATATGCGCGGAGGGATGGCCCTCATGATATGTTGATTCTTGACCTAGTTTTTGACTTCGACAACGATGCGCAAGGACTTCGCCAAAGATTCATCAGAGCTTGGGGAAGACCCAACAAGGTTGATAGCAAGACTCTAGGACACAAGAACTCCATCCCTCTTGAGCCTTATCTCAAGTGGGTACGAGCCCGAGCCCAAAGTCTAATGATGCCTTATCCTCATGTACTCCCTGTGATTAAAGAGCCCGTCAAGGAAGGAGAGGTTCCCTACACCATCCTACATCCAAACATGCCTACATCGTGCGAGGAAATGCAGAAAAGTTGGATTCAGCTCAAGGAGGAACGAAACACTTTTAAGGCCAGCTTCTACGCTAGTGAGAAGAAGGTTTTAGAACTTTCCCGCCGACTCCATGAGCAAGAGGCCCTCAACACCTACATCGCACCAAAGAGGATGCGCAATGTCTTCTTACCTTGAGAAGTTTTTGTAATATTTGGCCCATGGGGCATTTATGTACTAACAAATTTCTTCTTATTAATATGACGTGAGTTCTTCTTTGTCTGAAACAATTTTGAATGTCCTAAATCCTTGAATGCATTGCATACATAAGCATATCATTCATCATGTGCATAAGCAGGTCTCACTCCAGGTTTCCTTATCTGTCTGCTGTTTATTTCAGTAGGATGGATCTCGAGCAAACAGTCAAAGACCTACAAGCTCAGAATGCACAGTTCTAGCAACTCCTGACGACCTTGGCTAAAGGTCAGGAGGATCTCAAGACCTTACTGGGGAATAAAGACCCAGTGAAAAAGAAGAAAAAGAGACTCGGGGTGGCTACTCTGGGGAGAAGATTTGACGGAGAAGCTCGGAGAGTGCTTGAATTTCCTCCTATTTCTGATGAAGGAACCAACAAAGGAGGTGGGGCTGCGGTACCTTCCGAGTCCGATGTGGAAGAAGAAGAGGTCGAAGAGGATGAAGATTATTCTGATCAACAATACCCTCCAGCTGATGATAAATACAAAGGTTTAGAAGATAGGTTGGCCGCCATGGAGCTACAAAGAGTACCGGGTTTGGATTTTAAAGACTTGGGTTTGGTCGTCGGGATTGTGATTCCCCCAAAGTTCAAAGTGCCAGTGTTTGTGAGGTATGATGGGCTGTCCTGTCCAAAAATGCATCTCAGGTCCTACGTAAGAAAGATCCAACCCTATACGGCAGATAAAAACCTTTGGATTCATTTCTTTCAAGACAGCCTTTCTAGGGCTCAACTGGAGTGGTTTTATCAGCTAGAGGGAACCAGCGTCCGAAATTGGGAAGATTTGGCCACCGCTTTTTACAAACAATATCAGTACAATTCTGACCTTGCTCCTACTCGTACCCAACTTCAGGGTATGTCATTAGGAACAGGCGAAGGATTCAAAGAATATGCACAAAAATGGAGGGATTTGGCTGGCAGGGTGCAGCCTCCTTTAACCGACCGCGAACTTGTTGATATGTTTCTTGGGACCCTATCTGGGCCATTTTTCAATCATCTGATTGGTAACTCTTTCGCGGGGTTTACCGATTTGATCTTAACGGGCGAAAGAATAGAAGCTGGCATCAAGTCAGGAAAAATTCAGAAGGGTGTTGCTGCAAGTGTTGAGAAGAAGCCTTTTAAGAAGGAAACGACTGTAGTATATTCTCAGAGAAGAGCAGGGAAGACTGAGCGCCGACCGACAGTGGGGGCCGTAATGATTCAAAACTCTTCAAGTGAGCAGCCTCGCTATAACCAGTCCAGACCAAATCAACAACGAGTGGAACGGCCACAACGGCAGTTCACCCGTATTAATATGACTCCAGCGCAAGTGCTTCCCCATCTGTTAAAGTTGAATCTCGCCACCATCAAAGAGGCACCAAAGAATGTGAATACGTCCTCTCCGCATTATCATCCTAATGCTAAATGTGCCTACCATTCTGACAGTGTTGGGCACGACACCAATGATTGTTGGGCACTCAAGCATAAGATCCAAGACCTAATAGAGGCGAAGGAGGTGGAGTTTGACGCTCCGGAGAAGCCTAATGTGATATCTGCTCCCATGCCGAAGCACGACCGAAATGTCAATGCCATTGAAGAAGATTTGTACGTTACTGATGTTAATGATCTGATAACCCCTTTGTTAACCATTAAGTTGAATCTGTTAAGGGCCGGGATCTTCCCGGGATGTAAAGAAGACTGCTATTGTTGTTACTCTCTGCCGTTTGATTGTCCGTTACTGAAGAAAGGCATCCAAGGCCTAATGGATAGTCGACAAATTTTGTTTGAAAAAGTTTCTGTTGTTCCAACCCATACTGAAGATGTCTCAATCATAACCATTCACGCCAATCTTTCCAAGGCCGTCAGAAAGCCTGTTAAGATTACACCAGCTACGAAATCTGTTCCTTTAAAGATAACAATGCCAGGGCCTGTCCCCTATGTTTCTGAGAAGTCAATACCATGGAACTATGGCGGTGACGTCTATTACCATGGTATTAAGCAAATCGAAATAATTGAAGAAAGTTCGGATGATGAAGAAGCCAACATTAGTAACATTGCAGGCACGAGCAAAATCACCAGGAGCGGGAGAATATTTTCTCCAGAGATTGCCCCTCCAAGAGCAATCTTTGGACCCTCATCTGCCGACAAGGTCATCCCTGCACCAATAAAACTCTCTGCTAGAACCCCTCTGATTGAAGATGTTGTTGTTCCTAGTACTGTCCCTCCTACCACTGCTGACAAAGGTAAGGGAATCCAAGATGAGCTCATCAGGACGAGGGCTCAACCCTTGGTCATCCCGGAAACCTCCAAGAAGGAAATGGATGAGATTTTGAGGATAATCAAAAGGAGTGATTACGATGTGGTAGAACAACTGGGGCAAACCCCCTCAAAGATCTCCATGCTGGCACTACTACTTTGCTCGGAAGCGCACGCTAAAGCTCTGATAAAATTCCTGAAGGCAGCCCATGTGCCCCAGGAAACCTCTGCGGATCAATTTCAAAATTGCGTGGCTAGCCTGACTGCGGACAATGGATTAGGTTTCTCTGATGCCGACCTAACTCCTAAAGGTAGAAACCACAATGATGCTTTGCACATTTCAGTCGAGTGCCGAGGAACTACCCTCGCACATGTCTTGGTCGACACTGGTTCGTCGCTGAATGTACTGCCTAAGAAGGCCTTGGACCGACTAGATTGTGAAGGGTTAGAGTTGAAGCCGAGTGATATCGTTGTCAGAGCTTTCGATGGTTCGAAGAGAATGGTCCATGGGGAGGTTGAAATTCCCATCAAGATAGGCACTGAGGTGTTCAAATCTACTTTCTATGTGATGGATATCCGTCCATCGTACTCTTGCTTGTTGGGTAGGCCTTGGATACACCATGCTGGGGCAGTCACCTCCTCCTTACATCAGATGTTGAAGTATCCTGTTAAGGGAAAGATCATTACTGTCCATGGCAAAGAGGAGTACATGATTAGCCACTTGAATTCCTTCCGGTATGTGGAGGTAGAAGGGGAATTCATTGAGACGCCTTTCCAGCATTTCGAAGAAGTCCTTCCTGAGATAACAGTAGCAAAGTTGGAAGCTAAGACACCGAGGCAGATGGCCAGGATGGCATCTCTGGAAGACGCAAGGGCCGCAGTAAAGGAAGGGAAGAATTCAGCATGGGGGAAGTTGCCTGATATTCCGCATAAGACAGACAAATTTGGATTAGGGTTCACTACCGCAGGCCAGAAAGCGATGCGCCGTTCGAAGATTGAAAGAGCGCCAGTCAAAATTTCTCCCTACGGAATCAATGCTTTGGAGGACGAAGACAGAGAGAGAAACATCGAAGAGTGGATTTACCCAACTGTCAAAGGAGGATTGAGCAACTGGGAGGCAAAAGACTTTGTCCCCATCACTTTTATGCATCAGTAATTTATCTGTCAAATATTTCCTATTTGGTATGTAATATTTTATTTTCAAACAATCCGTACACTATCTTTTTCACCTCATGCCTTGCCCGGGGCATGTAGGTCCATTTGTAAGGGTTTTGATTATCTTTCATATCCATATGCCATGTTTAATGATTCATTGGACGTTTTTTCATTTGATAAACTGCTTGTGTTCATTTTCTTTCCTTTTGCATTTTTTTTTGTTTAAGGATGGCTATCCCTTACACACACCCACACTCACAAATGCAGGTACCCATCCACTCCGGATTCCATGGGTGACTATTCTGCTATATCTTTCAATAACTCTGAAGGTCTGGTCAATCAAGCTGAGTATGAAGATGACGAAGGTTGTGAAGTACCAGGGGAACTAGCCAGACTTCTACAGCAAGAGGAGAGGGCCATCTTACCGCACGAAGAGTCATTGGAAACTGTCAACTTAGGGACCGAGGAAGACCGGAAGGAGGTGCAAGTGGGTGCCAATCTGGAACCAAGTGTCAAGGAACGCCTGATACAGTTGTTGAATGAGTATGTTGAAATCTTCGCTTGGTCTTATGAAGACATGCCGGGTTTAGACACAGACATCGTGGTTCACCGTCTCCCCACAAGAGAGGATTGTCCACCGATCAAGCAAAAAGTCCGCCGAATGAGGCCTGACATGTCTGAAAAGATCAAAGCAGAAGTGATGAAGCAGTTCGACGCTGGCTTTCTGGCTGTTACGTCCTATCCTTAATGGGTCGCTAACATCGTGCCAGTACCTAAGAAAGATGGCAAAGTCAGGATGTGTGTGGACTACCGGGATTTGAATAGGGCCAGCCCCAAAGATGATTTTCCACTTCCACACATTGACATTTTGATCGACAATACAGCTCAGCATAAAGTGTTTTCCTTCATGGATGGATTCTCGGGCTACAATCAAATCAAAATGGCCCCCGAGGATATGGAGAAAACAACTTTTGTCACACAATGGGGCACTTTCTGTTACAAGGTGATGCCGTTCGGGCTGAAGAACGCAGGGGCAACTTATCAACGCGCCATGGTAGCTTTATTTCATGATATGATACATCATGAGATCGAAGTTTACGTAGACGATATGATAGCTCGGTCACAAACAGAGGAAGAGCACCTTGAACATCTAGAAAAGCTGTTTGCCAGGTTGAAAGAATACAAACTCAGGCTGAATCCAAGTAAGTGCACTTTTGGAGTTAGGTCTGGTAAACTTCTGGGATTCATCGTAAGCAACAAAGGCATTGAAGTCGATCCAGCAAAAGTGAAAGCAATACAAGAGATGCCTGCTCCCCGTACTGAAAAGGAGGTTAGAGGGTTCTTGGGGCGCTTGAACTATATTTCCAGATTCATCTCTCACCTGACTTCTACCTGTGAGCCAATTTTCAAACTCTTGAAGAAAGATCAGGTAGTCGAATGGAACGATGATTGCCAAGCTGCTTTTGATAAGATCAAGGAGTATTTGCTAGAACCTCCTATTCTGATGCCGCCCGTCGAAGGAAGACCATTGATCATGTATCTGACCGTCTTGGACAACTCAATGGGGTGTGTTTTGGGCCAGCATGACGAGTCTGGTCGAAAAGAGCATGCTATTTATTACCTTAGCAAAAAGTTTACCGACTGTGAGACTCGCTACTCACTGCTCGAGAAAACTTGCTGCGCTTTGGTATGGGCTGCTCGCCGACTAAGGCAGTATATGTTGACTCATACAACCTTGTTGATTTCCAAAATGGATCCTATCAAGTATATCTTCGAAAAGCCCGCTTTATCTGGAAGAATAGCTAGATGGCAAATGATCCTGACTGAGTATGACATCCAGTACACCACCCAAAAAGCTATAAAAGGGAGTGTACTAGCTGACCATCTGGCTCATCAAGCTATCGAGGATTATCAACCCATGAGATTTGACTTCCCAGACGAGGACATCATGAATTTGGACAACATTGAAGGTAACGGACCGTATGACGGACCCGAAAAGGGATCCCGATGGACCCTGTACTTCGATGGTGCTTCAAATGCACTTGGAAATGGTATCGGCGCAGTACTCATTTCTCCGGAAGGCTGTCACACACCTTTCACGGCCCGACTTTGCTTCAACTGCATAAACAACATGGCTGAGTATGAAGCTTGCATTTTTGGTCTCAAGGCTGCCATAGACTTGGGGATCAAATCTTTGGTCGTATTTGGGGACTCGGCTTTGGTTATCAGTCAAATCAAAGAAGAGTGGGATACCAAACATCCTAATATTATCCCATACAAAGAACATGTCCTGACATTGTTGCCTCATTTCGAGCAAATTACCTTCGAGCATTTTCCGCGAGAAGAGAATCAGCTAGCAGATGCTCTAGCTACAATGTCCTCCATGTTTAAACTCAACTGGGATAACGAGGCTCCCCAAATCACCATCGAGCGAATGGATGAACCTGCGCATTGCCACGAGATTAATACCGAAGAAGTAGTGGAACAACCTTGGTTCCATGAAATCAAGAGGTATCTCGAGACCAGAGATTATCCCGAAGGAGCTTCCGTAAATGACAAGAAGTTCTTAAGGAAATTTGCTGCCAAATTCTTCCTGAGCAACGGCATCCTTTACAAACGAAGCCATGATTGTGTATTACTCTGATGTGTAGACAAAGCTGAAGCAGAGTTGATCATGACTGATATACACAGCGGCACATTTGGCACTCATTTGAGCTGGCATACAATGGCTAAGAAGATCCTAAGGGCAGGCTATTACTAGTCTACCATGGAAGCTGACTGCCATCAACATTCCCGTACTTGCCACAAATGCAAAGTCTATGCTGAAAAAGTTCATATCCCTCCGGTTCCTCTCAATGTTATGACTGCTCCTTGGCCGTTTGCAATGTGGGGCATTGACATGATTGGAGAGATCAAGCCCACGGCTTCCAACGGACATCGCTTCATCCTAGTTGCCATTGACTATTTCAGCAAATGGGTCGAAGCAGCTTCCTTCGCCTCTGTTACTAAAAATGTGGTTGCCCGCTTTATCAAGCAAAATCTCATCTGCCGGTATGGTGTTCCAGACAGGATCATCACAGACAACGGTACAAATCTGAATAACACAATGATCACCGCATTGTGCGAACAGTTCAAGATTTATCATCACAATTCATCTCCCTATCGACCGAAGATGAAAGGTGCTGTTGAAGCTGCGAACAAAAACATTAAAAAGATCATTCAGAAAATGACAGTCACTTACAAAGGCTGGCATGAGATGTTACCGTTTGCTCTACATGGATACCGAACGACGACACGTACTTCAACCGGGGCAACCCCATTTTCTTTGGTATATGGCATGGAAGCTGTCTTGCCTATGGAAGTTCAGATTCCTTCTCTAAGGATCATGAAGGACGCAGGTTTGAATGAAGATGATTGGATGCAGACTCGACTTGATCAACTCAATCTGATCGACGAGAAGCAACTCGCTGCTATATGCCATGGTCAGACGTATCAAAAACGGATGATTAAGGCCTTCAATAAGAAAGTCAGACGTCAAGTGTATCAAGTCGGAGATCTCGTAATCAAGCGGATTATCTTACCGCAAAGTGATCCCAGGGGCAAATGGACTCCCACATATGAAGGACCATTTATGATCAAAAGCATATTTTCTGGTGGTGCAATGATTCTGACCACCATGGACGACGACTATTTGCCGCACCCTGCGAATGCAGACATAGTCAAAAGATACTACGCATAAAATAACCCGACAAGTCGAAAACCCGAAAGGGCGGCTTGGGCAAAAATGGGCATCCCGGTGAACCGAAAACCCGAAAGGGCGGTTCAGGAAAAAGTTAGGGATAAAAATAAAAAAAATCTGTACACCCGGCAAGTTGAAAACCCGAAAGGGCGGCTTGGGCAAAAAGGGGTTTCCCGGTGGATCGAAAACCCGAAAGGGCGATTCAGGCAAAAGTTAGGGAATTAAAGCGTATGACTATGTCTCGTCGGATCACTTCAAGGACAATCTCTTCATCAACCATTTCTAGGTTTCTGAACAATCCAGTCATCGACAAACGAAGCATTAAATGGACAGATATTCAGAGTTGTGAAGGCTATAGCGGAATGGAATCCCATGGATTTATTTCACATAGCCATCTTTATTTTGTATAAATCTTTCAAATATTTACGACAAAATCCTCTTACTAGGATGATTGTCTCCTTTGTACAAATGTACTCAGAGAAAGTTAATACAAATACTTTTCCCAGAAATTTGTGTCATTTCCTTTCACTTTTTCTCTTGCACTTTTTGTTTTATTTTGAGAAACGTCCAATGATTTGTTAAAAAGGCATATGCATTTGAACATAATCATTTCCTTATGAATCAAGAAAGAGGATTACTGATAGGTTGAAGATACAGTTAGATATCTTGATACCCTTTCAAAGGAAACCCCCAGGAGATTTGGAATCCATATCCCCCAGCAAGTCTTGAGGCTTATCCCCAGTAGATTCTGGAAGCTTATCCCCTGCAGAGTACGGACGTCTCTCCCGAGCTTTATTCAAGGTTATTCCTCACAAGGGCTTATAACTGGGTTATCCTCAGCTTATTGCCACGGAAGATCGCACTCGCCAAATTTATTCCTATCCCCAGCGGAGTTCATCAAAGTTCCCCAACATAACTTATCAATACAATTCCCAGAGGAGTTTATCTTTGTTATCCCCAGCCAGAGAATCCTCCAGAACTCAATTCCCCTCAGAATTTAAGTTTCAGTATCCCCAGCCGAGTTAAAACTTCAAGTTATCAATCCCCAGCAAAGCCAGACTAATGAACCTTCTCCCCACAGAGTTTGGGGAGGCCAAATCTTGAGTTCCCCAGTGAAGTCGCCAGAGATACTTCCCGCCAAACTGAAGATTCTCAGTCTTACATCCCCAACATGAGTCTATTAGATTGGAACTCCCCAGTAGAAGTCATCAGGAATTCCCCAGAAGATTGGTATGCAACCCAAGCTCTTTATTCTCCAGCAACAACCAGGAATTATTCTTCCCAGCAGCAGTCAAGATACTTTTATCTTCAGCCATCCCGGATTCATCTATCCTTTGCAAGACAGCTCTCCAGCTTACATGCGCATCCATTTACATTCATATCATATACCATACATTGTATCATGCATCATGACATTGCATACAACTAACTCTTTACCTTTTCAGGTAAGACTAGTCGACAGACTAAAATCATTATCTTCCGAGATTCTTTCCAGGAATAGTTCAGATATGGCCCAGACATGGCAACTGTAACACCCCGTTTTTGATTAAATGTTGATTCGGTTATTTGAAGTAAAAATATTCATAATGATAAAATACTATTTTGAGTAATATTAATTTGGTGTGTAGTAATTAATATTTGACTTTGTTTGATTAATTGGCATGATTAGGTTTATATAGAATAAATATTATGTAGTGTAATATTGTTTAATAGGGTTATATATTATAATTTGAATTAAATAATTGTTGGGGCCAAATTACAATTTTAGAAAGATAGGGGGAGGAAAGTTAGTAGTAGAGAGAGAGTTTTATAAAAGAGAGATGGAGAGTTAGTAAGAGTAGTAGGAAAAGAAAAGAGGAGAAAGAAGAAAGAAAAGAAGAGAAGGGAAGAAAGGGAGCTAGGGTGGAGTTGCAACATCTTCATCATTGTTATACCCCAAAATTTGCCCTCCCATATTCCTCAAGAAATTGCCAAGCCAAGCTAGAAAATTCCCCAAGGGTTGTGCAGTGCAACTGTCTCCTATACAGTCAAAACTAGGGTTTGAGTTCTGGTCAGGCAAATGAACTTTTCAAAGGCCCAATCAAGTCTCATATGCTTACAAACATGGTCAAGCATCCCCATGTCAAGTTTCAAGGCATTCAGCTCAAGATTGCACAGTCAAAACCCTAAATTGCACTACAGTCAACTGTAGGGGCAAAATGGTCATTTGACAGTCAAAAGTTCAAATTTTTGGTCAACATATCATTTTGAAGCCACAAACATCATTTGATCAATGCTTGATCATGATTCTCAAAATTTGGCTCAGAAATCATCAAAGATGCAAAAGTTGCTATATTTGGACAGTTGAAAAAGTCAACTGAAATTGACCAGGGCATAACTTTCACATGGATTATCAGAAAAATTCCATCCAAAGCTCATTTTGAAGAGAAAGACATTTCCTACAACTCATCTTCATACTTCAAGTCCAAGAAATGCTCTCACAAAAAGTTATCAATTTCAACATTATAGGTCATTTTCAAAAGTCAACAAAAAGGGACTTTAAGTCAAAGGCCATAACTTGAGATTGGTAGATCAAAATAACATGGGACCAAAGACATTGGTTAAAGGACTCAAAGACCTTTCCAAAATGTCCAAGAACATGTGAAAATCTTAAAAATTGAGCAAGTTATGCCTTGTAGAAGTTGGGAAATTTTTGAGAAATGGCAAAAGTCAACTATCCTTGAAAATCCAATTTTGACAAAAGGGCCCCATTTTTCTCATTTTGTCCATCCTTGTCATGCCACACACGTGGCCCATGGTTGATTTCAAGACCAAATGTTGACTTTTTTATTTTATTTAATTTTTGATGATTTAATTCATTTTAATTCATTAAAAATTCAAATAAAATTTAAAAAATCAATGAAATGATGTCATATGAATTTGGACAAGTTCTATGTATCATGAACCAACTCAAAAATCAGGCCAAGGTTCATTTACACACTAGGTCTAGGTTTTGGCTAGAAATTAGGAAAAAATGGTTAATGGACAAACCCTAAGGCCAATTCTCTAACAAGCATGAATTAAGGAGAGCTATCAAGCCTATTCAATTCCATAATGATCATTGAGTCAAACCCTAACCCTAGTGCAGCAAGAAACTCGTTCAAAGGCCATTTGACAATTTGAAAATTTGGACATAAAAGGCAAAACTGATTTCAAAGCTAGGGATCTTTGGAAGCCTCAATTTTTATACCATTAGCATCCTGGACCATCACTGAACGATTTTCAATCCATAACCTCAATCAAAAGCTCCTTGAACTAGTCTCTGCAAGTGAAACTGTACAGAGAAATTTTGAATTCGTATTCTTGATTCTACGCATCCTCTTGCATTTTTAATTATACATTCATGTTCCTCACAAGGTTTCCAAACTGACCAATGCATTTAATTTCATTTTTGTGCCATAAATATGAATTTGCCATTTTCGAATTCTAGGGTTCCGGTGTTCTTAAATTGGGGATTTTGAGTATAAGAAAAATTAGAACTCAGAAGCACCATGGCTGAATTCAGTGCCTCAAGACGAAAACATCTTGACCCTCGCGATTAATTTCTGATGCCCACAGCTCTATTCGCTATTTTTTCAAATGTGGCCTAATGCAGCGCTTCAAAACCGTTGCCAATGAATTTTGTTTACAGGGACGTGAAGAAGATGAAGATGTGGCACGCTGTGACTCGTCCATTCAAAATTCGCGCGCGTGTTAGTCCATATGCGTTGGTTTTATTTTATATTGTTTATTAACTATAATATGTTAAATGAAATCAATTGGCTCAGCTGGCAGGGACGCGCACTAGGGACTCTAATGACCTGGGTTCAAACCCCAGGTCTCACACATTTCCAATATTATTTTTCATTTCTAATTCCCATGCAGGCCTCACATTAAGACTCACCATGCGCTTCAGCATCAACTCATCCACGTGTCCCAGGAAACTTAGCAAAGGGTCCATAACGAGGGCATATGGTGGAGGCCAGTCAAACACGTCACACACAATCCAGAAAGTCAACAAATTCTCACAAAAATGGGCCAGGCCTTTCTAATTAACACCCTCCAAATTGGGGTTCCCTCACCCTGGTTTGCATACTTTGATTATTTTTTTTATTTATTTTTTATCTTTTTATTTATTATTTCAATTGTCATGTTTTATTGTTTTATTTAATTAATTCTTACAAAAATATAAAAAACACTAAAAATACAGAAAAGGACAAAAAATATATGATTAATTTTGATTCTTTTTTTTTTATAAATTAAAATGTAATTCATTTAGTTTAATTAGGTTTTAATGTTAATTTTAATTCTTTTTTCATAATAAAAAATCCAAAAAATGTAGAATTAGGTTGATTATTAATTTTTTATATCTTTTTTAATTTTTTCCTTTTTTCTCACAATATTATTATTTATTATTTATTTTCTATAAATCAAAAATTGTATATAAATTGATTTAGAATTTAATTAGGTTAGAAATTAAATCTTTTTCATAATAAACTTAAAAAATGATAGAACTAGGATTTTAATTTTAATTAACTTTTCTCTTTTTTCTTTTAAACCTAAAAAACACAAAAACATTATTTTTCATTTAATTTTTAATTTTAAAATTCCTTGATTATTTTAATTATCTGTTAAAGGGTCCAATGCCCTAATTTTGTTTAGTCTTTATTTCGCGCATTTATTTTATATTGTTTAAATACCTCTGTATATGCCCCAAAGCCTTGTAATAAGTTTAGATTTATTTCTTGCACTTTTTATTTTATCGCTTTATTTATTTTCAGTCAAATCGGGTTCGGTTTTTTGGCGATGTGGACCCGCGCCAGTTGTAATAGTTTAGATTTATTTTCTCGCAAATATAACTGTTAATAAATATGCATGAAAGAATGAATGCCCAAAAAATAAAATCGAATCGTTAGATCACCAATGCATGACAAGACAAACAATGAACTGAAAATGACACACAATTCGCACACACCACCCCTAGGGTACGCCTCACTGTTGCCTTTCGAAAGGTGGTCGTCGAGTAGAAAACGTCTTAGTAAGTCCTCATGGTCCGGGAACCTGGCATGAGGGTAGCTTCTAAGGTGTCTTCCCATTGCTCCGGTGGTCACCACGTCCCTAAAACTCGAATTGACCCGAACACCTCCAACGGTGGTGCTACCTACCTCTCAATGGTGGGATGGCACTACTTTAAAGGACATTTACACAGACGAATTCCTTAGGGTAGGTAGACGACTCATGGATACTTGCTCTCTTCAAAACAAAAATTCAAAGACTTTTCACACCAACACTTTTCAAAATCTTTCAAAGCAAATTTTTCAAACACTCTGACGTACGAGTCGAACTGAATTTTTTCAAAGAAACTTTGTTAACCCACAATTGAAAAGCAAACAAACAATTTTGAAAACACATTGAGCAAGTATCTAAGAGCCCATGGATAACCATGGATAGAAAGGGTGCTAACACCTTCCCTTTCTATAATCTACCTCCCGAACCGAGAGCAATCTCTTTAAAGGAATTTTTCTGTGCTTTTGTCCTTTCCGATTGGAGAAAATAAAAGACGGTGGCGACTCTTGCTTACCGCGACATTTCGCGAACCAGCGTTAAAACAGTCAGTTCCAGATCCACCGATCACAGAACTGGCGACTCTGCTGGGGATGAACTTAAAGTGAGGTGTACCTTAGGACTAAGATCACTGTGTTTTCAATTGCTTTCCTTGTATGCTTTAAAATTGTGGGTTGCTTGGGAGTTCTATAGATCCTAACCCGGATCTGGGGGATACCCTTTTAGAAAGTAGCAACAAGGCTGTGAGGGAACTGTGCGGGGTATACCGACATGGTTGAAACAGTCTGCTACGTTGATGTGGCACTTTGGTGTGTACCGGTAACCCTTGAGTCAGTCAAGGAGAGTACGGGGCCTCCATGTGGTGTCATGAAGCATCAACAGACCTTAGGAACCTTAATTGAACCATCTTGGCCTCTTTAGGGTAGTGAGATAACTGACTTTGGTGCAGTCCGAGGTTGGTTGATACTCGATACTACACTCAATTGAGGGTTGCTTTCCTGGAATATTTCGGTCGCCAGTTCAGTGGCTAAATCGAAACGATGAACAATGAAAGCAATCCCGTGATATTGGGAACCTTAGAACCCGGTTACTTTGATAGGACAGGTTGAACTCACCAACTTCAAGAGGGTACTACCCAAACTTCATGCTGGCCTAAACTCTAAGGGCTCTATTGTGTGACTTGTGTGCCTTCCTACTTGAACTACTTGCATGCTTATTACCTGACCTTTGTCTCTTGCAGGTTGTGTTTGTAGTCCTTAATTAGGACTCATAACAGGGTATCCTAAGTTTCTTGCAGGTTTTTGCAGTCCTTAATTGGGACTCATAACAGGGTTACTCACATTACCCCATGCATATCATGACATCATACCATTGCATACATCCTAACCCATTTCAAGGATCTCAAGGGCTTGTGATACAGGTCATATATCTAGCAAGGGGCAAAGAGGATTTATTTTCCTCTAGCCAAAGTTGTCAGGGGCTATGACCCACTTGATATGGTGAGCTCTGACTCCTGAAGAAGGTTCCCTAACCAAGGTTGTTTGGAAATCAAAACCAGACATGATGACTAAAGTCAGGGGCTATGACCCACTTGACATGGTGAGCTCTGACTCCTGAAGAAGGTTCCCTAACCAAAGTTGTTTGGAAGTCAAAATCAGACATGATGACTAAAGCCAGGGGCTATGACCCACTTGATATGGTAAGCCTTTGACTCTTGAAGAAGAGTTCTCAATAACATGGGTGTCCTTCGATCAAGCTCTAAATTCCAATGCTAACAAATTTTCTTGTTTACCCCGCGAGATCCTTGAAAACATTGCATGCATATCATACACATCATTACATAACAGGTATCTTTGTTGCAGGTCACTTACCTTTCTCGCTGTTTATTTCAGCAATGGCATTCCAACCAGATAACCAGGACTGTCTTGCTCAAGAGACTCGGTTCGGGGAAATCCTCCTGAATCTATCCAAGGGGCAGGAGGAGTTAAGGACACTTCTCAGGGAGACTTTGGCCAGGAACAGTGCTGAGGATGAACGGATGAGATATCAGCAAGCTGAAATAGATGCCTTGAAAGTCCAGATGCTGGGGCAGGCGACTGCCATTCAAAGTTTAGTTCAAAAACAAGACGAGCTCAGGGTCCTCGTCAACCAACTGCTTCGGGGTAACCAGCTGGGGCAAACGTCTAGGGTTGAAGAGCCAGTCATCATTCAACCACCCTTGAGACAGGCAGACAAGGGAAAAGTTCCTCAGATGGCTTCAGTATCGCCAATTCAGTATCGACCTCACCAGCTGCAGCCAGACAAGCCCAAAAGGCAATTCACCAAGTTCAACGTGTCGCTGCCTCAAGCCTTACAACAACTGCTGAGGTTGAACTTGGTAACTCTAAAGGATCCTCCTAAGAATCCCAACAGGACACCTTCAAGGTATAACCCCAACGCTCGCTGCGCTTATCATTCTCACAGCCCGGGGCATGCTACAGAGGATTGTTGGACTCTGAAAAATAAGATCCAGGATCTGATTGAGGAAGGAGCTGTGGAATTCACCCAAGATGGCCAGGCTGAGTGTTTCTACCATCCCTACAAGAGGCACCATGTGAAGTGACAAGCCCTGAGACTAGAA
This sequence comes from Vicia faba, assembly GCA_948472305.1. Taxonomy (NCBI): domain Eukaryota; kingdom Viridiplantae; phylum Streptophyta; class Magnoliopsida; order Fabales; family Fabaceae; genus Vicia; species Vicia faba. The sequence goes on from OX451736.1 coordinate 202,756,337, forward strand.
AACTTTTGTTCATTCGAATGTTCAAGTTGCAATTTTCTTTTGTTCAAACATTTACTCATTGTTAAAACATAGTTATTTCATTAATGCATCGCTTATGTCTATTTTGAATCAATATATTCGTATTCACTATACGCAAATTATTTTCGTATTTGTTCTGATGTCCACTCTTTCAATCAATAATTCTAAGCCTCTTGAGGGAGGATGACGAAAACGATACCACGATCTACAGTATGCTTTTGAACAGACCCCGCTGATGAGGTACAGGCATTGTTTCAATCCCTAAACACTGGAGTTATAAGGATGATAATCCCTCGTCAACCCCTCTGAGCCAAAGAAATAGGAGTTTTTTCTTTTCGAAATTTAAAACCCTTTATCATAACCTGGGGCAGGGTAGTTCTCTCAGTTGATCCAAGTGCATGACGAATAGCACCGAAGAGATCTTTACAAAACAAACAAAGACAGTGATGGTTCCGAACAATCATAAGGACAGGCAGTCATCATCAAAATTCATAAACGAAAAGCCCAAAAAGTCTAAACCTACAAAGGGGACTTATGAAACTGGGGCATCCCGCTGACTGTAATTCCAAAAAGGAAACAGTTCAGGCAAAAAATAGGGATAACAAAATCAAAAAGAAAGAGGTCCCACAAACCCTCGACAAAAAATGATGACTGCCTATTCAGAATAAATCATCAATATCCGAACCATCACTGGAAAATCAGAACAAAGACTCAAACAAAGTCTAACGCACGATCAGCTGAGTTTAGGTTGGGAGAACATCACGAAGAGCGGGTGGGTACAAATAATTTGAGTCTTTATCCTTTGTTTCTTAAACCGTGAACCATGCCACGATATAACCCTTAAAAAGTCCTAGCTGAAGTATGGGTTAGTTCGAAAGCATACTGTTACGAAAGGTATCCTGACTCCTTAAGGCCTACGGTAAATACGGAGTTGACATCATGTTTTTACAAACATTTACTTGTTTTATGAAAAAGAATGCATTTTCAAAATCTTCAAGACAGACATAAGCTTTGCATTTTTAACATAATTTTGTTTGCATATGACTTTTTGATTGAACAGCAAGGAAATTCGCACGACGAATGCCTAATGAACAGAAGTACCTCCAATCAAGGGGCATGGCATGACTATTGTCCATCATCTGGGGCAGTTAAGTCAAGATTCGGAGAATCTCTCAAAAAGGCCAAAAAGCCTGGGGCAAATCTCTGCCTGAGTCACTTGGGGCAATCCAGCAACGAATCTTGCACGATCAGACACCTTCTGACAATATGGTGACACCACCAGCCTGGGGCAAATCTCCGTCTAAGTCACTTGGGGCATTTCAACAACGAATCTGGCCTGATCAAACACCTTCTGGTGGCATGACAAAACAATTTCTAACAGGGGCAATTCCCTACATGCTGAAAGCACGGACATAGTCGAAAAATACTACGCACAATCAAAGGTCCGCTAGGTTGACACACCTAGGCAAAAATAAGGGCTTCCCGGCGAACCAAAAGGGTTCGGGCAAAATGAAGGGATGAAAATGAAAATCTGTACACCCGATAGGTCGAAAACCTGAAAAGGCGGCTTGGGCAAAAATGGGTATCCCGGTGGACTGCAAACCCGAAAGGGCAGTCCAGGCAAAAGTTAGGGATTAAAAGCGTACGACTATGTCCCGCCGTCTGTCTACCAGAAGAAAGTTTGTCCGCCAACAACTATCAGCACCCCACAAGAAACAGGGGCAATAAAGGTTGATCTGGGCAGTCTGATTGTTCTATCCTCCAAGGTATCAGGGTAGGTCCTGTTGAAGAACACAACCAGGTATCTTAATTCCCCAGAGAGCGAGCCAGCAAGCAGTATACTCTCCTCAAGCAAAGCAGTTATCAACCTTAAGGAAGTTGAGTATCCTCTCGCAGATCTCAACACTCCCCAGCATCATATATTCTTAACAAGCATCCCCGGCAGTCTTGGTCTAAAGATTGATCCCCGACGGCATACATCAACGTTCAAAGGAATCACTTCCCCAGCCTATCTTAAATTCCCCAGGAGAGTCCCCTCCAGGTTCCCCAGGAAAGATGGAATTCATCTCCCCAAGCAGTAAGCTTATCCCCAGTAGATTCTGGAAGCTTATCCCCTCGCAGGACACGAACGCGTCGTCTGGCTTGATTTAAAGAGTTATTTCCTTAACAGGATATAACTGGGTTATCCTCAGCCAAAAGCCAAGGAAAGGTCGTCGTCAACGTAGCTCTTTCCTATCCCCAGTGAAGTCAATTCACACTTCCAATACAACAACGGTATTCCCAACAGAGTTACTATCAACATTCAGCAAGACATCACTCTTCCCACAGAGTATTGCTTTCCAGCATGATCGCTAGAGTATCTTTTCTCCCCGCAGAATCTTCCATTCGCCAAGTTTATTCCGCAACGGAGTCATCTTCTCCTACCGGTATCCTTGCAGTTATCATCCCCAGCGGAAGCAAAATCTATTCTTCGACATCAGCCCAGGATACGACTTCCCGGCACCCGTCAAGGATTCACTTTCCTAGACAAAAACATACACAAAACATCACATACATCATTATAGCATGCATAACGCACTGCATCATACAAATCTCATTTATGTTGAGAACATCATTGCTTGATCCATATCATGCATTGCATATGACTGACTTTTACCTTTCAGGGAAGATCCAGTTAAGTTCTCAAGCTACATTTCAAGACCTAGACTGGTTCAGTCAAAGGCCTCCTCTGGTTCAGTTAAATCGTCCCAAGATTTTCCTGATTGCTTATCCAGTGGAAGACATTTCAAGACCTAGACTGTTTCAGTCAAAGGCCTCCTCTGGTTCAGTTAAATCGTCCCAAGATTTTCCTGATTGCTTATCCAGTGGAAGACATTTCAAGACCTAGACCGGTTCAGTTAAATCGTCCCAAGATTTTCCTGATTGCTTATCCAGTCAAAGGCCTCCTCTGGTTCAGTTAAATCGTCCCAAGATTTTCCTGATTGCTTATCCAGTGGAAGACATTTCAAGACCTAGACCGGTTCAGTTAAATCGTCCCAAGATTTTCCTGATTGCTTATCCAGTCAAAGGCCTCCTCTGGTTCAGTTAAATCGTCCCAAGATTTTCCTGATTGCTTATCCAGTGGAAGACATTTCAAGACCTAGACTTATCCAGTCAAAGGCCTTCTCTGGTTCAGTCAGATCAACCCTAAGATCTCCCTGATTCTTATCCCAGTAGAAGACACCCCAGATTTTTCTCAACGAGCGTTGTTGAAGTTAAAGTCGCCCAAGGCTCTCTTACCATTCATGCTAAGGAAGTAATCATCCCTGGTTCTTTCATTGCTGTTTGAAGCTCCAGACTCAGCTCCTGTAACCAGTCAGGACACATCTAAACATCAGTTCCTGCAACGTGTCAGGTACTCATTTTTCTGTTTTGCAGGTATGCAGGTTCTCATTAAGAAATCTCTTACGCAATCAAAACACCCAGATGGCATCTATAAGCCCATCATCCAATCCAGCAATCTCCAAATGGCATCTATAAGCCCATTCCCCCACCACACTGCTACCATGTGAGCGCAAATTTCTGGGCATTCTAGTGTCCAATCATCTTTTACCCTCGGATTACGAAAGGCACGTCAGCCAATCTGCATCCTCAGGTCTAAGAAGATTGAACAGGGGCAACTGTTATACCCCAAAATTTGCCCTCCCATATTCCTCAAGAAATTGCCAAGCCAAGCTAGAAAATTCCCCAAGGGTTGTGCAGTGCAACTGTCTCCTATACAGTCAAAACTAGGGTTTGAGTTCTGGTCAGGCAAATGAACTTTTCAAAGGCCCAATCAAGTCTCATATGCTTACAAACATGGTCAAGCATCCCCATGTCAAGTTTCAAGGCATTCAGCTCAAGATTGCACAGTCAAAACCCTAAATTGCACTACAGTCAACTGTAGGGGCAAAATGGTCATTTGACAGTCAAAAGTTCAAATTTTTGGTCAACATATCATTTTGAAGCCACAAACATCATTTGATCAATGCTTGATCATGATTCTCAAAATTTGGCTCAGAAATCATCAAAGATGCAAAAGTTGCTATATTTGGACAGCTGAAAAAGTCAACTGAAATTGACCAGGGCATAACTTTCACATGGATTATCAGAAAAATTCCATCCAAAGCTCATTTTGAAGAGAAAGACATTTCCTACAACTCATCTTCATACTTCAAGTCCAAGAAATGCTCTCACAAAAAGTTATCAATTTCAACATTATAGGTCATTTTCAAAAGTCAACAAAAAGGGACTTTAAGTCAAAGGCCATAACTTGAGATTGGTAGATCAAAATAACATGGGACCAAAGACATTGGTTAAAGGACTCAAAGACCTTTCCAAAATGTCCAAGAACATGTGAAAAGCTTAAAAATTGAGCAAGTTATGCCTTGTAGAAGTTGGGAAATTTTTGAGAAATGGCAAAAGTCAACTATCCTTGAAAATCCAATTTTGACAAAAGGGCCCCATTTTTCTCATTTTGTCCATCCTTGTCATGCCACACACGTGGCCCATGGTTGATTTCAAGACCAAATGTTGACTTTTTTATTTTATTTAATTTTTGATGATTTAATTCATTTTAATTCATTAAAAATTCAAATAAAATTTAAAAAATCAATGAAATGATGTCATATGAATTTGGACAAGTTCTATGTATCATGAACCAACTCAAAAATCAGGCCAAGGTTCATTTACACACTAGGTCTAGGTTTTGGCTAGAAATTAGGAAAAAATGGTTAATGGACAAACCCTAAGGCCAATTCTCTAACAAGCATGAATTAAGGAGAGCTATCAAGCCTATTCAATTCCATAATGATCATTGAGTCAAACCCTAACCCTAGTGCAGCAAGAAACTCGTTCAAAGGCCATTTGACAATTTGAAAATTTGGACATAAAAGGCAAAACTGATTTCAAAGCTAGGGATCTTTGGAAGCCTCAATTTTTATACCATTAGCATCCTGGACCATCACTGAACGATTTTCAATCCATAACCTCAATCAAAAGCTCCTTGAACTAGTCTCTGCAAGTGAAACTGTACAGAGAAATTTTGAATTCGTATTCTTGATTCTACGCATCCTCTTGCATTTTTAATTATACATTCATGTTCCTCACAAGGTTTCCAAACTGACCAATGCATTTAATTTCATTTTTGTGCCATAAATATGAATTTGCCATTTTCGAATTCTAGGGTTCCAGTGTTCTTAAATTGGGGATTTTGAGTATAAGAAAAATTAGAACTCAGAAGCACCATGGCTGAATTCAGTGCCTCAAGACGAAAACATCTTGACCCTCGCGATTAATTTCTGATGCCCACAGCTCTATTCGCTATTTTTTCAAATGTGGCCTAATGCAGCGCTTCAAAACCGTTGCCAATGAATTTTGTTTACAGGGACGTGAAGAAGATGAAGATGTGGCACGCTGTGACTCGTCCATTCAAAATTCGCGCGCGTGTTAGTCCATATGCGTTGGTTTTATTTTATATTGTTTATTAACTATAATATGTTAAATGAAATCAATTGGCTCAGCTGGCAGGGACGCGCACTAGGGACTCTAATGACCTGGGTTCAAACCCCAGGTCTCACACATTTCCAATATTATTTTTCATTTCTAATTCCCATGCAGGCCTCACATTAAGACTCACCATGCGCTTCAGCATCAACTCATCCACGTGTCCCAGGAAACTTAGCAAAGGGTCCATAACGAGGGCATATGGTGGAGGCCAGTCAAACACGTCACACACAATCCAGAAAGTCAACAAATTCTCACAAAAATGGGCCAGGCCTTTCTAATTAACACCCTCCAAATTGGGGTTCCCTCACCCTGGTTTGCATACTTTGATTATTTTTTTTATTTATTTTTTATCTTTTTATTTATTATTTCAATTGTCATGTTTTATTGTTTTATTTAATTAATTCTTACAAAAATATAAAAAACACTAAAAATACAGAAAAGGACAAAAAATATATGATTAATTTTGATTCTTTTTTTTTTTATAAATTAAAATGTAATTCATTTAGTTTAATTAGGTTTTAATGTTAATTTTAATTCTTTTTTCATAATAAAAAATCCAAAAAATGTAGAATTAGGTTGATTATTAATTTTTTATATCTTTTTTAATTTTTTCCTTTTTTCTCACAATATTATTATTTATTATTTATTTTCTATAAATCAAAAATTGTATATAAATTGATTTAGAATTTAATTAGGTTAGAAATTAAATCTTTTTCATAATAAACTTAAAAAATGATAGAACTAGGATTTTAATTTTAATTAACTTTTCTCTTTTTTCTTTTAAACCTAAAAAACACAAAAACATTATTTTTCATTTAATTTTTAATTTTAAAATTCCTTGATTATTTTAATTATCTGTTAAAGGGTCCAATGCCCTAATTTTGTTTAGTCTTTATTTCGCGCATTTATTTTATATTGTTTAAATACCTCTGTATATGCCCCAAAGCCTTGTAATAAGTTTAGATTTATTTCTTGCACTTTTTATTTTATCGCTTTATTTATTTTCAGTCAAATCGGGTTCGGTTTTTTGGCGATGTGGACCCGCGCCAGTTGTAATAGTTTAGATTTATTTTCTCGCAAATATAACTGTTAATAAATATGCATGAAAGAATGAATGCCCAAAAAATAAAATCGAATCGTTAGATCACCAATGCATGACAAGACAAACAATGAACTGAAAATGACACACAATTCGCACACACCACCCCTAGGGTACGCCTCACTGTTGCCTTTCGAAAGGTGGTCGTCGAGTAGAAAACGTCTTAGTAAGTCCTCATGGTCCGGGAACCTGGCATGAGGGTAGCTTCTAAGGTGTCTTCCCATTGCTCCGGTGGTCACCACGTCCCTAAAACTCGAATTGACCCGAACACCTCCAACGGTGGTGCTACCTACCTCTCAATGGTGGGATGGCACTACTTTAAAGGACATTTACACAGACGAATTCCTTAGGGTAGGTAGACGACTCATGGATACTTGCTCTCTTCAAAACAAAAATTCAAAGACTTTTCACACCAACACTTTTCAAAATCTTTCAAAGCAAATTTTTCAAACACTCTGACGTACGAGTCGAACTGAATTTTTTCAAAGAAACTTTGTTAACCCACAATTGAAAAGCAAACAAACAATTTTGAAAACACATTGAGCAAGTATCTAAGAGCCCATGGATAACCATGGATAGAAAGGGTGCTAACACCTTCCCTTTCTATAATCTACCTCCCGAACCGAGAGCAATCTCTTTAAAGGAATTTTTCTGTGCTTTTGTCCTTTCCGATTGGAGAAAATAAAAGACGGTGGCGACTCTTGCTTACCGCGACATTTCGCGAACCAGCGTTAAAACAGTCAGTTCCAGATCCACCGATCACAATCATCTTGTTTCAATAAAACCCACACCAAGCCAACTCCGGCCGCCTCCTCCCTCGCCGTCGGAATTCCGTTTCCTCACCGCCAGACTGTTCTTCCGCTCTCAGCTCTACTTTCGTGCGTCTGCAACCTCCCTTTGTCGCTTCCTACTTCCTCCCAGTCGGTACACTCAGCACCAGTCAACCTCGATTCTTCCTCTTCATATACTGCAAGCATCTTCAAGAGGTACTGTTATAATCTCCTTTATTTTTCTGTTGAATCTTGAATTTGGAGTTGTTGTTGTAACTAGGATATAGGTTGAATTTTCATATTTTTGCAATAGTTAAGAATTCAAGAATTGAATTAGAGAGTTTGTTTGCCTCTTGAATTTTCAGATTTTTAGAATGGAATATAATTAGGTATAATTTTCAGATTTTTAGAATGGAATATAATTAGGTATAATTGTCAGATTTGTGTTAGCTTAGGTTAATTCTATAATTGATTTAGGAATTTAGTGCATACCAACACTCAGCTTAGTTTTAGGTACTAATTATCAATTTTGATATCAAAATGATAAGAAACAAGGCGTTTGTTAGTTATTCATGAGGTTATGAGTTTATGCTTAATTCTGAATTTCTTACCACTTGTTTGAAAAGTGTTGGTAACATAATCTCATGGATTGAAATCAATACTACTAATCTCTTTAATACTTTGATACTAACTAGCATTCTTTAATTTCATTATTTGTTGTTTTTTTGGTGGAAATTGAAGCATTATAATGTATCTTGATGCATAAGGTTTTACTTTCTACAAGTTATGGTATAACTCCAATTTCCTTTGTTTTGACATAAGCTTGCAGTGGAGATAGTTTTGCAATTTGTAGACGTGTTATAATGCTTTAAGATTATGTATTTCTCTCACTGTTTTGTTGTCTTTGTCATTTACGTAATGCCGCTTTGCTTGCAAGTTATGGATAAGTATTTTCATGCCAGCATTCAAGACTAGACGTTAAATGTTGATTTCCAAATTCTGATTTGTGGTGAATGCGAGCATGTATATAGGTATTTCCATAATTTGTGATTATGCCTTGGCATGTAATTTAATTCCGGATTAGAGTTACCGTATTGTTTTGTTGTTTTTAAAAGATACCGAGATCTTTTCTGTTGCACTTTTTCAAGATATTTTGGACCTTACAAAACAGAGACGATGGAACTTTGGGTCCACAATACCTAGACGGTGACCCTATTGTGGGAAAAGACGTAGTGACCTTGATCCGGAAGGGAAACATAGGTGGTGGAACTTTGGGTCCACAATATCTAGACGGTGACCCTATTGTGGGAAAAGACGTAGTGACCTTGATCCGGAAGGGAAACATAGGTGGTGGAACTTTGGGTCCACAATATCTAGACGGTGACCCTATTGTGGGAAAAGACGTAGTGACCTTGATCCGGAAGGGAAATATAGGTGGTGGAACTTTGGGTCCACGAGTCGGTACCGCATTTGCACACGTTGAGTCGTGTTGTGAGTCACATGTATAATTGTGCATGATATGTATGTGTGTTGATGTGTTTGATTATGTGCCAATATTGTTGTTGTTGAATTATGGTTATGTGCCAAGGACGTGAGCATTCGGATAATCGGTTTACATGGTTAATGTGTTGGAAATGGATTCCTTGAGTAAGGATGCTACAGGTGATAAAATGAACATGATCATTATGTATTGTTTTATTTATTGCCATTTCATTTACTTAAAATTACATGTTATATGATTATTGGAATTCTTACCCTTTTGTTGGCCAATGCTTTTGATGGCATTGTGCAGGTACCGAGGACGGTAGCGTGAGGCGCTAGCTAACGGATGCATTGGATTGCAATCTGTTTTATTTTTGATTAGAGTCGAGTCGATGCTCTGGTAGTAACACATGGGGGGAATTTATTCAGTGTCGAACTCGATTATTTGGCATTTGGATTATGATGTATATAATCCTTATTCGTGTATATGATGTTTTGTATATGTGAGACTTGATAACATATGTTTATGTGAATTAGGATGGCTTGATGCCTTTGATTATGTTTTGATTCCTCCATAAATGGAGATGATGTGAAATTATGAAACTCCGTTGCGTTTGCACGAGAGAATGAAGTAAATATTTATGGTATGTTTGTTTTGTGTTGGAATGCTTATACTTTCAAACATATCCTGTCCGTTTTTCCTTAAAAACTTTGGAATGTGATGTGTGTTGTGGCATCCCTTCCGTGCAATTTTATTTCTCTGATTTTTATCTTTACCTTTAATTGGGGTATTTAGAAGGGGTGTTACAATAGTGGTATCAGAGCAGGTCGGTCTATCGGCCAGGTTGTTTATGTGTTTAATCCCTTTTGGTACGCGACATGTGTGTGAAACACTGTCGGTACTTGTTTGTGTCCTTTTCGTTGTCTGCAGAGGTGCGTGTGAAATAAGTGGGGGAGAAGTCTCTTCTCTGAAGTTTTGTGCAAGAGGTTGGTTCAGTATACCGCCGATTGTAAGATGTAAGTATTACCGAGCAGTTGATGCTTCAAGCATGGTTATGTTTAAGTAGCTTGAGGGGTAAGATTGAAGATGCTGTTGTGGTTTGGTAACGATGGTTAATGCCACCTCATGATTGTCGACTGTCTATTAACAAATTGAGGGACTGATCATCCTTAATCTCTTGTTGATAGTAGTCGGGAATTGTGTTGTTTGGGATAGACTTGTCTTGCCAACTTATTAGAGTGTGAAGCAGATGAGTTGGCGCAAGGCAGTGCATGGTTACTTGAGTTGTGGGCGAATTTGGATTTTGGTGAGAAATAAGATTTTTGGCAAGCGAGCTTCTTGTTGTGATTCTTCCGAAACCTTTTGTGGAAATGTGAGTGAATTACCGCTGTAGTGCGAGGTGAAGTTTTGATGGATTTAGTTTCTGGAACTAGTTGGGATTCGAAGTATCCTTAAGGGATGTTTGTTTCTGAATTAGAGTTGGAGAGTCAACTTGAATATTGGTTTTAGTAGAGTTTGTTTGTTTGAGTGGTTCGCCGTGGAGTGCGCCGATTGTGTTGTTCGAGAAGAGCAAAGGTTACCCAAGTTGGTGTGTCGTTTGTAGTCAAGGAACGAAGCGGATGTTGAGGACGAGTGTCTGCTTCGGAGGATTGATATTTAAGTGAAGCAGTTATTTGGAGTTTATGTGTTTAGTGAGATCGTTTTGAAGTCTGGATGCCTATGGGTTAGTGTGAGGGTTAAAGATGTTCAGGCAATGCTTTTCAAGATAGTGTATGGTCCGGGCGAGTATAAGCTGATGTCATTAGTGTGACTAATGCGTCAGGTCAGATTTTGGAATGTTCCAACAGTACTCTCATGAGTAGCTGAAGAGTTGTTTCATGTTCATGGATATTATTTGGTTTACATCAAGTTAAGGGATTGTGGCAAGCATCCGAGTGTTGCGTTATCAGTAGTGGAGTTAGATTGGTGCATGTTGAGTCCTCTAAAGAAGGAGTTTTGGAACTGTTGGACGTGAGTGTCTTAAGTAAGCAACTTAGACGGCAATATTTTGGACAGTTCCGCGAAGATTTATTTTGTGTCTTGTCGAAGACTTTAAGGGGCTAATTCATAGTTTAGAAGTTCTTTTGTTTTGGATGGTTAACTTTGTGAGTTTGATGGAAGATATTTTTATGAGTTGGTATTGATCGTGAGTATTTTGACCCGAAATGGTTGAGTCACTAATTGGACTTCGCAATGGGAAGCGAATTTGTTTTAGCCGGTGAAAAGTTTAGCGAATGCCTTGATTTTGGTTTTGTTTTGTACTGAAGAACCTGGTGCGACGTGTTGTGATATTTTGTTTTGGACGTAAGATGTATTTCGACATAGAGTTGGAAAAGTGTATTACTACCTTGGAACGATTTGATTTTTCTTATGGAAAATTATCGGATGCGGGAGTTAGAGTTTGATGCAGTTATGCTCATTGGAACCTTATAGGTACAGATGTTAACGACAAGGAGATTGGAATTGTTGAAGACAATTCAAGTTGAGTATGATCTATAAAGAGACTTCGTCTGTTGTTGAGTTTATTAAGTTGATATTGAGGATAACCCAAGAATATCTTATTTGAGATTTATTATTTTGAAAGAATGTTGCATGTTTGTTTTGAGACGCTTGTTGAGATTAAACTCAGAAGGTTATTAAGGATTCGTTCACTACTACCATATGGATTTCGCCGGATACTAATGGTCGCGGTGGATTATTAGATTACGACTAAAATAAGTCTTGACGGTAAGGAATTTGGTGATGGTTTGGTAACCACATGTACTTAAAGATGATTGATGTTTTATAGAGGAAGATGTTCTATTTGTGACTGAAGTCGGTCGCGACGGTGTTCATGTTGGATTCCATAGAAATTGATGTTATGGTTCTAAGTCCAAACTATGTTGTAATTTCAGGAGTATGAGACGAAATTGATGAGTAGAGTTCTTGAGAGAGTGTTTTGGTTTGGATTACCACTTTAGAAGATTGAAAGATATGAGAGATGTTTCGAATAAGAAACCAGTGTATTAATCTTGCGACGATGCGAGGATGGTGATTACTTAATTAAACTTTGGGAATTGAATTGTTATAAGGGAAGACTTCGTGGAAGTCAAGTGTATACATCGAAGTTTCACAAGTGAAATATTTGGACAGTATTTGAAGAGGTCAAACTATGTCGTGTATTTCAGAGGATCAACGGACGTTGATCAATCGAGAATGAAAGAGTGATTCTTCGAGTTGATGAAGCTGATGTTGCAAGGTGTCTTGATGGGTGTACGCTTTGAACGTATCCATTTTTGGGTGATTGTGAAGTTGAGGATTAACCGAGTTGTTTTACGGTTGGCATCTTATGCATAAAAGTGACACAACATGGTTCAGATATCGAGCATTGAGTTCTAGCGAGTATGCAGGATTGTTGGATTTGGGCTAGTGAGTTATAGTCGCAAGTCGTCAGTTTACGTCCTGGGATGAGTGGTGTGTCGCAGTTCAGTTATGTTTGGGTAACTTGTTTTGTTCAAGGGTGGTACGTTGGTAACCTACAAGGACGATGTGACCTTGTGATTTTCTGGACTGAGAGTGATAACTGCAAGTGTAATTCTTGAGTTCGTACTTATGCGTGAATGATGGCATCTTTTCGTGTTTGCGTAGCACGCGTGGTTTTATCCTTCCTGATTGTTTCAGTTTTAGTTTGTATAACCATTTTGTTGTTTTTGTTTTAGCGATGGTGTCGGTGTTGTGTCGTAGGACTTTATGTTCCTACCTTTGGTGACTCGTTTCCGAGGCGTCGGTTCGAGTGTATGACTAATTCTATGGTTGAGACGTTAGAATGGTACCGATCTTGTTTGTTTAGTTCTCGAGCGAACCGGTGTGTCTGCGACTTGTTTAGTTGTTGGGTGTTAGTAGATTGTCGAGTGCATTGTATGGGCTTCGCATCTCGGCATGGTTGTTCTTGTCTAAACGTTATGGCTAGGGAGATGCCCTTGTGTTAGGTGTATTTTGTATGTTGTTTAATTAACGCAAGGATTGGGTGGACGAATGCGTAGGCATGTCCCGATTTGTTCGTTTTGGTCAAAATTTTCGAGGCCGAAAATCTTTTAAGTGGGGGAGAGTTGTAACACCCCGTTTTTGATTAAATGTTGATTCGGTTATTTGAAGTAAAAATATTCATAATGATAAAATACTATTTTGAGTAATATTAATTTGGTGTGTAGTAATTAATATTTGACTTTGTTTGATTAATTGGCATGATTAGGTTTATATAGAATAAATATTATGTAGTGTAATATTGTTTAATAGGGTTATATATTATAATTTGAATTAAATAATTGTTGGGGCCAAATTACAATTTTAGAAAGATAGGGGGAGGAAAGTTAGTAGTAGAGAGAGAGTTTTATAAAAGAGAGATGGAGAGTTAGTAAGAGTAGTAGGAAAAGAAAAGAGGAGAAAGAAGAAAGAAAAGAAGAGAAGGGAAGAAAGGGAGCTAGGGTGGAGTTGCAACATCTTCATCATCTTGTTTCAATAAAACCCACACCAAGCCAACTCCGGCCGCCTCCTCCCTCGCCGTCGGAATTCCGTTTCCTCACCGCCAGACTGTTCTTCCGCTCTCAGCTCTACTTTCGTGCGTCTGCAACCTCCCTTTGTCGCTTCCTACTTCCTCCCAGTCGGTACACTCAGCACCAGTCAACCTCGATTCTTCCTCTTCATATACTGCAAGCATCTTCAAGAGGTACTGTTATAATCTCCTTTATTTTTCTGTTGAATCTTGAATTTGGAGTTGTTGTTGTAACTAGGATATAGGTTGAATTTTCATATTTTTGCAATAGTTAAGAATTCAAGAATTGAATTAGAGAGTTTGTTTGCCTCTTGAATTTTCAGATTTTTAGAATGGAATATAATTAGGTATAATTTTCAGATTTTTAGAATGGAATATAATTAGGTATAATTGTCAGATTTGTGTTAGCTTAGGTTAATTCTATAATTGATTTAGGAATTTAGTGCATACCAACACTCAGCTTAGTTTTAGGTACTAATTATCAATTTTGATATCAAAATGATAAGAAACAAGGCGTTTGTTAGTTATTCATGAGGTTATGAGTTTATGCTTAATTCTGAATTTCTTACCACTTGTTTGAAAAGTGTTGGTAACATAATCTCATGGATTGAAATCAATACTACTAATCTCTTTAATACTTTGATACTAACTAGCATTCTTTAATTTCATTATTTGTTGTTTTTTTGGTGGAAATTGAAGCATTATAATGTATCTTGATGCATAAGGTTTTACTTTCTACAAGTTATGGTATAACTCCAATTTCCTTTGTTTTGACATAAGCTTGCAGTGGAGATAGTTTTGCAATTTGTAGACGTGTTATAATGCTTTAAGATTATGTATTTCTCTCACTGTTTTGTTGTCTTTGTCATTTACGTAATGCCGCTTTGCTTGCAAGTTATGGATAAGTATTTTCATGCCAGCATTCAAGACTAGACGTTAAATGTTGATTTCCAAATTCTGATTTGTGGTGAATGCGAGCATGTATATAGGTATTTCCATAATTTGTGATTATGCCTTGGCATGTAATTTAATTCCGGATTAGAGTTACCGTATTGTTTTGTTGTTTTTAAAAGATACCGAGATCTTTTCTGTTGCACTTTTTCAAGATATTTTGGACCTTACAAAACAGAGACGATGGAACTTTGGGTCCACAATACCTAGATGGTGACCCTATTGTGGGAAAAGACGTAGTGACCTTGATCCGGAAGGGAAACATAGGTGGTGGAACTTTGGGTCCACAATATCTAGACGGTGACCCTATTGTGGGAAAAGACGTAGTGACCTTGATCCGGAAGGGAAACATAGGTGGTGGAACTTTGGGTCCACAATATCTAGACGGTGACCCTATTGTGGGAAAAGACGTAGTGACCTTGATCCGGAAGGGAAATATAGGTGGTGGAACTTTGGGTCCACGAGTCGGTACCGCATTTGCACACGTTGAGTCGTGTTGTGAGTCACATGTATAATTGTGCATGATATGTATGTGTGTTGATGTGTTTGATTATGTGCCAATATTGTTGTTGTTGAATTATGGTTATGTGCCAAGGACGTGAGCATTCGGATAATCGGTTTACATGGTTAATGTGTTGGAAATGGATTCCTTGAGTAAGGATGCTACAGGTGATAAAATGAACATGATCATTATGTATTGTTTTATTTATTGCCATTTCATTTACTTAAAATTACATGTTATATGATTATTGGAATTCTTACCCTTTTGTTGGCCAATGCTTTTGATGGCATTGTGCAGGTACCGAGGACGGTAGCGTGAGGCGCTAGCTAACGGATGCATTGGATTGCAATCTGTTTTATTTTTGATTAGAGTCGAGTCGATGCTCTGGTAGTAACACATGGGGGGAATTTATTCAGTGTCGAACTCGATTATTTGGCATTTGGATTATGATGTATATAATCCTTATTCGTGTATATGATGTTTTGTATATGTGAGACTTGATAACATATGTTTATGTGAATTAGGATGGCTTGATGCCTTTGATTATGTTTTGATTCCTCCATAAATGGAGATGATGTGAAATTATGAAACTCCGTTGCGTTTGCACGAGAGAATGAAGTAAATATTTATGGTATGTTTGTTTTGTGTTGGAATGCTTATACTTTCAAACATATCCTGTCCGTTTTTCCTTAAAAACTTTGGAATGTGATGTGTGTTGTGGCATCCCTTCCGTGCAATTTTATTTCTCTGATTTTTATCTTTACCTTTAATTGGGGTATTTAGAAGGGGTGTTACAGCAACATTCTAATGCTTATTCCAGATTTATCCAGATGCAGTTTTACACGAGCTCATCATCAGGGAACCCTACGACGGTTCTTTCTCCAAATTCAAGATTTTTGAAAACAGTTTACGGATTCTTCCCAACAACGGATGTTAATCTATCGCTTGTTCAGACTCTTCTCAATTTTTGAAAACAGTTTACAGACGCTTCCCAACAACGGATGCTGCTCTATTGCTTATTCAACTTCAAGATTTCTGAAAACAGTTCACGGGTTCTCCAAGTAACGGATGTTAACCTATCACTTGTTCAGTTTCAACTTCAAGACTTCTGAAAACAGTTTATGGATTCTTCCCAACAACGGATGTTAATCTATCGCTTGTTCAGATGCAACCTCTGAAAACAGTTTACGGACGCTTCCCAACAACGGATGCTGCTCTATTGCTTATTCAACTTCAAGACTTCTGAAAACAGTTCACGGGTTCTCCAAGTAACGGATGTTAACCTATCGCTTGTTCAGATTCTTCTCCAGACTTCTGAAAACAGTTTACGGATTCTTCCCAACAACGGATGTTAATCTATCGCTTGTTCAGACTCTTCTCAACTTCTGAAAATAGTTTACAGATTCTTCCCAATCGCTTGTTCAGAATCTTCTCAACTTCTGAAAATAGTTTACGGATTCTTCCCAACAACGGGTGTTAATCTATCGCTTGTTCAGACTCTTCTCAACTTCTGAAAACAGTTTACGGATTCTTCCCAACAACGGACGTTAATCTATCGCTTGTTCAGACTCTTCTCAACTTCTGAAAACAGTTTATGGATTCTTCCAAACAACGGATGTCAATCTATTGCTTATTCAGACCCCCAGTTCAGATGTGGTTCAAAACATGGGCATCTTTCTGATACTCATTCCAGATGGCATCTTTAAGCCCATCCCCGACAAGATTTCTGTCACCCTTCCAGATGGCATCTTTAAGCCCATCCCCGACAAGTTTCTGTCATTCCTCCCGATGGAATCGTTAAGCCCATCTCCAAATGGCATCTCTAAGCCCATTCCCACATCCCTTGCTTTGAAGAGTGCAAATTTAAGGGCACTCTAGTGTCCAATCTCCTTTTACCCTCGAGTCACGAAAGGCAAACTTGCCAATCTAACTCTTCGGATTCAAGAAGATTGAACAGGGGCAACTGTTGTACCCCAAAATTTTCTCTCCCATTTCTCAATAATTTCTCATCACAAAGCCCTTGGAGATCAAGATCCAGTTAGGGTTTCATCTGCTCAAGACTTCTCCTTGCACTGTTGACCCAAATTAGGGTTTGTGTTTGCATAGAGATGTTTTGACTTAAAATGCCTAAAATGACTTTCATGCTTCATATTGGACTCCCAAGTTTATCCACATCAAGTTTCAAGCCTTGATTCCAAGTTTTGCCCAGTCAATTGGACAGTTGACCTAAAAATCAGCTGTATTGGGGAAAAAGTCAACTGTGGCCAATTGACAGTCAAATCTCATGAAAATTGACCCACATCAACATTATGAACTCACATGGACCATTTGATCAAGTTTGGATCACAATTCCACAAGAAATTTGATCAGATCACCAAAAGGGCAAAATGGTCATTTTTAGGGTTTTGACTGCACAAAGGCAATTTTTGACTGTTTGACCTAGCCAATGGCAAACCAAGCTCACATATGGACTCAAGGCCCCCATGGAATTGTCTTGACATGCTCAACAAGTTCAAAAGATCCCAAGTACACAAGATTGACAGTTGAATTTCCCAGTCAATTGATCAATTTTGACTGTATACTGAAAAGTCAAACTTTGACTTTTTGGTCAAAATCAAGAGTCAAGATTCATTTTTCATCAAAACATGCCAAATCATGAAACTTTTTCACCAAGAAATCAGAAATTGCAAATTAGGGTTTGAAATGAGAATTTTTCATAACTTAGAATTTTTCTAAGTTATGAAAAACCCTAATTTTTTCCTAACTTTGCCCCACTTTCTCACCAAGATTCATTTGGATTCAAGAAAAAGTCAAAACATGAAAGTTGTAGCTTATTGCATAATCTACAACTTTGATTCACAAAGTTTTCCCAAAAGAAGCTTGTATCTCAAGTTACAATTTTTGGAATAAGGGTACTAAACCATTCTTAACTTAGTGAATATTTGACCTATTTTAGGCAAGGTTTTTACCTAACTTCAAGACCATTTTCCATATACTTCCACTTGGAATTTCAATTTGCACTTCAAATATGGATTGTAGTACACATTCCAAGCTTTCCAAAATGTCCAAGAACTCATCAAACAACCTCATGACTTGAGAGAATCGAATTTTGCAATATGGCGAAAACTCACTTTTGAATTGGCCAATTTCCATGTTCATAACTTGTGCAAATTTTTCAAATCAGCATGCAACTTGATTACAGGCCTCTAAACCATCCAACACTCATAAATTTAATGCAAACTCATTGTTCCAAGACCATGTTCTATGTGTTCAAGCATTGCATAATGGTTTAATCCATTTTTAGATAAAGCACTTTAACCATTTTTGTAAAAGTAAGCTTTATGTCAAAATGAAAATCCAAGAAGTACAGATCAAATCCCCTTGGCACAAGTTTAGGGACTAATCACACTGATCAATGCCAAGGTTTGCAGCATGTTATGGGGGCCTCTACCTGTCTAAACACCAACTTGGCCTTTGCTTGCTTAAGTGTGAAGAAATAGAGCATAACACCAAGACAACTTTCATCTCAGCAATAAAACCCTTAAGCAAATATTTTTTACACATTCAAGACATCCTAACTGAGCTAGCACACGACTCCAACACCTCCATTGCCCCCTAGAACACAGAACCATCCTCAAACTGCCCAAACAGAGCTCTTACTGCAGTTTGAGTGCCAACTCTCATCCCTTTCATGCATTCTTGCTAAAAGCTCATCAAACACATTCCCTAGCATCACTTAAAGCTAATCCAAACATAAAACACGATCTGTAACTCCTCTAATCAGTTCCACCATTTTCACTTTCTTGTTTTGCAGTTGAAGGTCCATAGCTCGATTCAAGGTGTTTCAAAGCAAAGTAAGCATTGGAATAGCATCACTACACTTCAGGCAAGCTGTACAGATCATCATCTTGCCCTGAAAGCTCCCCCATTGCCAGATACAACTTCAACTGAACAGGTATCTTCTTGAACTTCTAACTCTTAGTGTAGGCATCATTAGCTCTAAGTTTGTGAATAAGAAGTGTTCTACTCATGCCCCTGAATCTGTACATACTTTTACTTTTCATTTATTTTGCCTGAGCTATGAGAATTTAAGGTCTGAATATTGATAAAAACTTAGGTTAGGATTTGGGAATGATGAAATTCTCTCTCATTTCTGAGAGTTAGGGTGAGTTCTTTACATATTTAGAATCGTGATTCAATGCTTAACATTTCTTATGTTGTAAGTTTGTGCAAAAGATCAAGGAATCCAGATGTTTGAATTGATGTTCAGGCGCGCGTTTTTGAACATTTTTCTGTCCAGAGGTTGAAGAAGAAGCCACATGGGCTGGGCCTGCTTTGATATTTCTTTTCACACCATGTTTTTGGTTTTACACCCCCTGAGCCCATTTTGTTTGTTTTATTGATTTTTTGACTTTTCTTTTTTCATTCTGGTTTATTTATTTTTCCTCATGATATTAAAAATATAAAAATAATTGTTTACACCATTTTTGAATTTATAGGCATTTATTTGTTTAGATTAGTTATTTGTACATAAATAATTATATAAACTCACTTTTTACTTAAAATACTAGAAAATAATGTAAGCATATTTTATTTTCATTTTTATTTTGTTTTATCTTCTTAAAATATTTTGTATAAAATATACTTTTTTAAAATATTAAATATTATTATTTTTATATATATAACACATATTTAGAAATTAATACATATATATAGATATTTATTAGAATATTTAGTAAAAAAATACAAAAATATATACACTTTATTTTTTATTAACATTTAATAGTAAAATATCATTTTGACAAATATACTTCATTTTTATTTTTATTTTATATATAATTGATAAAAATTAGTATATATTAAATAATTAATACTTTTTATCTAAGAAAGTTAGGGTTTTGCCCTAAACATTAAAAAGCTCCAAAAATAATACTTTTTTTATTTTGTTTATTGGACATAAAAAATACCTTTTTTATATACATATAAAAAACCCTTTTTGCATCTTGTATATTTATTTTATTTCTATTTAATTTGTGCAAATTAATTTTCTTGTAAATACCCCAAATTGATGTAATAATTAGATCTAAATTCCTTGTCTAAATATCCCCCCATTTGAACATTTGTACCCCCCTTCCCATATTGTGTTGTAATAGCTTAGTAAATTTATTTTTCGTACTTTATTGTTTTCTAAATATACCATGTTAGAATTAGGGTTTGGATGCAAATGAAAACGACAAAAATAGTTTGACCTAATTTCAAGATAAACAAGCATGAAAATGGACAACACATATCACACTTGCACCCCTAGGGTATTCCACTTGTTGCCCTCAATAAATGGGCCATATTGCATGTTAGGTCTCTTTGGGCAAAACAAATACAAATCAATTGATCATAGTCCCTCGATGACGCTTTCGAAAAGTTGCCTAAAATGACCAAGTCCCTTAAAGAAAAATTGCCCAAAGATACTTAGCACTATTGCAATTATGGTCTAAACGATGACCCGCGCCCGTCCCTTTCACCTCCTAACACAAGATTGTCCACCAAATGCAATGGTGGAACAAAATTGTTAAAAGGGTTAAAACATAACAAAAATCTTTGAGAACTTTAGGGTAGATAGCTCTTAAGTACTTGTCAACTTGCAAAACAAAACACTTGCTTATTTTTCAAACCACACTTCACAAACACTTTCAAAACAAACTTTCAAAGAAACCTTGAAACATCTTTTCAAAAAGACAAACACCTTTTGTAAAACATTCGAGTAAAGAATTGTTACAAGGTTAGCCTAGACAAGGCATCTTTTTCAAAACATTTTCAAAACCATACACAAAGCACCATTTCAAACAATTGAAAACCAAGGCAAGTTGATCTAAGCAAGTACCTAAGAGCCCATTGATAACCATGGATAGAAAGGGTGCTAATACCTTCCCTTTCTATAATCTACTCCCCGAACCCAAGAAAAATCTCAAAGGTTTTTGCTGTGCTTTTTAAACCTTTCCTTAGGATAAAATAAAAAGTCGGTGGAGACTCTTGCTCAACCGAAACATTTGCGAAAACAAATGCAAAACCATAGTCAGTTCTCCCACCGTATCACAGATATGTTTGGTGGAAAGGTTGTTTTTGGTGGTGATTTTAGTCAGATTTTACTTGTTGTTCCAAGAGGCAGTCATTTAGATATTGTACACTCAGCGATAAATGCGTCTAACATATGGCATTTGGTTCAGGTATTAACATTAACAAAGAACATGTGGCTGCATTATCGGCCAACAAACAATGAGAAAAAGGAAATTGTAGACTTTTCGGATTGGCTCTAGAGAATTGGTGAAGGCAAAGTATCTAAACGAATGACGGTGAGGCCGACATTAACATACCACCTGGAATTTTGATAACAAGCTTCAAAGATCCCGTTGTTGGCATTGTTAATAGTACATATCCTAATTTTATTCATAATTATCAATCCAATGATTACTTTAAGGGTCGAGCAATTCTCGCTTCTATGTTAGAAGTTGTTGACCAAATAAACGCCCATATTCTTACCTTAATGCCAAGTTTTCATACTCATTCATATAATTTACCATGTTATATTTACCAACATATTTTCGCTAATTTATTTCCCTTACCAATACAGGAGACATAAATGATTACTACAACTCAAATTCAGTTGATAAGTGTGAAATTCACGACCCTACAATAAATTATATCCTCACTCCTGAATTTCTTAGTTCCCTACGTACGTCAAGATTTCCTAACCATCACTTAAAGTTAAAGGATGGAACACCTGTTATGCTCATGGGAAACATTGATCAGTCTGAAGGTTTGTGTAATGGGACAAGGCTAATCATAACAAAGATGGCAACCCATGTACTTGAAGCTTCAATAATGGTTGGAAAGGTGTTGTACCCTAAAATTTTCCCTCCCATTATTAAAGACAAATTGATTCAAGACACCTCCTCGTTCCCATAAAGGTCTCAATTGCTCAAGACTACTCAAGGGTTGATCAGACAAACCCTCCTTCTAAGTAGTGACCTACAACTAGGGTTTTGTTTTCCTCAAAGGAAATTGGACTTCTAAGGCCTCTAGTGGATTTAATGGTTTATCATATGTATCAAGGTACCCTCATGTCAAATTTCAAGCTTTGCAACACAAGTTTGCTCAGTCAATTAGCCAGATGATTGAAAATCAACTATAGTGGACAAAAATTTAACTTTAACCAATTTACAATCAAATTTCAAGATTTTTGGTCAACATCAACATTTTCAAAACACATTCATCATTTGATCAAAGGTTGATCATGATTCATCAATAAAACTCAAGATTCATCAAAAGAAAGTTACTAAATTAGGGTTTTCTTTAGGAGAAGTCGATTGAACTTTGACCAAGCATAACTTTCACATACTTCATCAGAAATTTCTCAAAAAAAGCCTATATTGAAGGAAATCCAATTATCTACTACTTTGTCTCTCTAAGCTCAAGGTCAAAAAATGCTTCATTTGAGAGTGAGCCAAAACATTATAGGTCATTTTAAAAGTCAACAAAAAGACATCTTTTGTAAAAGAAATTTACATGAAGATAAATACTTCAAATCAATAAATGACAAAAATTAAAATTGTAGAAGATATCTTGGGGTTTCCAAAAAGTAAAATATTACTTTCATATGACAAAAATTGAGAGAGTTATGATTGGTGCAAGTCGAGTAATTTTGTGAAAATGCATGAAACCTCAATTCAACAATTTTGGGCTTTTGTAATAATGGGACTAACTTTTGAAGTTCAAACGTGTTTATGACATAGTAGGGGAGCCCTAAAACCATTAGCATATTTTTTATGATTTTTATTTCTTTTATTTGAATTTTTATTTATTTAAATGCAAATTAAATCAAATAAAATATGAAGCATTAGATCAAGGCGCATGGGCTTTTGATTTTAGTCACATGGAGGCCCAGATAACTCACTTTGATGATCAAGAAACGTGTGGAGCATAGGTGGCATAAGATTGAGCTCAAAAAGAGATTTTCCATGCAAAAATAAAATAAAATCTTCTCATCATAATCATAAAATATTTGATCCAACTTTTGTTGACCTAATCTTGTCTTATAAATACACAATGTATTCAGGCCAAGATAAAGACGCAAGCTGCCTCAAGAACACACCCCAAAATTCTCAAACTTTTCTCAAATTAGGCAAAATGGAAACCATTATCTACGGCCTTTATCAATCAAAGAAAAACATTCCATCATGTTCCTGAAGTTCCCAGGAACTCATTCCAATCCTTCTTGAAGCTTGAAACATCCTAGAACACGTAGACTAAGTTTCTCCGGTTGGGTAAAATTTCTCAATTACAAACTCTTAATTATCACGTTGTAAATCGTTTATAAGCATTCATACATATCCATACTTATGTTTGGAATGTTTTAGAACCATTTATTTTGAGTTTTGATGCATGAATCAGAA
Source organism: Vicia faba (assembly GCA_948472305.1). Lineage (NCBI taxonomy): Eukaryota > Viridiplantae > Streptophyta > Magnoliopsida > Fabales > Fabaceae > Vicia > Vicia faba. The sequence goes on from OX451736.1 coordinate 202,779,703, forward strand.
AGAACCATGGTTAGGGAATGAAGCTCTTGAATTCTTGTATCTCACGATACAAACACTTTCATGCCAAAATAAGACCACCAATGAATTCTCAGCCATGGATATAGGGGGATATAGTCTTTTATTTGCTTTGATTCTAACGTTTTGTAGATTTTTTGTGAAAGAGTTGATCGGAGAAGATGACCTAAGCTAGGGCTCTGGCGCCTTCTGATTTCAGTGTTTTTATATTATATAATTGTTGGTTTATATTCTAACAACAGATGAACAACATAGCTCAATTGGCAAGCAGGCACACGCGTATCATGAAGGGAGTGGTTTTGATCCTAGCCTTTTGAAATTATTTTGTTTAATTTTTCCAAACTAACATACAGGTTTATCATATCTTATTTTGTTCTTGTTCCTAGACACAAACGCAGCGCAACGCTGTTGCTGAAGCATACACGTTGTTGATCCAGGGGGCGTGGATTCCACAACCACCCAGACCTTTTTTTTCTTCCTTATTTTTGTTCTTAACCCTAATTTTCACTAATTTTCATTATTTTATTAATTGACCATTAACCAATTTAATTCTTTTTCAAAGTCCTAATAAATTAGGTTTTGTTTTTTTATTAATAATTAATTTTTGACATTATTTTTTTTATTAATTAATTAATCAACCTTTTACTTAAATATTAAAATCAATTAGAATTTAGGTTTTAATTACTATTATCATTCAAATTATTTTCACAAAAAATACAAAACATTCAAACTTCTTTTTTCTAACATTTTTTCTTATTGCTATTTAACTCTTAGACAAACGTATAGGTCGCACAGTTTCTCTTGTAATAGCTTAGACTTATTTTCTCACGCTTTTTTTCTTCTAATTATGTAACTGCTCACGGGATGTAATAGCTTTGGTTTAAATTCCACACTTTACTTTTCCCGCATTTTCATACTTATGTAACTGCCCCAAAGCCATGTAATAGCGTAGGACTTTACATTCCGCACTTTACTTTTCCTGCTATACTTTATACTGCTAGTAACTAGGGTTTGTATGGCAAGACTAATAACTGAACATAGAAAAACCATAATCTCAAGATAAATAACTGAAATTAACACACTCTTCACACATACACCTCTAGGATAACCTCTCTTGTTTCCTTACGATTAATGGTCATGTCACTCGAAAGTAGGGATACTCTAGCAAAAGACCCTTACGAATAAAGATCATAGTCCCTCAATGACCCTTCGAAGTTTCCTTCGAAAATGATCTAGTCCCTTCGATAGAAATTGCTAAAGTATTCCTACATGTTGCCTTCAATGACCATTTGATAACCCTACGCATGTCCCTTCACTTCTAATAGATGGGGCTACCTACCAACTAATGGTATGGATAGAACTGTCTCTAAAGGAGAAGGAAAATAATAAGAACGACCTTTAGTGGGTAAGGAACACTTAATCACTTGCTCACCACTTTTTTCTAAAATGAACATTTTTCACATCACACTTTTCAAACAAAATATCTTCAAACACTTTGTACGCATTCTTTAGAACTGATACAAGAATCATTACAAAGTTGCTCGTACTTTGTCTTTTCAAAAAACATTTTCAAATCTCACATGTAAAGGAAATTTTCAAAAGTGAGCTAGAAATTAACAGCCTGTAGATGATTACAGATGAAAAGGGTGCTAACACTTTTCCTTTTCATAACTTACCCACCAAACTCAAAATCTATCAAGGTCTTTCATGTTCTTTTCACCCTTATTTAAATATTGGATAAAAGAAAAGTCAGTGGTGACTCTAGATATCTGCACATTTTGGATAAAACCAAAAAAGTTAGTTCTCCCACAGTATTATAGAATTGGTGACTCTGTTGGGGAGTACTTAAAAAAGAGGGGTTACCTTAGGGTTAGATCACTTTTCTTGCTTTCACTGTTTGCTTTGATTGCTTTAAATTTAGGGGTTGTTTGGGTATTATTACTTGTAAGATCCTACACCCGGATCTAGGATGCCTTAGGTAAGTAGCAATAGATCATGAAAATTGTACGACATAGACCGATATGGTTGAAATCATGGCTACAGTTAGTGCGACACTTTGGTTTGTACTAATGTTCCTTGATTTATTCAAGGATAACATTAGGCTTCCGTATGGTGTCATTAGCACTAACTTAATTTTAGAACCTTAATTGACCCATCTTGGCCATTAGAAGGTAGTGAGATAGTCGGCTTCGATGTAGTCCAAGGTTGGTTGATACTCGATGATACACTCATTGAGATTTGACTCTCGGGATGTTTTGGTGGCAAGCCAGTTGTCGTGCTAAAACAAAGCATGCGAGAAATATCAGTGATATGAGATTCCTAGAACCCGGTTACTTTTTTAGGACACGTTGAGCCAACTTGACTTTAATGGGGAAGGTTACTTACCTTTGGACTTCATGCAAGCCTTTAAACCTAAGGCTCTTGTGTGACTTGTTTGTGTTTGTTATCTATCTAACATGAACATGGCATCATAACATCATATCATCATGACATTTTACTAACCATTGAAAGGATCTTAGGGATCTTTGGTGCAGGATTATCATAAGCCAGATTTCTAGCAAGGGGAAAGAGGATTTATTTTCCTCTAGCCAGATAACATCAAAATCAAAGTACATTCTCTTGACTCTGAGGCTAGGACCCACTTGATATGGTGATCTTGGTTCTTATGGAAAGACATTCAGAGATGAAGATTCAAAGTTCTTCAGACAAAGCTGCAACCAGACTCAATTTCTGATATTTCAAATTTTTAATCCAGCGAGATCCTTGAAAACATTGCATATGCATCTACATGTCATGCATATCATTATATAACATGTGTTCTCAAGACATGTTTTCTCATCTTCTTGTTGTTAATTTCAGTAGAAAATGGCTCTTGAATAGACAATAAAAGATCTCTAAGCTCAGAATGCCCAATTCCAACAGATGTTCTTAAACTTAGCCAAGGGGAAGGAAGAATTGAAGGCACTTGTCACCAATGGGAAGAAGAAGAAGACAAAGAAACCAATCGGCATCCTCAACACGGGGAGAAGGTTCAGAGGTCCAGTCAAGCAAGCTTGAGATCTTAATATCCCATCAGATGAAGATGAAAAACAGGATGAAGATAATAAGAGTGTGAAAACTGAAAGAAGCAATCCTAGTTTTGACAAATTTCCTGATGAAGAGGAAGATGATTATTTGGATGAGAAATATCCCCCTGTTGATGAGAAGTATAAGCTGCTGGAAGAGCGTCTGAGAGCTATGGAAATCCAGAAGGTTCCTAGATTGAAATTTGATGATTTGGGTCTTGTTTCAGGAGTTGTCATTCCTCCTAAATTCAAAACTCCTATCTTTGCCAAGTATGGTGGCGTTTCCTGTCTGAAGATGCACTTGAGGTCATATATTCGAAATATTCAACCACAAACTACTGATAAGAAGTTGTGGCTGCATTTCTTTCAAGAGAGTCTATCTGTAACACAACTGGAATGGTATTATCAACTTGAAGGTGCCAATATTCGCACTTGGGAAGATTTGGCTGCATCTTTCTACAAACAGTATTAATGTAATTCTGATTTGGCGCCAACCCGCATGACACTATAAAGTATGTCCATGGATTCTGAGGAAGGTTTCAAAGAGTACGCACAGAAATGGAGAGATCTTGCAGGAAGAGTTCAACCTCATTTGGCTGATAGAGAGTTGGTTAACATGTTCATGAGTACACTGATAGGTCCTTTCTATAATCACCTACTTGGAAGTTCTTCGGTTGGTTTCACTAAACTAATATTGACAGGGGAACATGTTGAGAATGGAATCAGAAGCGCTAAAATCCAGGTGGCCACATCTTCAAATACTATGAAGAAGGCTTATAATGGTAAGAGAGAATCTAATGTTGTGTACAACCAGAAAGGTCGTAGTAAGAGTGACCGTAACCAATATGTGGTGGAAGTACTAATCTCTAATCATGCGCCAGTGCAACAATAACAACAGAATAATCAGCATATGTAGGATTCACCCAGGAGACAGTTCACAAAAATAAACATGTTATTGGCTCAAGCATTGCAACACATGTTAAAGGCAGGGTTGATTACATTAAGAGAACCGCCTCATAATCACAACACTTCCTCTCCCTGCTACAATCCTAATGCAAGTTGTACATATCACTCTGACAGTCCCAGACATGATACTAGTAATTGTTGGGCTCTGAAGAATAAAATCCAAGACATGATTGACGCTAAGGAGATTGAATTTGACCCTCTTGAAACTCCTAATGTGATCACTGCACCTATTCCCAATCATGACAAGGGCGTTAATGCTATTGAAGATGTTTCTTATGTTCTTACTGTGAATGCTTTGATTACTCCTATGATGATTGTTAAGGAGAAGTTGCTGCAAGCCAGTTTATTTCTGGGTTGTGCTGAAGACAGCTACTACTGTTCATCCTAATCCAATGGTTATGCATTGCTGAAAGAAGGTATTTAGTGTTTGATTGTTGACCGTTTGATTCTATTTGAGAAAATTCCTTTTGAGAAGACTTGTTATGTGGAGAGTACATCCTAAGACCTGGAGCTTGAAGACGTTCCTAAAATTTCTGGTACCCCTATAAGGATCACTTCTAAGGGTTCTGTAAAGATTACTATTGAACCTCGAGTTTCTCCTCTGATCATTACTGCACTTGGGCCAATTCCATATTCCTCTAATAAGGCTATCCTTTGGAATTATAGAGTTGAAGAAACATTGACTGACGAAGATGAAAGTGCTGAAGTTACTGATCCTGACATTAGCAATATTGCTGGGACCAGTAAGGTTACCAGAAGTGGAAGGGTTTTTTCCCTAGAGATTTCCCTGAAGGTTGTTACTGCACCAATTTGTATTCGTACTACTGAAATTTGAGGTAAAGAATATATGACTGAGCCTGCCCAGACTAAGGCACCAAAAGAGGTTAGTGATGAAGACACCTCCAAACAAGATATGGAGGAAATATTGAAGATTATTCAAAAGAGTGACTACAAGATTGTTGAACAGTTGGAGAAGACACCCTCCAAAATATCTATGTTATCCTTGTTGTTGTGCTTGGAAGCCCATGCTCAGACTTTGGTGAAATTTCTAAAATTTGCTCATGTACCGCAAGAAATCTATGCTGATCAGTTCGAAAATCATGTTGCTATCCTAACAACTGATAATGGGCTAGGCTTTTCTGACACGAACTTAACTCCCGCAGGAAGGAATCATAATAAGTACATGCATGTCTCTATTAAGTGTAGGGGAACTACATTATCTCATGTGTTGGTAGACACAAATTCCTCGTTGAATGTTTTGCCAAAAGCTGCTTTAGACAAACTGGATTGTGAAGGGATCGTGCTAAAACCCAGTGAAAATGTGGTAAGAGCTTTTGATATGATTGGAGAGATTAATCCTACCTCTTCTGATGGGCATCTTTTCATCCTGGTCGTTATTGATTATTTCACAAAGTGGGTAGAAGTAGCCTCGTTTGCCTCCATACCAAGAATGTTGTGGCTCAGTTCATTAAGTATAACCATATTTCTAAGTATGGCATACCAGAGAGGATCATCACAGACAATGGTATCAATATTAACAATACTATGATCACGAAACTCTGCATGCAATTCAAAATTAAGCACCACAATTCTTCTCTGTATCGACCAAATATGAATGGTGCAGTGGAAGCCACCAACAAGAATATCAAGAAGATCTTATAGAAGATGACAGTGACATACAAAGATTGGAATGAGATGTTACCATTTTCTATTTATGGTTATCACACTTCAGTACATACATCAATATGGGGAAACCCCATTCTCTCTAGTCTATGGTATGGAGGTTGTCTTACCTATCAAAGTCCAAATTCCTTCCTTAAGGATTATGAAATACGCAGGTTCAGATGAAGACGAGTGGATTTAGACTAGACTCGACCAGATAAATTTGATTGATGAAAAAAGGCTTGCAGCTGTTTGTCATGGTTAGATCTATTAGAAGCGCATGATCAAGGTCTTTAACAAGAAAGTCAGACATCAGGTGTATCAGGCCAGTGATTTGGTAATAAAGTGCATTATCCTACCACAAGGTGATCCCAGGGGCAAATAGACTCCCACATACGAAGGGCCATTTGTAATCAAAAAGATATTTTATGGTGGTGATATGATACTTACAACTATGGACGGTGAAGATTTTCCATACCCTGTGAACGCATACATAGTGAAAAAAATACTACACATAAAAGAGACCCGCTAGGTTGACTGGCCTAGAATAAAATAAGGGCATTCCGACAAACCAAAGGGTTTGGAAAAAAATTAGGGATATATATATGTGTGTGTGTGTGTGTGTGTGTGTGTGTGTGTGTGTGTGTGTGTGTGTGTGTGTGTGTGTGTGTGTGTGTGTAATTGTACATCCGACAAGTCGAAAACCTCAAAAGGCGGCTTGGTAAAAAAGGATATCCCGGTGGACTGAAAACCCGAAAGGGCGGTCCAGGAAAAAGTTAGAGTTTAAAGTGTATGACTATGTCCTGTTGGATCACCCACCCGCTTACAACTAGCATAATTACCAACTTCAAGTTCAAATGGTACAAATCAATTCAATCAACTTCTTCCAACAACATGGGATGAGATGCTTGAAGACATAGGGGCTATATCAGAGTTGAAACTCGATGGGATCATTTTCCACCTAGTTGTTTTTCTTTTTTTTTTCTTTGTACCCTTTCTCCTTTTTATGACAATTTCCTCTTACTAGGATTTCTGTCTCCTTGTATAAAATTTTCTGTTTATAGGAAAACCTTCTAAATCAATACAATCAATTTCAAATTCAAAATTGTTTTTACCCTCTCTATTTTGTTTGCAAAAACGTCCAAATGATTATATTAAATGAACATATGCATTTGAATATGATTACTGTTTACAAATATTTGCATTAAAACAAGATTAATATTTACTAAAGACTCTAAGAGTCAGGATAACATTCAAGTTCACCATAAATTCCCACAGAGCAATCTCCTCATAGCTATTTTCACAAGCTAATCTTCATAAGAGATTATTTTCCTAAAGACAATCTACAAGGTTTATTTCCCCAACGGAGTTTATTTCTATAATAATTACAAGTTCCCCGATGAGATTCTCTTCTCCGACCAGATATCAGTCAAATATTGTCTTCCTCAGAAGAGCGCATCAAAGGATTATCTATCTCTTTTATCCCCAGTCAGGGTATGTAAGGAATCAAATCCTTCAAAGAATGATGAATGACCGACTCTCCTCTAATGCTTTTATCCCCAAGAAGAAGGCGAACATCCCCAGCGGAATATCCTCAAACATAAAGCAGAAATCTCCAATAGAGGCATTTCAAACAAAGCTAAAGAATTACTGTCTCCATCCGCAACAATAATCAAGGATTTATTTTCCCCAACCAAAGATGTTATACAAAGCTACTTGTTGTACCCCAAAATTTTCCATCTCATTTCTCAAGAAATCTCTCATAAGATCTCCTTGTATTCAAGACTGCACAAGGTTTGATCAGCTCAAGACACCTCCTCTAGCACTGCTGACTAAAATTAGGGTTTGAGTTTACACAAGGACAAATGGACTTTTAATGCCCCATATGACTTTCATGGATCATTTTGGACCCTCAAGATTTATCATGTCATGTTTCAAGTCTTAGATCACATTTTTGTTCAATCAATTGATCAGATGACCTAAAATCAACTGTATTGGGGAAAAAGTCAACTGGTGTCAATTTGCAGTCAAACTTCATAGTTTTTTATCCATATAAACTTAATGAACTCATATATGTCATTTAATCAAGTTTGGATCACAACTCCTCAAGAAATTTGATCAGATCATCAAAAGGGCAAAATGGTCAAAATTAGGGTTTTTACTGGGAAGGTGCAATTTTTTATTTTTGACCTAGCAAATGACTTATTGGTTAAAGGCATGATCTCAAGTATTAAAATGATTCATTTTGACCTAATGGCATGGCTCAAAACATTTCTCAAGATCAATTAATTGATAGTTGAATTTCAGTCAACTGATGAAAAGTTAACTATACACTAAAAGTCAAACTTTGACTTTTTGATCAAAATCAAGTTTCAAAGATTACAATTCATCAATACATGTAAAAATATGAAACTTGTTCATCAAGAAATAAAAAATTTAAGATTTCATTTTGAAAAGTCAAAATTTCTAAACTTAGAATTTTTTCTAAGTGTTAGAAATTCACATTTTTTCATAACTTTATGACAAATTTACATCATGATGCAAGATGATTCAAAAGAAAACTCCAACATGAAAGTTGTAGATCTCAATGAGATCTAAAACATTGTAGAGCAGAACTTTTTCTAGAAATGCTTAGATTTCAAGTTATGATTTTGTGAAGACATGTTCATGAAACTTGAGGACTTAGAGAAATTTTGCCCTAGTTTAGGCAGGATTTTGACCTAACTTCCTGGCAAATTTTCACCTAGTTCCAAATTGAATTTTCAAAAATGTCCAACATGAAAGTTGTAGAGGATGATAAAAACTTTCCAAAATGTCCAAGAACTCATTAAGATCATACTTTATCAAGGAGAATCGAAGGCAAGAAGTTAGGGTTTCATTCTTGAATTACAAGTCATTTCTTGATGGACACATAATTCAATCTCAATGATAGGCTGCATAATCTTGCTTTGCAGGCCTTATAACTTGTGTATCTATCCATCATTAATGGATTACACAAACTTTTGAGCTATAATCAAAGTGATTTAAGCATTGTCTAATTTAAATTGCCATTTTTGGAAGAAAGTTAACAATGCCATTCTTGAAAAGAAAGCTTTATACACAACGTCAATTCTTGAGCCTCTCACTTGTTCCCTCTGATCATACACCATCTACAAAGTCATAAGAAAGTTTTTTTAAAGCATAACCACTCTACAATAGCAATTACAAAGGGCATTGAAACTTGATTTCTCAAGAAAATCACATGTTGAGCTTAAACATGTGATTTTGAATTCTGACCAAATACAAGTCTCAAAACTTGTTGCTTATAAATAGATGCACTATTTGTGAGCTAAGGCACGAGCTTAAGCACCCTAAAACTCTCTTTATCACTTGTAAGCCAAAAATTGTCCAAAAACTCCATTGATGCATAGATTCTGACTTTGAACTGGCAACTTACAATTCCCTCATGCGTTTTCCTTCCTAATTAATCACAAACTCCTATACATCAAATATAGTCCATCCCCATCCCTGTTCCACAACTGTAACGCCATCTTTGTCATCCTCCAAACTCAAAAATAGAGCACTGGAAGTTGACTTCTCTAGGCCATTCCAGCCATCCATTGCTCAAGCTAATCATCGCATTAGCTTCCTAGGAACTTGAGGAAGCTAATATGATCATTGCAGCCCCTTGAATCAAGCTCATTTTCATTTCACGATTTCTAGTTTTGAGGTATCTTTTATGAACGTCTATCTTTTCATTTAGGCATTGTTAAGCCTGCATTTATGAAGATAAAATGTAGACATTATTTTCCTGAAACTGTACATGTCCATATATTTCATTTATATTGTTTGAGCTTAGAGAATTTTAGGTTTGAATTTATGAAAAAAGTTAGGTCAGAATTTGGTACTTTTAGAAATTCTCATTCATCTTTGATTTATATCTTATGATATTTATATGGTTGGATTCATATGGAAAAATGGAGCAACTTTCATGTTTGCATCTTTCATTTTTGTTGAGAAATGAGCAAGTCACAGGAACCATGGCTGGAGGTTGAAGATGAAGTCATTTTCAGGACTTGACTTATGTTATGTATTTATTGTTTCACTTATGTTAACAGATGTATAGCCACCCCAGTGGTAAGGCAGTGCGCGTTTCATGCCCAGGGAGTTGGTTTAAGCCCTAACCCTGCCACTTTTCATATTTTTCACATTTTTCTCTTTTTTTTGTCACAAACAGGCGGATGGGCCTCCAAGCAATGGGCCTTGTCTTTTTGCTAAACTTCTGACCTCTCTATTACTTTTGCACACCTGACCCAATTACTTTTTATCATTTTCATTTTCTTTTTATTTTATTTTGTTTCATTTTTCTTTATTATTTTTTTATTACTATTAATATTATTATTATTATTATTATTATTATTATTATTATTAATAATAATAATAAAAAATCAAAAAATATTTTTATTTATTATTTTCACACTTATTTATTTTATTTTCTTTATAAAACAAAAGACAAAAGCATTTTCTTAACAAATTAATTTCTTTTTCTTAAATAATTAATAATTAGATTTAGGTTTAATTATTTTTCTTTTTGAATTTAAAATTAATTTAGAATTTAGGTTTCTTTTAATTAAATAATTTCCATATTATTTTTATTGAACTTAAAACCTTTTCATGAAAAACCCTAAAAATGATTCAAACTTATTTTCTTTTCTTAACTAATTTAGGTTTAAATTTTATTTATCTTTAATTAATTATTTTTCCTTTTTTTAGTAATTAGGTTAAAACCCTTAACAAAAGACCAAAAAAAATCATTTCTCTTCCATTTATATTCTTGTACATTATTTATTCAATTCTTATAAATTATTCAATATGGTTGTAATAGATAATTAGGTTTAATTTTCTTGCAATCCCCATTTGTAAAATTGTATACCCCCTCCCCTAATGATGTAATAGCGTAGTAATTTTAATTTCCGCAATTTATTGCTTTTATATAAATGTTAGTAATTAGGGTTTGTATGGCAAGACTAAAATCAATGATTAGTAAACCCTAATCCAAGATAAACAATGCATGTAAATCAAACACACTTGCACCCCTATGGTAAACTCCACTTTGTTGCCTTATAAAAAAGGCCATTTTATGCATGTGGGATATCTTAGCAAAATCAATCAAAAAATACAAGATCATAGTCCCTCGATGACACTTTAAATGTTGCCTTTCAAAATGATCTTAGTCCCTAAAAAGAAATACTAAGATATCTCACAACATTGCTATCATGACTATACGATGACCCACGCTCGTCCCTTTACATCCAAAGATAAGGCTTCTTACCAAATCAATGGTAAGGTAGCAATATCAAAGGAAGGAAGAAATGAACAAAGACTTTTGAGTAGTTAGATTGTTCCTAGTTGCTTGCTCATTTTCAAAATAAACATCTTTGCTTATTTTGAAAACAAATACCAAACACTTTCAAACACTTTCAAAACATTTTCCAAACATGATTTTTTTTCAAAAGCTCAACACTTTGAATACGTTCTTACGAACGAGAACTATTACAAAGTTTGTCTAAACGGATGCACCTTTTCAAAATATTTTTAAAAACCGCCACAAAGCACATTTTCAAACAAAAGCAAGTGATCTAGCAAGCAACTAAGAGCCCATAGATAACTATGGATGAAAAGGGTTCTAACACCTTCCCTTTTCATAATCTACCCCCGAACTCAAGAAATAATCTCAAAGGTCTTTCCTATTCTTTTCAGCCTTTCCTTTTGGATAAAAGAAAAGTCGGTGGCGACTCTTGCTAACCGTAAAATTTGCGATCAAACACAAAACACCCAAGTCAGCTCACACCACCTTATAGCAGAACTGGTGACTCTGTTGGGAAATTCTAAAAAAAGTTGGGTTACCTTAGGGCTAGATCACCTTTACTTGCTTTCATTGTTTGATTTGTTTGCTTTACATTTTTGGTTCCTTGTTTGGGCTTGTTCTAATATTCTACCCGAATTTGGGATACCTTATAGGTAAGTAGCAAGACGTTGTGGAAACTATGCGGGGTATACCGATATGGTCTAAGCAATAGCTACATTAGTGTGACACATTTGTGAGTATCGGTAGCCCTTGAATAGTCAAGGAGAATATGGGGCCGTTGTATGGTGTCATGAAGCACTAACTGACTTTAGAACCTTTACTTGACCAACTTGGCCATTAGGAAGTAGTGAGATAACCGACTTTGGTGCAGTCTGAAGTTAGTTGAAACTGGATATTACACTCATTGAGTTCTTACTTCTCAAGATATTTCGGTCACCGTGAAAGAGGCTTGTGCTGAAACCATAACCGATAAGAAAGATCAATGATATTGAGATCCCTTAGAACCCGGTTACTATTTTTAGGACATGTTTGAGCCAACTAAACTTAAAGAGGGTACTTACCTATAAGACTCCATGCAAGCCTAAACCTAAGGACTTGTTTGCCTTATGTGTATATGTTTATTTGTACATAACATCATAAACATCATAACATTATACTCATACCCACTAACCATTTCAAGGATTATTGGATTTATCTTTGATTGTTTTGTAGGACATGGCTTCTTTCCGCAGGAAAACCATTCAAGTCAACCTCGTAAGGATTCCTTATCAACTCAAAGAGTTAGCATCAAGGGTCCCTGAGAGCTCTTCATTAACCGAAAGACATGGTCGCCTCATAAACTTGGTTACCTATAGCACTGATGAGAATATGATGAAGGTGATTTTTCAGTTCTTTGATCCTCTACACCATTGCTTCACTTTTCCGGATTATTAACTTGTACCTACTTTGGAAGAATTCTCACATTTCTTGAGGATTACCATTCTCAATCAACTACCCTTCAACGGTACGGAAAGAGATCCAAAACCTGAAGAGATTTCCCGAGTATTACACTTGCAACAATCTGATGTCACGACTAATTGGGAAACAAGGAGTGGTGTCAAAGGTTTCTTAGCCAAGTTCTTGTTTGAGAAAGCTCAAGATTGTTGGAACTCTTTGGACTTACAAGCTTTTGAAGAAATCTTGGACCTTTTCATCTATGGGATGGTTTTGTTTCCAAACCCTGACCAACTTATAGATGTAAATGCTGTCAAAATCTTCACGTCTCGCAATCCGGTGCCTACTTTGTTGGGATATATCCTTCATTCTTTCCAATCTCGCACTATGAGAAAGAGAGGGATCCTCATTTGTTGCACTCCTCTCTTGGCTAGATGGTTTGTTTCGCATCTTCCCTGGTCTGTGTTGAAGAACGAGCAAGGTTTGAGGTGGTCTCATAGGTTGATAACACTCAGACATTCATATATTCATTGGTGTTCTCGATCCTTGGAGAATGTTACTATCATTGACCGTTGTGGGGAATTACCTAATGTCCCTTTGCTTGGCATTATGGGAGGTATCACTTATAACCCTTGCTTAGCCTTGCGACAGTTTGGTTATGCCCGAAAGGATGGTCCTCATGATATGCTCATCCAAGGAATGGTATTCAACTACGAGAGTGATGATCAAGGCTACCGTCCGAGGTTTATACGTGCTTGGAGGATGGTAAGAAAAGTGGATAGTAAGACGCTGGGATGCAAGAACTCCATTCCCCTTGAGCCTTACCTTAGGTGGGTACGAGCTCATGCTCAGAAACTTGTGATGCCTTATCCCTCCATCTTACCAGTTATCATGGATCCTGTGGTGGAAGGAGATGTCCCGTACACTGTCCTCCATCCCGACATGCCTACTTCTCTTGAATACTTGCAAAAGGGTTGGATTCAGCTGAAGTAAGAATGAGATACCTTCGAAGCTCAATTCTATGCTAGTGAGAAAATATTCTTGGATCTTACAAAGAAACTACATGAAGAGCAAAGTGTGAATGCCTACCTTGCGACGAAGAGGATGCGTTCGGTCTTTTTATCTTAGAGATTTATTTTGTAAGCCCAAGAGGCATGTTGTAGTGATTTTGAACTAATTAATGAAATTTTACGTTTGTTGATGTTTTGTCTATACAAATTTAAATTCATAAATCCTTGAAATCATTCGCATAGACATATTCCATGCATCATAACATAATAAGTTTTCCATGATGGGTTTCCTCATCTTTCTGCTGTTTATTTCAGCAAGATGGGTCTAGAGAAAACAATGAAGTACCTTCAGGCACAAAACTCTCAATTCCAAAAGACTCTATTGGCCCTAGCCAAGGGGCAACAAGATATGATGGCATTGTTGGCAGCCAAGATGAAACCCAAGAGGAAAGCTCTGGTCAACATGGGTAGAAGGTTCAAAGAATCGGTCCGTCAGATCCCGGTAGTGGAAGACTCGTCTGAGGAAGATGAGAATCAGAATGGAGAAGCTAGAAGTACCCATGTTGGGTGCATCAATGATTAAGCGTTTGATGATTATTATTTTGACGAGCAGTATCCTCCTGCCGATGTCGAATACAAGCAGTTAGAAGACAAATTGAAGGCCTTCGAGATCCAAGCCGTCCCCGGTTTAGATTTTGATGATTTGGGTTTGTTCTCTAGGGTTGTTATTCCCTACAAATTCAAGATATCAGTCTTTGCAAAGTATGATGGAGTTTCCTGTCCAAAACTTTACATGAAATCTTATGTGCGCAAGATACAGTCGTACACCGCTGATAAGAAACTCTGGGTTCACTTTTTTCAAGAAAGCTTGGCCGGAACGCAATTAGAATGGTTTTACCAGTTGGATGGTTCCTGTATCAATACATGGGAAGACTTGGCTACCTCTTTATACAACCAATACCAATATAATGTTAACTTGGCGCCGACAAAAGTTCAGTTGCAAGATATGATAATGGGGAAGAATGAAGGATTCAATGAATACGCATAAAAGTGGAGAGATCTTACTAGTAGGGTTCAACCACCTTTGAATAATAGGGAGCACATTGACATGTTTATGGGAACTTTATCTGGTCCTTTATTTAACTTGTTGGTTGGTTGTTCTTCTTCCGGTTTCACGGAGCTGATCTTAACCGGTGAAAGAGTTGAAAGCGACATCAAAAGAGGGAATATTCCCATGGCATCTGTCTCCACTTCCAATCCTGTAAACAAACCTTTTGCCGCAAAGAAGGAAATCAATGTTGTGTATGAGGCAAGGGCTCATACCAAGAAGGATGACCGCCAGTCTGTTAATGCTGTCTGAATCTCCAATCCAACTCCTGCTCAAAAACCATCTGCTAATCACCAACAGTTTGAAACTCTGAGAAGACAATTCACGAGGATAGGCATGTCACTATCCCAAGCCTTACAATATTGGATAAAGGCTAATTTGGTGACATTGCGTGATCCTCCGGCCAATCCAGATACCTCTTCACTAAAGTACAATCCAAACGCTAAATGTGCATATCACTCAAGTAGTCTCGGGCATGAGACTGACCAATGCTGGGCACTGAAGAATAAAATTCAGGACTTGATTGATAACAAGAACATTGAATTTGATCCTCCTCCAACTCCAAATGTAATCACCACGCCTATGCCAAATCATGGCAAGGGTGTCAATGAAGTCAACACTATAGGTGATTCTAACGATGAGTGTGCATTTGAAGATTGGGTGTATCCTACTACAAAGGAACTCAACAATTGGCAAGCAAAGGACTTCGTCCCCATCTCCTTCATTGAGGATTAATCACTTGCTTATTTCTTTATATTAATTCAAGAACATTTTTTCTGTAATATTTAACAATGACTTTTAAGCCATGTGGCTGGCCCGGGGCACTTTGGTCCATTTGTCAAGTGTTTTATTTATGTTCATCTTATCATATGATCATTCAAGACAAATCATTGGACTCTTTTGCATCCAAATCTTTATGTTCATTGTCTTTCTTTTTTCTTTAAATACATTTTTCAAAAAAATATAGCCATGTGTCTTACATGCACACACACACAATCTTGCAGGTCCTCATCCACTCTGGATCTTATTTCCAATGACTCTACTATTGTCGACTATAACTTCGAATGTCTAATTAACCAAGCCGAAGACGAAGGTGAGGATGTTTGTGAAATACCGGGAGAACTAGCCAGACTTCTATTACAAGAGGAAAAAGTTATTCAGTCGCACGAAGAGTCAGTTGAAGTCATCAATCTGGGTACCGAGACAAACAAGAGAGAGGTCAAGATCGGTGCTAACTTAGAAGACATTGTCAAGAGCAGGTTGGTTCAAATTTTTCATGACTATGTGGAAGTGTTTGCTTGGTCATATGAAGATATGCCAGGGTTGGATACTGATATCGTAGTTCATCGTCTGCCGACAAAGGAAGAGTATCCTCCTGTCAAACAAAAGGTTCGTCGCATGAGGCCTGACATGTCTGAAAAGATAAAAGATGAAGTGATGAAACAATTTGATGCAGGATTCCTAGCTGTTACATCTTATCCCCAATGGGTTGTAAATGTGGTGCCAGTACCGAAGATAGATGGAAAAGTTTGTATGTGCGTAGACTATAAGGATCTGAATAGGGCAAGCCCCAAGGATGACTTCCCTCTACCATACATTGACGTATTGGTCGATAAGACTGCTCAACATAAAGTCTTCTCTTTCATGGATGGCTTCTCAGGCTATAATCAAATTAGGATGGCTCCCGAAGACATGGAGAAGAACACTTTCGTTACACAATGGGGAACCTTTTGTTACAAGGTCATGCCGTTCGGGTTAAAGAATGCAGGGGCAACATATCAAAGGGCTATGGTAGCTTTGTTTCATGACATGATTCATCATGAAATAGAGGTATATGTGGATGATATGATTTCCATATCACAAACTGGAGAGGAACATCTCGATCACCTGTACAAGCTATTCGAAAGGTTGAAAAAGTACAAATTAAGGTTAAACCCTAACAAGTGCACATTCGGAGTACGATCTGGAAAGCTTCTAGGTTTTCTTGTCAGTAGTAAAGGAATTGAAGTTGATCCTGCCAAGGTAAAGGCCATCTAAGAAATGCCAGTCCCCCACTCTGAAAAGGAAGTTAGAGGATTCTTGGGTCGTCTCAATTACATCGCTCGCTTCATATCTCACTTGACTACTACTTGTGAGCCAATCTTCAAGCTCTTGAAGAAAGATCAAGTAGTCAGATGGAAAAATGAATGCCAAGCTTCCTTCGAAAAAATAAAAGAATATCTATAAGAACCTCTTATTCTCATGCCTCCAGTTGAAGGAATACCCTTGATCATGTACTTGACAGTGCTAGAGAATTCTATGGGGTGTGTTTTGGGCCAACATGACGAGTCTGGCCGAAAAGAGCATGCCATTTACTACCTGAGCAAAAAGTTTACCAACTGTGAAACCAGATATTCACTGCTCGAGAAAACTTGCTGCGCTATGGCATGGGCTACTTGTCGGCTAAGATAGTATATGTTGACTCATACCACTCTGTTTATTTCTAAGATGGACCCAATCAAGTACATCTTCGAGAAACCTGCTCTCTCCGGACGAATAACATGATGGAAAATGATCTTGACTGAGTACGACATCCAATACACAATGCAAAAGGCCATTAAAGGAAGCGTACTAGCATATCATTTGGCCCATCAAGATGTTGATGATTATTAGTCTATGAACTTTGACTTCCCGGATGAGAACATCATGCTAGTAACCGATTGTGCGAAACCTGGACCGTATGACGGACCTGAACAAGGATCCCGATGGACTATGGTCTTCGATGGGGCTTCCAATGCCTTGGGTAACTGAATTAGTGCAGTGATAATCTCCCCTGAAGGTTTCCACACTCCTTTCACTACCAGATTATGCTTTGATTGCACTAACAATATGGTTGAGTACGAAGCATGTATTTTGGGTCTAAAGGCTGCCATTGATTTGAGGATCAAGCATTTGAGTCTGTTTGGGGATTCCACTCTAGTGATTATCCAAGTAAAAGGATATTGGGACACTAAGCACCCTAATCTCATCCCTTACAAGGAGCTTGTGCTGTCTTTGATTCCTTACTTCGAAGTGATCACCTTTGAACACTTCCCTAGGGAAGAAAATCAGTTGGTTGACGCCATGCCAATCATGTCTTTTATGTTCAAGGTCAGATGGGACAACAAAGCTCCTATGATTACAATTGAGAGATTCGACGAACCTGCACACTGCTATGAGCTTGAAACTGATACAGAAAAACCATGGTACCATGAGGTGAAGATATACCTTGAAGCACAAGAGTATCCCGAAGAAACATCCATCAATGATAGAAAGTTCTTACGAAGATTTTCAGCCAAATTCTTCCTAAGTAACGAAATATTGTACAAGCGCAACCATGACTCTACTTTACTCCGATGTGTGGACAAGAAGGAGGCAGAGGATATTATGGAAGACATGCATGATGGTCTCTTTGGCACTCCCTCTAGTGGGTATACTATGGCCAAGAAAATCCTGAGAGCTAGATACTATTGGTTAACGATGGAGACTCATTGCCATCAACACTCTAGAACTTGTCATAAATGCCAAATCTATGTTGACAAGGTCCATGTGCCTTCTATCCCTCTGAACGTCATGACTGCTCCGTGGCCATTTACAATGTGGGGTATTGACATGATTGGAGAGATCAAGCTCACTGCCTCCAATGGACATTGCTTCATTCTGGTCGCTATTGATTTTTTCACCAAATGGGTCAAAGTCCCTTCATTTTCCTTAGTCACGAAGAACACGGTAGCCAGATTCATCAAACATAACCTCATCTGCCGCTATGGTATCCCCGAAAGGATCATCACCGACAATGGGACTAACCTCAACAATGTTATGATTACCGAACTTTGCACTCAGTTCAAGATTAAGCATCATAGTTCTTCTCCTTATAGACCTAAAATGAATGGCGCAGTCGGAAGCGGCCAACAAAAACATTAAGAAGATTCTGCAGAAGATAGTAGTAACATACAAGGATTGGCATGAGATGTTATTGTTTGCTCTTCATGGCTATCGTACTTTAGCTAGGACATCAACTGAGGAAACTCCCTTTTCTTTGGTCTATGACATGGAATATATTTTGCTAGTAGAAGTTCAGATTCCCTCACTAAGGATTATGAATGAGGCAGGCTTAGGCGAAGAGGAGTGGATTCAGACGAGATTGGACCAGTTGAACTTGATCAACGAAAAACGATTGGTTGTTATTTGTCATGGTTAGATGTACCAAAAGTGCATGATTAAGGCTTTCAACAAAAAGATCAAGCCTCGAGTATATCAAGCTGGTGACTTGGTGATAAAGCATGTCATTCTGCCACAAGGCGACCCCATGGGAAAATGGACTCCCACATACGAAGGGCCATTTGGTGTCAAAAGAGTGTTCTCTGGAGGCGCCATGGTGCTGACTACCATGGATGGTGAAGACTTATCACATCCTGTGAACGCAGACATAGTTGAAAAATATTATGCATAAGAGACCCGCTAGGTTGACACACTTATGCAAAAATAAGGGCATTCCGGCAAACCAAAAGGTTTGGGAAAAAGTTAGGGATATATGCAAAAGATTGTACACCCGACAAGTTGAAAACCCGAAAGGGCGACTTGGGAAAAAATGGGTATCCTGGTGGGCTGAAAACCCGAAAGGGCGGTCCAGGCAAAAATTAAGGATTGAAAGCGTATGACTATGTCCCGTGGAATCACCACAATAGACTTTATCACCAAGGTCCGAGTTCAAACGGTCCAAGATCAATCCAATCAACTTCTGTCAACGGCAAGGGTCATTCGAAGACATTGGGGCAATAGTAGAGTTGGAATGTAATGAGATCATTTCCACGTGGCTATTTGTTTTTGTTTTCCTTTTGATGATTTCCTCTTACTAGGATCTCCGTCTCTTTGTACAAAAAACTCCTATTCATGGGCAAAATATCAATACAAATATACTTTGAAGTGCAAACTTTTTGTTTTATTTTGAACGCAAAGTTTTCCAATGACTAAAATTGAACGAACATATGAATATGAACATAATTAAAAATATTTGGCTCATGTGTCCTGCTAAGCAGCAACAAGCATCTCGTTAATGTATATGGAATATCCCCACAGAGTTATTTCATTAGCATTATCCCCACGAGGACGGCTACAATAAACTAATCCTCAACAAAGTTACCCACCAAGTCTCTTTGCATAGGTTGATCTCCAATCAGAGTCTCAATCTCTTGGAAGCTCTCTCCCCAGCTAAGTTGATCCTACAAGAAGAAGCTTTATGGATCTCTTCCTAAAAGAACTCGCCTCATCAGCAGTTCATCAAGTATTCATCAACGGGGTTTATTTCACCAACAGGGTTTATTTCCCCAACAAACAACATACAACAATCAACGAAAACCAATTCTCCCGGCATAGTCTATCTTCCCCAGCTAAGTCTGTCTCCCCCGGCTGAGTCTATATTCTCCGGCTTGAGTTTGCCGTTCAGACTATTAGAAATCAAAGGGCCATAACCCCTAATCCTCAGTAAAGTCGTCAAGAAAACCTTTACTATCTCCAAAGGATACTATGAAGCCTGGACCCGACCAGATATTAATCAACTTCTCAAGTCACTATAGAGCCTGTACCCGACCAGATAATAGTGAAAACCTTTAAAATACCATAGAGCTTGGACCCGACCAAATTATTAGTACAATTTTCAAATACTATGAATCCTGGACCCAACCAGATAATAGTTTAACTCTTTAAGATATTGAAGAACCTGGACTCAACCAGACCAGGGTTTAACTTCTTTTCCACACTACAGTTTGCCTCTACCCCAGCAAGTTACTGTGAAGCCTGGATCCGACCAGATATCAGTTTTCAACTTCATCTTTTCAAGTAAGGTTATTGTGAAACCTGGATTTGACCAGATAGCAATTCCCTTCAGAAGTTCGTTGTGAAACCTGGAATCCGACCAGATAACAACTAAGTTCCAAGCAAGTTATTGTAAATCCTAGACCCGACTAGATATCAGTTTAACTCTATCTCTTCAGACAAGTTTGTTGCAAAGCCTGGACCCGGGCAGATAGCAATTAACTTCATCCACCTCAAAATCTGTAAAGCCTGGATCCGACCAGATATCAGTTTTCAACTTCGTCTATTCAAGCAAGTTATTGTAAAGCCTGGAGCCCGACCAGATAATAATTAGCTATAATCCCCACAAGACACTATGAAGCCTGGACCCGACCAGATAATAGTATAACTTTTCCAAAAATATGAAGCCTGGACCCGACCAGATAGTAGTTACCACTTCAAGAAATCTGTGAATCCTGGATCCGACCAGATAACAGTTCAATTTCAAGAAATTTTATGCGAAGCCTGGAATACAACCAGATAACAGTTAATTTATTCCTTCCCTATTAAGTTACTGTGAAGCCTGGATCCGACCAAATAGCCGTTGACTTCCTCATCCTCTGCAAGTTGTTTTGAAGCCTGGACCCGACCAGATAACAACTGACATTTAAGAGATATTCCCCAGTGGAAGCATCCTTTCAACAAAGTTTAAAGATATGTATATTCTTCATCTCCAGCAGAAATCCGGGATTCATCTTCCCAGGATTCCACAACAGTAGTCAGGGATTTATTTTCTCGGACAAACATGTATCCCACATTCATACATCATAGCATATACATATAAATTGCATTTAGCATGATCTCATTCATCTTGTGAACATCATGCATACATCTGCATTTAACTAACCCTTTATCCCACAGGTAAAACATCAAGTTTTATTATAAATCGACCAAAGATTTATGCTGATACTTCTTCAAGTGGTTACCATCATTCCTCCAAATTGCATCTATAAGCCCATTCCCAATACATCTTCGAGTGCAAATTTCTGGGCACTCTAGTGTTCAATCATCTTCCACCTTCAAGTCACGAATGGCGGATCCGCCAATCTAACTCTTCAGGTTTAAGAAGATTGAATAGGGTCAGCTGTTGTACCCCAAAATTTTCCCTCTCATTTCTCAAGAAATCTCTCATAAGATCTCCTTGGATTCAAGACTGCACAAGGTTTGATCAGCTCAAGACACCTCCTCTAGCATTGATGACTCAAATTAGGGTTTGAGTTTGCACAAGGACAAATGGACTTTTAATGCCCCATATGACTTTCATGGATCATTTTGGACCCTCAATATTTCTCATATCAAGTTTCAAGTCTTGGATCATATTTTTGCTCAGTCAATTGATCAGATGACCTAAAATCAACTGTATTGGGGAAAAAGTCAACTATGGTCAATTTGCAGTCAAACTTCATAATTTTTTATCCATATAAACATAATTAAATCAAATATTTCATTTAATCAAGTTTGGATCACAATTCCTCAAGAAATTTGGTCAAATCATCAAAAGGGAAAAATGGTCAAAATTAGGGTTTTGATTGGGAAGGTGTAATTTTTATTTTTGACCTAGCAAATGACTTATTGGTTCAAGGCATGATCTCAAGGATTCAAATGCTTCATTTTGACCTAATGGCATGGCTCAAAACATTTCTCAGGATCAATTGATTGATAGTTGAATTTCAGTCAACTGATGAAAAGTCAACTGTACACTAAATGTCAAACTTTGACTTTTTGATCAAAATCAAGTTTCAAAGATTACAATTCATCAAGACATGTAAAAATATGAAACTTATTCATCATGAAATCGAAAAGTCAAGATTTTATTTGGAAAAGTCAAAATTTCTAAACTTAGAATTTTTTCAAAGTGTTGGAAATTCACATTTTTTTCATAACTGTATGCCAAATTTACACCATGATTCAAGATGATTCAAGAGAAAACTCCAACATGAAAATTGTAGATCTCAATGAGATCTAAAACATTTTAGAGCAGAACTTTTTCTGGAAATGCTTATATTTCAAGTTATGATTTTGTGAAGACATGTTCATGAAACTTGAGGACTTAGAGAAATTTTGCCCTAGTTTAGGCAGGAATTTGACCTAACTTCATGGCAAATTTTCACCTAGTTCCAAATTTAATTTTCAAAAATGTACAACATGAAGGTTGTAGAGGATGATAAAAGCTTTAAAAAATGTCCAAGAACTCATTAAGATCATACTTGAGCAATGAGAATCGAAGGCAAGAAACTAGGGTTTCATTCTTGAATTACAAGCCATTTCTTGATGAACACATAATCCAATCTCAATGTTAGGTTGCATAATATTTCTTTGAAGGCCTTCTAACTTGTGTATTTATCCATCATTAATGGATTACACAAAATTTTGAGCCATAATCCAAGTGGTTTAAGCATTGTCCAATTTAAATTGCCATTTTGGGAAGAAAGTTAACAATGCCATTCTTGAAAAGCAAGCTTTATACACAAAGTCAATTCTTGAGCCTCTCACTTGTTCCCTCTGGTCATACTCAATCTACAAAGTCAGAAGAAAGTTTATTTAAAGCATAACCACTCTACAATAGCAAGTACAAGAGGCATTGAAACTTGATTTCTCAAGAAAATCACATGTTGAGCTTAAACATGTGATTTTGAAAATCTGATCAAATACAAGTCTCAAAACTTGTTGCTTATAAATAGAGGCATTATTTGTGAGCTAAGGCACGAGCTTAAGCACCCTAAAACTCTCTTTATCACTTGTAAGCCAAAAATTGTCCAAAAACTCCATTGATGCATAGATTCTGACTTTGAACTGGAAACTTACAATTCCCTCATGCGTTTTCCTTCCTAATTAATCACAAACTCCTATACATCAAATATAGTCCATCCCCATCCCTGTTCCACAACTGTAACGCCATCTTTGTCATCCTCCAAACTCAAAAACAGAGCACTACAAGTTGACTTCTCTAGGTCATTCCATCCATCCATTGCTCAAGCTAATCATTGCATTAGCTTCCTGGGAACTTGAGGAAGCTAACCTAATCATTGCAGCACCTTGAATCAAGCTCATTTGTATTTCACGATTTCCAGATTTGAGGTATCTTTTATGAACTTCTATCTTTTCATTTAGGCATTTTTAAGCTTGCATTTGTGAAGATAAAATGTAGCCATCATTGCCCTGAAACTGTACATGTCCATAGATTTCATTTATATTGTTTGAGCTTAGAGAATTTTAGGTTTGAATCTCTGAAAAAAGTTAGGTCACAATTTGGTACTTCTAGAAACTCTCATTCATCTTTAGTTTATAGCTTATGATATTTATATGGTTGGATTCGTATGGGAAAATGGAGCAACTTTCATGTTTGCATATTTCATTTTTGTTGAGAAATGAGCAAGTTACAGGAACCATGGCTGGAGGTTGAAGATGAAGTCATTTTCAGGACTTGACTTATGTTATGTATTTATTGTTTCATTTATGTTAACGGATGTATAGACATCCCAGTGGTAAGGTAGCGCGCGTTTCATGCTCCGGGCGTGGGTTCAAGCCCCAGCGCTGCCACTTTTTATATTTTTCACATTTTTCTCTCTTTTTTGTCACAAAAAGGCGCATGGACCTCCAAGCAATGGGCCTTGTCTTTTTGCTAAACTTCTGACCTCTCTATTACTTTTGCACACCTGAGCCAATTATTTTTTTATCATTTTCATTTTCTTTTTATTTTATTTTGTTTCATTTTTATTTATTATTTATTTATTACTATTATTATTATTATTATTTTTATTTTATTAATAAAAAATCCAAAAATATTTTTATTTATTATTTTCACACTTATTTATTTTCTTTATAAAACAAAAGATAAAAGCATTTTCTTAACAAATTAATTTCTTTTTCTTAAATAATTAATAATTAGATTTAGGTTTAATTATTTTTATTTTTTCATTTAAAATTAACTTAGAATTTAGGTTTCTTTTAATTAAATAATTTCCATATTATTTTTATTGAACTTAAAACCTTTTCATAAAAAACCCTAAAAATGCTTCAAACTTATTTTCTTTTCTAAATTAATTTAGGTTTAATCTTATTTATCATTAATTAATTATTTCCTTATTTTAGTAATTAGGTTAAAACCCTTAACAAAAGACCAAACAAAAACCATTTCTCTTCCATTTATATTCTTGTACATTATTTATTCAATTCTTTTACATTATTCAATATGGTTGTAATAGATAATTAGGTTTAATTTTCTTGCAGTCTCCATTTGTAAAATTGTATACCCCCTCCCTTAATGATGTAATAGCGTAGTAATTTTAATTTCTACATTTATTACTTTTATATAAATGTTAGTAATTAGGGTTTGTATGGCAAAAACTAAAATCAACGATTAGTAAACCCTAATCAAAGATAAACAATGCATGTAAATCAAACACACTTGCACACTTGCACCTCTAGGGTAAACTCCACTTTGTTGCCTTATAAAAAATGGTCATTTTATGCATGTGGGATATCTTAGCAAAAGCAATCAAAAAATACAAGATCATAGTCCCTCGATGAAGCTTCAAATGTTGCCTTTCAAAATGATCTTAGTCCCTCAAAAGAAATGCTAAGATATCTTACAATATTGCTATTATGACTATACGATGACCTACGCCCATCCCTTTACTTCCAAAGATAAGGCTTATTACCAAATCAATGGTAAGGTAGCAATATCAAAGGAAGGAATAAATGAACAAAGACTTTTGAGTAGTTAGATTGTTCCTGGTTGCTTGCTCATTTTCAAAACAAACATCCTTGCTTATTTTCAAAACAAAAACCAAACACTTTCAAAACATTTTCCAAACATGAAATATTTTCAAAAGCTCAACACTTTGTATACGTTCTTACGAACGAGAACTATTACAAAGTTTGCCTAAACGAAGATGCCTTTTCAAAATACTTTCAAAAGCCATCACAAAGCACATTTTCAAACAAAAGAAAGTGATCTAGCAAGAAACTAAGAGCCCATAGATAACTATGGATGAAAAGGGTGCTAACACATTTCCTTTTCATAATCTACCCCCCGAACTCAAGAAATAATCTCAAAGGTTTTTCCTGTTCTTTTCAGTCTTTCCTTTTGGATAAAAGAAAAGTCGGTGGTGACTCTTGCTAACCGCAACATTTGTGATCAAACACAAAACACCCAAGTCAGTTCACACCACCGTATAACACTATTGATACGCTTCAATATCATATTTCATTCATACATCATTTATAAAATATCATAACATATGCATACGGAATGCATATAATATTCTCATTTATTTTGAGAACATCATTACGTAATGCATTACATACATCATGACATTTCATAGAACTAACTTTGTCTTTTCAGGTTAAGTTCAAAAACAAACAAATATTATCAGTAATTTAGAAACATATTGTAGATCAATTCCCAGAACAGGATGGGGCAACGATCTGCATGACTAAAGCATTCCCCCCCAGAGATTGAATTTTGGCGAGCATTTCCTTTAGAGGTTTATTTAGAAAAGCATTTCCTTCAGAGGTTTATTCTAAAAAGCATTCTCCTTCAGAGGTTTATTCTAAAAAGCATCTCCTTCAGGGCTTTATTTTGAAAAGCATTCTCCTTTAGAGGTTTATTCTGAAAAGCATTTGTTTCAGGGCTTCATTTTGAAAAGCATTCCCCTTCAGAAGTTTATTCTAAAAAGCATTCCCCATAGAGATTGAATTCCAGCGAGCATTTCCTTCAGAGGTTTATTCTGAAAAGCATCTCCTTCAGGGCTTCGTTCTGAAAAGAGTTCTCCTTCAGAGGTTTATTCTGAAAATAATTCCCCTTCAGAAGTTTATTCTAAAAAGTATTCCCCCCAGAGACTGAATTCTGGCGAGCATTTTCTTCATAGGTTTATTCTGAAAAGCATCTCCCTTTAGAGGCTGAGTTATGAAAAGCATCTCCTTCAGGGCTTCTTCTGAAAATCATTCTCCTTCAGAGGTTTATTCTGAAAATAATTCCCCTTCAGAGACTGAATTCTAAAAAGCATTCTCCTTTAGAGGTTTATTCTAAAAAGAAATTTACTTCAGATATTTTCTAAAAAGAATTCTTCAGATACAGTCAGGCATAGACTCATTCTGATACTACTATAAACAGTTACTTTGGATGGCATCTATAAACCCATCTTCGAAGACACTCTATCACCTCTCTGAATGGCATCTTTAATCCCATTCAAGTAGTATAATCAACCAACAGTGTTACTTTGTGCACATGTGAGTGCTAATTTCTGGGCACTTTAGTGTTCATTCCTCTTTCATCTTCAGATCCCGAATGGCAAGCATGTCAATCTAACTCTTTAGGTTTAAGAAGATTGAACAGGGGAAAATTCTTGTACCCTAAAATTTTCTGTCCCATTATTCAATATAAATTGATTCAAGATACCTCCTTATGCTCATGAAGGACTCAATTGCTCAAGACTACTCAAGGGTTGACCAGACAAACCCTCATCCTAAGAAGTGACCTACAACTAGGGTTTTGTTTTACTCAAAGGAAATTTGACTTCTAAGGCCTCTAGTGGATTTCATGGTTTATCATATAAATCAAGGTACCCTCATGCCAAATTTCAAGCCTTGCAGCACAAGTTTGCTCAGTCAATTAGCCAGATGATTGAAAATCAACTATAGTGGACAAAAAGTCAACTTTTACCAATTTACAGTCGAATTTAAAGATTTTTGGTCAACCTCAACATTTTGAAGTCACATTCATTATTTGATCAAGGGTTGATCATGATTCATCAAGAAAACTCAAGATTCATCAAAAGTCAAAAGTTACTAAATTAGAGTTTTCTTTAGGAGAAGTCAACTGAACTTTGACCAAGCATAAATTTCACATACTTCATCATAAATTTATTAACCAAATCCTATCTTGAATTAAATTCAATTATCTACAACTTTGTCTCTCTAAGCTCAAGGTAAAAAAATGCTTCATTTAAGAGATATGAGCCAAAACATTACAAGTCATTTTAAAAGTCAACAAAAGACATCTTTTGTCAAAGCAATTTACATTAAGATAAAGAATTCAAATGAATAAATGAATTTTATAAGACATCTCGGGGTTTCTAAAAAGTCAAAGATCACCTTCATATGACAAAAATTGAGAGGGTTGTGATTGGTGCAAGTCGAGCAATTTTGTGAAAATGCATGAAACCTCAATTGAACAATTTTGGGATTTTGGACTAATGGGCCTAACTTTTGAAGTTCAAACGTGTTTATGACATATTAGAGGAGCCCTAAAACCATTCCCATATTTTTTAATGATTTTTTATTTCTTTTATTTAAATTTTTATTCATTTAAATGTAAATTAAATCAAATAAAATATGAAGCATTAGATCAAGGCGCATGAACTTTTGATTTCAGTCAAGTGGAGGCCCAGATAATTCACCTTGATGATCAAGAAACATTTGGAGCATAGGTGGCATAAGATTCAGCTCAAAAAGAGATTTTCCATGCAAAAATAAAATAAAAATCTTCTCATCATAATCATATAAGATTTTATTTAACTTTTGTTAACCTAATCTTGTCCTATAAATACATAATGTATTCAGACCAAGAGAAAGACGCAAGCTGCCTCAAGAACACACCCTAAAATTCTCAAACGTTTTTCAAATTATGGAAAACACAAACCCTTATCTCCGACCTTTATCAATCAAAGCAAAGCATCCCATCACTTTCCTGAAGTTCCCAGGAACTCATTCCAATCATTCTTGAAACTTGAAACATCCTAGAACGCCTAGACTAAGTTGCTTCGGTTGGGTAAAATTTCTCAATTACAAACTCGTAATTCTCACATTGTAAATCGTTTATAAGAATGCATACATGTTGTGATACGGTGGGAGAACTGACTTGAGGTTTTGCGTTTGTGTTTGCAAATGTTTCGGTTTAGCAAGAGTCGCCATCGACTTTTTATTTTATCCAAAGGAAAGGTCAAAAATCACAGGAAAGACCTTTGAGATGTTTTCTTGGGTTTGGGGGGTAGATTATGAAAAGGGAAGGTGCTAGCACCCTTTTCATTCATGGTTTTCCATGGGCTCTTAGTTACTTGTTTAGATCACTTGCTTTTGCTTTTCAATTGTTTGAAATGGTGCTTTGTGTGTGATTTTTAAAATGTTTTGAAAAGAGGCCTTGTCTAGGAAACCTTTGTAACAATTCTTGTTTGAATGTTTTACAGAGGTGTTTGTCTTTTGAAAAGATGTTTCAATGTTTGAAAGTTTGTTTTGGGAAATATTTTGAAATTACGTTGTGATGTGTTTTTTGAAAATAGCAAGGATGTTTGCAAGTTTTGATCAAGTAACTCGGAGCATCTACCCTATCTACTCAAATATCTTTCCTACACATTTTTAACCCTTTCACATTGTTGTTTTACCATCGTATTTGGTAAACAACCTTGTGTTTGGATGTTAAACGGGACAGGCACGGGTTATCGTATTGACCATGATAGCAATTGTGCCAAGTATCTTAGCAAATTTTTGAGGGACTAGATCATTTTGTATAGGCAACCAAGATAGCGTCGTCGAGGGACTATGATCTTTTGTTTTGTTTTTGTTTTGCCAAGATACTCAACATGCATACCATGGCCATTTTAAAGGCAACAAGTGGATGAAACCCTAGGGGTGCATGTGTGCATTGTGTTGTCAATTTACATGCTTTTATGTCTTGTATTAGGTCTAGTTATTTGTTTTGATTTTTGGATATTGCATACAAACCCTAATCTCTATCATGGCATATTTGAAAGCAAAAATAATCTAAGCTATTACAACATTGATATGGGGAGGGGGATACAATTTTGAATAGGGGATTATTTGCAAGAAATTAAAACCCTATGATTATTACACCAAATTGAATTCTTTGTCCAAATAATAAATAAGCAAATATTTAAATGGACAATTAAATAAATATGAAATATATTATAAATATGCAAACAATGTTTTTTTTGTTTATTTTTATGTATGTAAAAATAAAATATTTAATGTATAAGAAAAAATATTATTTTTGTTAAGGGGTGGAAACCCTAATTTGTTTTAAGAAAGTATATATATATATATATATATATATATATATATATATATATATATATATATATATATATATATATATATATATATATATATATATATATATATATATATATATATATATATATATATATATATATATATATATATATATATATATATATATATATATATATATATATATATATATATATATATATGTATTATTTATTTATGTACAATAAAATAAATATATATATAAATGTCAAGAAATAAAAATATGTTAGAAAAAAAATATTATTTGAGTATAAATAATGAAAATAAAAGTATAATATTTTTTGTATTATTTACAAGTTTATTTAGAAAAATAAAAGTATATTATTTAAGAATTTCTTTTTTATGTTAGAAAAAAATAATAAAAAATACAAAAGAAAATATGAAATTTTATGATAATGTTTTTCGTAATGTTTTATGTTTAGAAAAATAAAATAAAATCAGAAATGTAAATAAAATAGAAAAAAAAATATAAAAAAATAACGAAATGGGCCAGGGGGTGCAATCAGCAAGCCGGGGGACGCCAAAAGTGAGAAATAGCCTGGCGCAGCCCAGCTACTTCGTCTTCAACCTCTGACCAAATAAAAAACGCGTGTTCCTGTACAAATGGCTAACTCCTGCATGCGTGCTCTAAAGCAAAAACTCACAACACAAAAGTTATAGCATTTTTCAACACGATTCCAACCATATAAAGAACTTAATCTAACTCTCAAAGACCAGAGATAATTTCTCTGGCCCTAATTTCTAACCTAACTTTTTCAGAAAGTTCATCAATCAAATTCTCTCAACACAATTAACTTAAATGAAATCTATGCATATGTACAACTTAAGGGCAATGAGTAATACATTTTTTATTCACAAACATAAGCCTAATGATTCCTAAATAGAGAGATAGAAAGTTGAAAAATACCTGCTTCAGTTGAACTCGAGTATGGCAATGTGGAGTTTTTCAATGAGGCCTGAGATGCTTGGGAGCATGGTTGAACTTCCTCTGACCTTCCCCAATGCTTAGTTTGCTTTGGACTTGCTTGAACAAACTTGTAGAAGTCAACCCGCACAATCAGATTTCAGAAATGGTGAATCTTGAAATCAAGGTTACAGTCACTGGCCAATGGTTGGGATAGCTCAGGTAGGTTGTATGGAGTGTATTGGAAGAGGTTTGGGGCAAAACGCACGAGTAGTTTGTGATTTGGAAACAAAAATGCAGAAACTGCCCTGTTTTGCAAGAAGAAGGTGTTTTGATGTTCAAGGGTGTTTGAGGATTGGATAGCTCGTGTTTCTGGCTCAATGTGATATGCAAAAGTTGTTTGGAATGGTTACAAAAGTTGGTTTTATCAGATTGCCAAGTTCTCTCACTTTTGCAAGCTTTCTTGTTTTTGAAGCAAAAGGTGAGAAGTGACAAAGGGAAGGCCTGTACAGGCTAGCTCTAATCCCTGCACACATTTGGTGAGCCTGGCCCCAAGTTTGTGGATTTTTTTTTTCTGTCCAAGATTGGGTTCAAGGCTCAAGGGATGCAATTTGACATAAAGCAAGTTTTGACAAAAATGGCAATATTAACTTTTTGCCAAAAATGGATTAAACCCTTGTGTAATCTTCCATTGATCAGAACAATGCATTAATCCATTAAGTTTTCATTCAATTCTTGAGTTTGGAATGGTTTAGATACCTGTAAGCAAGTACAAACAATGCTGGATGGAAATTGCAACTTGTAGCAACATGAAAAATGCCATGGATCAAAGTGACTTTTTGCCAAATTCAAACCTTCGATTCTCCCTAACCACAAATGATTTTGGAGAGTTCTTGGACATTTTGGAAAGCTTGTAACATGATATACAATCCCTCTTTGAAATGAACTTTTAGATTCCAAGTGGAACTATGTGAAACATTTCCATGAAGATAGGTCAAAATCCTGCCTAAACTAGGGCAAAATTTCACAAAGTTAAAAGTTTCATGGACCCTTGTTCCAAAAATCATAACTTAAGATCCATGCTTCTTTTGGGAAAACTTTGTGAATCAAAGTTGTAGATTTTGTGGAGGACTGCAACTTTCATGTTGGAAGTTTTCTTTGAATCCAATTGCATAATGGTGAAAATGTTAGGCAAAGTTGGGAAAAAATAAGAAAATTTCATAACTTAGAAAAATTCTAAATTATGAAATTTTTTCAATCTTAAACCCCAATTTGCAAAATTAGGTTTCTTGGTGAACAAATTTCATGTTTTGACACATCATGATGAAAAATGACCCTTGGCACTTGATTTTAACCAAAAAGTCAAAGTTTGACATTTTAGTGTATAGTTGATTTTTGATCAGTTGATTGGAAAATTCATCTGTCAATCCAATGCATTTGAGATCTTTTGAACCTTGTGAATAGGTCAAGATGAGGCCATTGAGTCCTTGAATCCATGCTTGAACCCAATTTTCCATTGTCTAGGTAAAAAAATCAGAAATTGCCCTTGTGCATTCAAAGCCCTAAAAATGACCATTTTGCCCTTTTGATGATCTGATCAAATTTCTTGAGGATTTGTAGTCCAAACTTGATCAAATGGTTCATATGAGTCTATAATGTTGATTTGGATAAAAAATTATGAGGTTTGAATGTAAATTGGCCACAATTGACTTTTTCCCCAATATAGTTGATTTTTAGGTCAACTGTCCAATTGACTGGGCAAAAATTTGATTCAAGGCTTGAAACTTGGTATGAGCAATCTTATAAGTCCAACATGAAGTATGAAAGTCACATATGGCATTAGAAGTCCAAAATTCCTTGTGCAAACTCAAACCCTAATTTAGGTCATCAGTGCAAGGAGATGTCTTGAGCAGAGCAAACCCTAATTCTGTCTGGAATTTAAAGAGTCTCGTGAGGGGAAATATTGATAAAATGAGAGGGAAAATTTTGGGGTACAACAGTTTCCCCTGTTCAATCTTCTTGGACCTGAAGAGTTAGATTGGCGAGTTTGCCTTTCGTGATTCGAAGGTAAAAGAGGATTGGACACTAGAGTGTCCGTAAATTTGCACTCGTCAAAGTATAGTTGAGAGAATGGGCTTAAAGATGCCATTTGGAAGTGTGAATCTTATTGGAGATGGGATTAAAGATTCCATCCAGGAATGTTTATTGAAAATCAGGAGAATGATCATCAGAATGGTATCCGTGTCTGGAGCATCTCTGAGCTATTTTCTGAATTCTTTGAATCTGAATAAGCAATAGATTAGCATCCGTGTTTGGATCATCTCTAGGATGTTTTCATGATTGTATACTGGTGGCGTGTTAATCTTATCCTAAAAAGGGTAAAATGTTAGCTGAAACACAAATTTATGTTGCATGAAATGTATGATGCAATATATGTGTTTTATCAATGTTCATGACATATGAATGTTGTGCATGCGCATGTAAGCTGATTAGTTGTCTTGTCGAGGAAAATAAATCCTTGATAACTGGAGATAATAAAATCTTTGACTGCTGTCGGGGGAAATAAATCCTTGACCACTGCTTGGAGATTCAAAATCTTTGACTGCTGTCGGGGGAAATAAATCCTTGACCACTGCTTGGAGATTCAAAATCTTTGACTGCTGAAAATGAGCAATCCTTGTTGACTGCTCGGGGATAGAGAATCCTCGGCAACTCGCAGGTATTATAAGATGAGAATCCTTACTCGTCTAGGGAATAAAGGAAACTCTGGAGATCTCTACTTGGGATCAATCAAAGGAAAAGCTTGATCTGCTGGAGAATAAGGAATGCTCTGATGGCTTCTGCGGGGAACTGAGACTGAGAATCTTAGATCAGCTGGGGGATTAAAAATTATGACAAATTCATGCTTAGAGTAAAGAAGGCTCTTGGCAACTTCACTAGGGAACCAAGAATAAGAATCTTCAATCTGTTGGGGGAGTGAAAAACTCGGTGGGGAGTAGTTGTTTTCGATGGGGAGATAAGGAGTTTGGGTTATATGCCAATCTTATGGGGTTTCAAGAATGAGCATCTTCATTCTGTTAAAGAAATCAGGAGTTTGGGTGTATTCCAATCTTCTGGGTTTTCAAGAATGAGAATCTTCATTCTGTTAAAGATATCAGGAGTTTGGGTGTATGCCAATCTTCTGGGTTTTCAAGAATGAGAATCTTCATTCTGTTAAAGATATTAGGAGTTTGGGTGTATGCCAATCTTCTGGGGTTTCAAGAATGAGAATATTCATTCTGTTAAAGATATCAGGAGTTTGGGTGTATGCCAATCTTCTGGGGTTTCAAGAACGAGAATCTTCATTCTGTTAAAGATATCAGGAGTTTGGGTGAATGCCAATCTTCCGGGGTTTCAAGAATGAGAATCTTCATTCTGTTAAATATATCAGGAGTTTAGGTGTATGCCAATATTCTGAGGTGTTATCCTTGGTTAGGGATAAAACAAAGTTTAACTGTTGTCTAGTTTATTCTCAGACTTTAAGACGACTTGTTGGGGGATATGGAGAAACTGAATGGTTTCTGTTGTAGATTGATAGTATTAGCTCCGCTGGGGATCTTAATATCATGTTGATTTCATTGTGTATGGAAATTTGACTCCGCTGGGGAAGAAGGTCTCATCTTCGCTGAGGGTCTGTAGTTCAAAGTTTTGCTCCGCTGGGGATTGGGAGTTTGAAAACTTAACTTTGGTGTGTATTTTGAAATTTGACTCCGCTGGGGATTTCTCCTGGAATAGCCTAAAGACGTCTTCCTATACTTTCAACCTATCAGTAATTATTCTTTCCTAATTCGTTTATTTGTAAACATGTGATTATATTCAGATGCATATGCTCATTAAATAAATCGTTGGACGTTTTCAAATAAAACACAAGTGTAAAAAAGAAAGAAAAGGCAAATAGTTTCTTGCGCTTTGAAGTATCTTTGTATTATCTTTGTGTAAGTATTTTGTATAGAGGAAACATATATCCTAGTAAGAGAATGGTGTCATAAAAAAAATTTATACAAAGAAAGATGGCTATGTGTAACAAAATTTCATGGGGTTCCCATTCAGATATAGCCTTCATAACTCTGAGTATCTTGTCCATTCGTTTCTTCGTCCGCAGATGATTGGATTGATCAGAAACTTGGAATTTATCTGTGAAGAGATTGTCCTTGAAGTGATCCGACGAGACATAGTCATACGCTTTAATTCCATAACTTTTGCCTAGACCGCCCTTTCGGGTTTTCGATCCACCGGGAAACCCTTTTTTCCCAAGTCGCCCTTTCGGGTTTTCAACTTGCCGGGTGTACAGATTTTTTTGTTTTATCCCTAATTTTTTCCTGAACCGCCCTTTCGGGTTTTTGATTCACCGGGATGCCCATTTTTGCCCAAGTTGCCCTTTCGGGTTTTCAACTTGCCGGGTCGTTTATACGTAGTATCTATTAACTATGTCTGCGTTTGCAGGGTGCGATAGGTCGTCACCGTCCATGGTGGTTAATATCATCTCCCCACCATAAAAGATGTTTTTTATCACAAATGGTCCTTCGTAAGTAGGAGTCCATTTTCCCCTGGGATCACTTTGCGGCAAGATGATCCGCTTGATTACAAGATCTCCGACTTGATACACCTGGCATCTGACTTTCTTGTTGAAAGCCTTGATCATCCGTTTTTTATATGTCTTACCATGGCAAACAACAGTAAGCCATTTCTCGTCAATCAAATTAAGTTGATCAAGCCAGGTCTGAATCCAATCATCTTCACTCAAACCAGCATCTTTCATGATTCTCAAGGAGGGAATCTGAACCTCGATAGGTAAAACAGCTTCCATGCCGTATACCAAAGAAAAAGGCGTTTCCCCGGTTGATGTACACGCCGTGGTACGGTATCCGTGTAGAGCAAATGGTAACATCTCATGCCAGTCCTTGTAGGTGACTGTCATCTTTTGAATGATCTTCTTGATATTTTTGTTCGCAGCTTCAACAGCACCGTTCATCTTTGGCCGATAGGGAGATGAATTGTGATGTTGAATCTTGAACTACTTGCACAGAGCAGTGATCATAGTGTTGTTCAGGTTTGTACCGTTGTCCGTGATGATCCGGTCGGGGATACCATACCAGCAAATGAGGTTCTTCTTGATGAAGCGGGCAACCACATTCTTTGTAACAGAGGCGAAGGAAGCTGCTTCGACCCACTTGGTAAAGTAATCAATAGCCACCAAGATGATGCGGTGTCCATTGGATGTTGTAGGCTTGATCTCTCCGATCATGTCGATTCCCCACATTGCGAATGGCCAAGGAGCTGTTAGGACATTGAGAGGAACTGGAGGAATATGTACCTTGTCCGCATAGATTTGGCATTTGTGACAAGTACGGGAATGTTGATGACAGTCAGCTTCCATGGTAGACTAGTAGTAGCCTGCCCGTAGAATCTTCTTAGCCATCGTATGTCCACTCAAATGGGTGCCAAATGTACCATTATACAGTTCAGCCATGATCTGCTCAGCTTCAACCTTGTCCATACAACAAAGAAGAACGCAATCATGATTGTGCTTGTATAGGATACCATTTATCAAGAAGAACTTGGCAGAAAATCTCCTCAAGAACTTTTTGTCGTTGACTGAAGCTCCTTCAGGGCATTCTCGAGTCTCGAGATACCTTTTGACTTCGTGAAACCAGGGTTGGTCCACTACTTCTTCGGTATTAATCTCGTGACAATGTGAAGGTTTGTCCATCCGTTCAATGGTGATCTGGGGAGCCTCATTATCCCAGTTAAGTTTAAACATGGATGACATTATAGCTAGAGCATCTGCTAGCTGGTTCTCTTCTTGCGGGAAGTGCTCAAAGGTAATCTGCTCGAAATGAGGTAACAATGTCAAGACACGTTCTTTGTGTGGGATGAGATTAGGATGTTTAGTGTCCCACTCTCCTTTGATTTGAATGATAACCAAAGCTAAGTCTCCAAACACAACCAAAGATTTGATTCCCAAGTCAATAGCAGCCTTGAGACCAAAGATACAAGCTTCATACTCGACCATGTTGTTGGTGCAGCTGAAGCAGAGTCTAGCAGTGAAAGGTGTATGGAAACCTTGTGGAGAAATGTGCACGGCATCGATACCGTTCCCAAGTGCGTTAGAGGCACCATCAAAGTACAGAGTCCATCGGGATCCTTGTTCAGGTCCGTCATACGGTATGTTATCTTCAATGTTGACCAATGTCATAATGTCCTCGTCGGGGAAGTCAAACTTCATGGATTGGTAATCTTTGACAGCTTGATGAGCTAGATGGTCAGCTAGTACACTCCCCTTTATAGCTTTTTGGGTTGTGTACTAGATATCATACTCAGTCAGGATCATTTGCCATCTAGTGATTCTTCCGGATAGAGCAGGCTTCACGAAGATGTACTTGATTGGGTCCATCTTAGAGATCAGTAAAGTGGTATGTGTCAACATATACTGCCTTAACCGGCGAGCAGCCCATACCAAAGCGCAGCAAGTTTTCTCGATCAGTGAGTAGAGAGTCTCACAGTCGGTAAAATTTTTGCTAAGGTAATAAATGGCATGCTCTTTTCGGCCAGACTCGTCATGTTGGCCCAATATGCACCCCATTGAATTCTCCAGAACGGTCAGATACATGATTAACGACCTTCCTTCGACGGGTGGCATCAAGATAGGAGGTTCCAGAAAATACTCTTTGATTAAATCAAAAGCAACTTGACAGTCATCATTCCATTTAACCACCTGATCTTTCTTCAACAGCTTGAAGATTGGTTCACAGGTAGATGTTAGGTGAGAAATGAACCTTGCAATGTAGTTTAGGCGTCCCAAGAAACCTCTGACCTCCTTCTCAGTGCGAGGGGCAGACATTTCTTGTATAGCTTTGACTTTGGCAAGATCAACCTCAATGCCTTTGTTGCTGACGATGAATCCCAAGAGTTTATCGGACCTGACTCCGAAAGTGCACTTGTTAGAGTTCAGTCTGAGCTTATACTCCTTCAATCTGACAAACAACTATTGCAGATGGTCGAGGTGTTCTTCTTCTGTTTGCGAACGGGCTATCATGTCATCTACGTAGACTTCAATCTCATGATGTATCATGTCATGAAACAAAGCTACCATGGCTCGCTGATAGGTTGCCCCTGCATTCTTCAGTCCGAATGGCATCACTTTATAGCAGAAGGTACCCCACTATGTAACAAAAGTAGTCTTCTCCATGTCTTCAGGGGCCATTTTGATCTGGTTGTACCCTAAAAATCCATCCATGAAAGAAAATACCTTATGTTGAGTTGTATTTTCAACCAAGATGTCAATGTGCGGTAGTGGAAAGTCATCTTTAGGGCTAGCCCTGTTTAAGTCTCTGTAATCCACGCACATTCTCACTTTGCCGTCCTTCTTAGGCACGGGCACAATGTTAGCAACCCATTGTGGATAGGAAGTAACAGCGAGAAACCCAGCATTGAACTGCTTCATCACTTTAGCTTTGATCTTTTCAGACATATCGGGCCTCATTTGGAGGACTTTCTGTTTAATTGGTGGACAGTCTTCTCTTGTAGGGAGATGGTGAACCACAATATCTGTATCGAGTCCCGGCATGTCTTCATAGGACCAGGAGAAGATCTCAACATATTCATTCAACAGATGAACTAAACGCTCTTTGACATTTGGCTTTAGGTTGGCACCCACTTTAACCTCTTTTCTGTCTTCCTCTGTTCCCAAATTGATAGTCTCTAACAGCTCTTCATGGGGCAGAATAGCCCTTTCTTCCTGTTGTAGAAGTCTAGCCAACTCTCCCAGCACTTCACAGTCTTCATCACCTTCGAACTCGGCATGATTGACCAGATCTTCAGAGGCACTGAAGGCCGTAGCAGAATTGTTTCCCATGAAATCCGGAATGGAATGGTACCTGCATTTTGTGAGTGTGGGTGTGTGTAAGGGATAGCCACCTTTAAACAAATAAAATGTAAAAAGAAAGAAAATGAACACAAAAGTTTATATATGAAAACGTCCATGATTCATTAAAAATGGCATATGAAGATGAAAAATTAAGCCCTTACAAATGGACTTATATGCCTCGGGTAAGGCATAAGGCAAAAGTGTACGAATTGTTTAAGAATTATTACAGACCAACAGAAATGTTCGAAAGATAAATTACTGATTTGTGAAAGTAATGGGAACAAAATCCTTTGCCTCCCAGTTGTTCAGTCCTCCTTCAGCGGTCGGGAAAATCCAGTCTTCAAAGCTGCTCTCATCTTCACCATCCTCCAAAGCATGAACTCCATGATGAGTGATCTTTAATGGTGGCCCTCCAGCCCGGGAGCGGGGCACATCCTTTTGAGCAGAATCAGTGAAACCCAAGCCGAACTTATCTGTCTTGAAAGGAAAGTCTGGTAGCTGACCCCATATTGTGCTTCCTCCTTCCTTGATCACAACCTTCGCATCTTTAAGGGATGACATCCGGGACACAGGTTTGGTGATGATGGGTACAAAAGTCACTGTCTTGGCTGCCGCAACTTCAAGAGAAACCTCTTCAAAGTGTTGGAAAGGGGTTTCTATGAATTCGCCATCTAACTCCATATAACGGAAAGAATTAAGATGGCTTATCATATACTCCTCCTCGCCATAAACTGTTATAATTTTCCCCTAGACTGGGTATTTTAGCATTTGGTGGAGAGAAGAAGTGACGGCCCCAGCATTGTGGATCTAGGGTCTTCCCAACAAACAAGAGTATGAGGGACGGATGTCCATCACGTAAAATGTAGAGTTGAAAGTTTTCGTTCCCACCTTAATCGGGATGTCCACCTTCCCGTGGACCATCCTTTTAGAACCGTCAAAGGCTCTGACAATGATATTGCTGGGCTTTAGGGTCAAACCTTAACAGTCTAATATGTCCAATGCTTTCTTCGGTAAGACATTTAAAGACGAACCGGTATCAACTAGAACGTGAGCTAAAGTAGTCCCTCTGCATTCCACCGAGACATGCAACGCGTCATTATGCTTTCTCCCCTTAGATGTTAAATCGGCATCGGAGAAGCCAAGACCATTGTTGGCTGTTAGGCTGGCTACACACTCCTGGAACTGGTCCACGGAGGTTTCCTGAGGCACGTGGGCCGTCTTCAGGAATTTGATCAAGGCTTTGGCATGAGCTTCGGAACAGAGCAATAGGGCCAGCATAGAGATTTTTGAAGGGGTTTTCCCCAGTTGTTCTACGACATCATAGTCACTTTTCTTAATTATTTTTAAAATCTCCTCCATTTCCTTTTGAGTGGTCTCGGGGATGACCAACGACTGAGATTTCGTCCTGACGGGTGCTTCTTGGATCCCCTTACCTTTATCAGTAGCAACAACAGAGGGTACAACCACGGGAGTAACAATTTCTTCAATGACTGGAGTTTGCACAGAGATGTTGACCGGCATAGGAGTAACCTTAGGAGCATTTGAGGGTCCGAAGATTGCCCTTGGAGGAGCAATCTCCAGAGAGAAAATTCTTCCGCTACGGGTGATTTTACTCGCCCCAACAATATTTCCTATGTCAGGAGTCTCTTCATCGGAACTTTCTTCAACAGATTCAATCTGCTTAACACCGTGGTAGAAGATCTCTCCTCCATAATTCCACGATATTGATTTGTTGGACTTGTATGGGATAGGCCCTGGCATAGTAATCTTCAGAGGTATAATCTTTGGATTGGATGTAATCTTAACAGGTCTTTTGGAGACCTTGGAAAGATTGGCGGAAATGGTAATTATAGCAACATCTTTGACAGGAGTTGGAGTAACATGAGTTTTCTCAAAGAGGGTTTCTTGATTATCCATTAGGCGTTGGATGCCTAATTTCAACAAAGGACAGTCAGATTGTAAGGACGAACAAAGGTAACAATCTTTTCCACAGCCTGGGAAAATCCCGGCTTTCAATAGATTCATCTTGATTATTGGCAATGGAGTCATCAGATTATCAACAACAACAATATATAGATCCTCTTCAATAGCATGGGAATTGTGACCATGGTTTGACATTGGGGCAGAAATCACATTCAGCTTTTCGGGCGCATCGAATTCCACCTCCTTAGCGTCTATTAAATCCTGGATCTTATTCTTGAGGGCCCAACAATTGTTGGTGTCGTGCCCCAGGTTGTCTGAATGATAAGCACATTTGGTGTTGGCATGGTAAAAAGGAGAAGTTGTATTCTAGTTCTTTGGTGCCTCTTTCAAGTTTGCGAGTTTTAACTTCAAGAGATGGGGTAGAACCTGAGCGGGTGTCATGTTTATCCGGGTATACTGCCGTTGTGGTCTTTCTACCCTTTGCTGGTTGGTTCTTGGTTGACTATTTCGAGGCTGATCAGATGCGGACTTCTGAATCATTACGGACCCCACTGCTGGCCGGCGCTCAACTCTTCCCTGTCCTCTTTGAGAGTAGACAGTCGAGACTTCTTTCTTAGCGGGAAAAGTTTTCTTGACGGCAGTGGAAGCAGATGTATCTTTCTGAATTTTACCGCTCTTGATGCCAGCTTCGACTCTTTCACCAGTCAGAATTAACTTGGTGAATCCCGCATACGAACTTCTTATCAGGTGATTAAAGAATGGACCTGATAGAGTCCCCAAAAACATATCAACAAGCTCTCTTTCAGACAATGGTGGTTGCACCCTTCCATCCAAGTCCCTCCATTTCTAGGCATACTCCTTAAAGCCTTCATTAGAGACCATACCCATACTCTATAATTGAGTACGAGTAGGCGCTAAGTCCGCATTATATTGATATTGTCTGTA
The DNA here is from genome assembly GCA_948472305.1 of Vicia faba. NCBI lineage: Eukaryota > Viridiplantae > Streptophyta > Magnoliopsida > Fabales > Fabaceae > Vicia > Vicia faba. The sequence continues at coordinate 202,820,928 of OX451736.1, forward strand.
GAAGGCAGCAGCCAAATCCTCCCAATTGTGCACATCAAACCTCTCAAGCTGGTAGAACTAATCCAATTGCGTACCCGACAAACTATCTTGAAAAAAGTAGACCCACAGGTCCTTGTCAGAAGAATGAGGTTGAATTTTTCAGACGTAAGACCGTAGGTGCATCTTCGGGTAAGACACCCTGTCGTATTTAGTGAACAGAGGAACTTTAAACTTGGGGGGAATGACAATCCCAGAAACCAACCCTAACTCTTCGAAATCCAACCCAGGCACCCTCTGTACCTCCATGGCTACCAGACACTCTTCCAGATTCTTGTACTTGTCATCTGCAGGAGGGTACTGCTGTTCGGAATAGTCTTTATCCTCCTCTTCTTCTTCTTCAGCCTCAGACTCAGATGGTACTGCAGCTCCCTTTCCTTTTCCTACCCCCTTCATCAGATGTTGAAGGGAAGTCCAGGACCCTTCTAGTTTGGCCTTCAGATCTTCTACCCAGAGTAGCCACACCGACTCTTTTCTTTTTAGTTTTCTCCTTTTCCTTCTCTAACAGTGCTTTAAGATCCTCCTGACCCTTTTCCAAGGTCATGAGGAGTTGTTGGAACTGTGAATTATGCGCTTGTAAGTCTTTGACCGTTTTCTCTATATCCATCTTGCTGAAATAAACAGCAGAGAGATAAGGAAACTTGGTGTGAAGACCTGTTTATGCATATGATGAATGATATGTATTCATGTAATGCATTCAAGGATTCAAAAATTCAAATTTGTTGTAAACAAAAAGAACACACGTCATATTAATAAGATGGAATTGTTAGTACATAAATGCCCCATGGAAAAAAATAATACAAAATTCTAATTTAAAAAGACGTTGTGCATCATCTTTGGCGCAATGTAGGTGTTGAGAGTCTGCTCTTTGTGGAGTCGACGAGTAAGTTCCAAAACCTTCTTCTCACTGGCGTAGAAGCTGACTTCAAAAGTGTTTCGTTCTTTCTTGAGCTATATCCAACTCTTTTGCAAATCTTCCAATGATTTCGGCATGTCAGGATGTAGGAGGGTGTATGGAACCTCTCCTTCCATAACAGGCTCTTTGATCATAGGTATAATGTAGGGGTAAGGCATCATAAGACTTTGGGCGCGGGTTCGTACCCACTTGAGGTAAGGCTCAAGGGGGATGGAATTCTTATGCCCCAATGTCTTACTGTCCACCTTGTTGGGCATCCTCCAAGCTCGGATAAACCTTTGTCGAAGTCCTTGACCGTCGTTGTCGAAGTCAAAAACCAAGTCTGGAATCAGCATGTCATGAGGGCCATCCCTTCGGGCATACCCAAATTGTCTCAGAGCCAAACAGGGGTTGTAGGTAATGCCTCCCCTAATGCCTAGTAGTGGGACATTAGGGAATTCCCCATAACGATCAATTATGATGACATTTTCTCTGGACCGAGAACACCAATGGAGATCAGAATGTGTAAGAGTCATCAACCGTTGTGACCACCTCAAGCCTTGTTCATTCTTCAAGACTGACTGGGGAAGGTGAGAAATAAACCATCTTGCTAGAAAAGGAGTACAACACATGAGAACACCTCTTTTCCTCATTGTTCGTGTGTGAAATGAGTGGAGGATATCCCCAAGCAATATAGGCACAGGATTCTGAGATATGAAAATCTTGACAACATTCACATCTATAAGTTGATCAGGGTTTCAAAATAAGACCAACCCATAGATTAGAAGTGCTACAATCTCCTCAAAAGCTTGCAGATCTAGAGAATTCCAGCAGTCTTGTGCCTTCTCAAACAGAAACTTTGCCAAGAAACCCTTGACACCACTTCTGGTTTCCCAATGACCTTTGATATCAGACGGTTGCAAGTGTAAGGCTTGAGCAATATCTTCAGGCTTTGGCTTTCTTTCCGTACCGTTGTAGGGTAGTTGATGGAGAATAGGAATCCTCAGGAGTTGAGAAAATTCCTCCAAAGTAGGTACTAGCTGGTAATCAAGAAATGTGAAGCAGTGGTGTAGGGGGTCAAAGAACTGGAAGAGAACTTTCACCATGTCTTCTTCAATGTTGGAGTTGACCAAGTTGAGAAGTCTACCATGTCTTTCACTGAAGGGAGAATCTTATGGAATCTTGGAAGCAATCTCCTTGAGTAGAGGAGGAATTCTCACATGGTTGACCTGGATTGTTTTCCTGCGAAGTGATTCCATAACCTACAAAACAAGAACAAAGATGAAGATCCAAACCCTTGAAATTGTTAGTGGATGAAAATGATGCTTCATGATGTTCATGATGTATGCACAAGTATATCTACAAACAAATCACACAAGTTCCTAGTTTCAGGCTTGCATGGGGTTTCATAGGTAAGTACCCTCTTGAAGTTAGTTGGCTCAACCTGTCATAGAAATAGTAACTGGGTTCTAAGGAGCTCAATATCACTGGATTATTTTCTGTGTTCATTGTTTCAGTTTAGCCACTTTATTGGCGACCGAAATATTCCAAGAAAACAACCCTCAAGGAGTGTAGTATCGAGTATCTACCAACTTCGGACTGCACCAAAGTCGGTCATCTCACTACTCCTAAAAGGCCAAGATGGTCAAGTAAAGGTTCTAAAAGTCCATTAGTACTTCATGACATCACTCAGCGGCCCCGTATTCTCTTTGATTGACTTAAAGGCTACCGGTACCCATAAATATGTCGCACTAATATAACTATTGCTTCAACCATGTCGGTATACCCCGCACAGTTTCCACAACGTATTACTATTCACCTATGAATGTTTCCCAAATCCGGGTAGAGGATTTCAAACCCAAACAATAGAACCAAGTGTAAAGAAATCAAATCAAACAAAGTAAGCATGTAAAGGTGATCTAAACCCTAAGGTAACCCCACTTTTGATTGTTCTCCCCAGCAGATTCGCCAGTTCTGTGATACGGTGGGAGAACTGACTTGAGGTTTTGCATTTGTGTTTGCAAATGTTTCTGTTTAGCAAGAGTCGCCACCGACTTTTTATTTTATTTAAAGGAAAGGTCAAAAAGCACAGGAAAGACCTTTGAGAGGTTTTCTTGGGTTCGGGGGGTAGATTATGAAAAGGGAAGGTGCTAGCACCCTTTTCACCCTAATGATTCCTATATAGAGAGATAGAAAGTTGGAAAATACCTGCTTCAGTTGAACTCGATTATGGCAATGTGGAGGTTTTCAATGAGGCCTGAGATGCTTGGGAGCTTGCTTGAACTTCCTCTGACCTTCCCCAATGGTTAGTTTGCTTTGGACTTGCTTGAACAAGCTTGTAGAAGTCAACCTGCACAATCAGATTTCAGAAATGGTGAAGCTTGAAATCAAGGTTACAGTCACTGGCCAATGGTTGGGATAGCTCAGGTAGGTTGTATGGAGTGTATTGGAAGAGGTTTGGGGCAAAACGTACGAGTAGTTTGTGATTTGGAAACAAAAATGCAGAAACTGCCCTGTTTTGCAAGAAGAAGGTGTTTTGATGTTCAAGGGTGTTTGAGGATTGGATAGCTCGTGTTTCTGGCTCAATGTGATATGCAAAAGTTGTTTGGAATGGTTACAAAAGTTGGTTTTATCAGATTGCCAAGTTCTCTCACTTTTGCAAGCTTTCTTGTTTTTAAAGCAAAAGGTGAAAAGTGACAAAGGGCAGGCCTGTACGGGCTAGCTCTAATCCCTGCACAAATTTGGTGAGCTTGGCCCCAAGTTTGTGGATTTTGTTTGTTGTCCAAGATTGGGTTCAAGGCTCAAGGGATGCAATTTGACATAAAGCAAGTTTTGACAAAAATGGCAATATTAACTTTTTGTCAAAAATGGATTAAACCCTTGTGTAATCTTCCATTGATCAGAACAATGCATTAATCCATTGAGTTTGCATTCAATTATTGAGTGTGGAAGGGTTTAGATACCTGTAAGCAAGTACAAACAATGCTGGATGGAAATTGCAACTTGTAGCAACATGAAAAATGCCATGGATCAAAGTGACTTTTTGCCAAATTCAAACCTTCGATTCTCCCTAACCACAAATGATTTTTGAGAGTTCTTGGACATTTTGGAAAGCTTGTAACATGCTATACAATCCATATTTGAAATTCACTTTGATATTCCAAGTGGAAATATGTGAAAAATTTCCATGAAGATAGGTCAAAATCCTGCCTAAACTAGGGCAAAATTTCACTAAGTTAAAAGTTTCATGGACCCTTGTTCCAAAAATCATAACTTGAGATCCAAGCTTCTTTTTGGAAAAATTTGTGAATAAAAGTTGTATATTTTGTGGAGTACTACAACTTTCATGTTGGAAGTTTTCTTTGAATCCAATTGCATCATGGTGAAAATGTTAGGCAAAGTTGGGAAAAAATAAGAAAATTTCATAACTTAGAAAAATTCTAAGTTATTAATTTTTTTCAATCTTAAACCCTAATTTGCAAAATTAGGTTTCTTGGTGAACAAATTTAATGTTTTGACACATCTTGATGAAAAATGACCCTTGGCACTTGATTTTGACCAAAAAGTCAAAGTTTGACTTTTCAGTGTACAGTTGATTTTTGATCAGTTGACTGGAAAATTCATCTGTCAATCCAATGCATTTGAGATCTTTTGAACCTTGTGAATAGGTCAAGATGATGCCATTGAGTCCTTGAATCCATTCTTGAACCCAATTTTCCATTGGCTAGGTAAAAAAAATCAGAAATTGCCCTTGTGCAGTCAAAACCCTAAAAATGACCATTTTGCCCTTTTGATGATCTGATCAAATTTCTTGAAGAGTTGTGGTCCAAACTTGATCAAATGGTTCATATGAGTCTATAATGTTGATGTGGATAAAAAATTATGAGGTTTGAATGTAAATTGGCCACAGTTGACTTTTTCCCCAATACAGCTGATTTTTAGGTCAACTATCCAATTGAATGGGCAAAAAATTTGATTCAAGGCTTGAAACTTGGTATGAGAAATCTTATAAGTCCAACATGAAGTATGAAAGTAACATTGGGCATTAGAAGTCCAAAATTCCTTGTGCAAACTCAAACCCTAATTTAGGTCATCAGTGCAAGGAGATGTCTTGAGCAGAGCAACCCCTAATTCTGTCCGGAATTCCAAGAGTCTTGTGAGGGGAAATCTTGATAAAATGAGAGGGCAAATTTTGGGGTACAACACATGTTCATACTGATGTTTGTAATGTTTTAGAACCATTGCTTTTGAGTTTTGATGCATGAATCAGAAAGCACCATGGTTAGGGCACGAAGCTCTTAAATTCTTGCATCTCAAGATACAAACACTTTCAGGAAAAAATAAGAACGCCAATGAATTCGCAGCCATGGATTTAGGGGTATAGGTTCTTTTATTTTCTTTGGTTCTAACGTTTTGCAGGTTTTTGGTGAAAGAGTTGATCGGAGAAGACGACCGAAGCTAGGGCTCTGGCGCCTTCTGATTTCAGCGTTTATATATTATATAATTGTTAGTTTGTATTCTAATAATAGATGAACAACATAGCTCAGTTGGAAAGTAGACGCACATGTATCATGAAGGGCGTGGATTCGATCATAGCCTTTTGACATTAATTTGTTTAATTTTTCCAAACTAACATACATGTTTATCATATCTTGTTTTGTTCTTGTTCCTAAACACAGACGCAGCGCAACGCGGTTGATGAAGCATACACATTTTTTATCCAGGGGGCATGAGTTCAGCACCCGCCCCAGAGCTTTTTTTTCTTCCTTATTTTTGTTATTAACCATAATTTTCACTATTTTTCATTCTTTTCTTAATTATGTTCTTAATTAACCATTAACCAATTTAATTCTTTTTCAAAACCCTAATAAATTAGGTTTAGTTTTTTTAATCAATAATTAATTTTTGACATTATTTTTATTAATTAATTAATTAATCAAATGTTTTCTTAAATATTAAAATTAATTATAATTTAGGTTTTAATTACTATTATCATTCAAATTGTTTTCACAAAAAATACAAAACATTCAAACTTCTTTTTTATAACATTTTTTTCTTATTGCTATTTAATTCTTAGACAAACGTATAGGTCGCACAGTTTTTCTTGTAATATCTTAGACTTATTTTCTCACACTTCTTTTCTAATTATGTAACTGCTCACGGGATGTAATAGCTTAGGTTTAAATTCCGCACTTTAGTTTTCCCGCATTTTCATACTTATGTAACTGCCCCAAAGCCATGTAATAGCGTATGACTTTACATTCCGCATTTTACTTTTCCTGCTATATTTCATACTGCTAGTAACTAGGGTTTGCATGGCAAGACTAATAACTGAATATAGAAAAACCCTAATCTCAAGATAAATAACTGAAATTAACACACTCTTCACACTTGCACCTCTAGGGTAACCTCTCTTGTTTCCTTAAAATTAATGGTCATGTTCTTCGAAAGTATGGATACTTTAGTAAAAGACCCTTACGAATATAGATCATAGTCCCTCGATGACCCTTCGAAGTTTCCTACGAAAATGATCTAGTCCTCCGAAATAAATTGCTAAAGTATTCCTACTTGTTTCCTTCAATGACCATTCAATGATCTTACGCTTGTCCCTTCACATCCAATAGATGGGGCTACCTACCAACTAATGGTACGAATAGCACTATCTCTAAAGGAGAAGGAAAAGAATAAGAACAACCTTTAGAGGGTAAGGAACTCTTAAACGCTTGCTCATGACTTTTTTTATAAAATAAACATTTTTCACATCACACTTTTCAAACAAAATATCTTCAAAATCTTTGTACGCATTCCTGAGGACTTATACAGGAATCATTACAAAGTTGGCCGTACTTTGGATTTTCAAAAATATTTTCAAATCACACATGCAAAGCAAATTCTCAAAAGTGAGCTAGCAATTAAGATCTTGTATATAACTATGGATGAAAAGGGTGTGAACACCTTCCCTTTTCATAACTTACCCCCGAACTGAAAATCTATCAAGGTCTTTCATGTTCTTTTCACCCTTTCCTAATTATTGGATAAAAGAAAAGTTGGTGGCGACTCTAGCTATCCGCACATTTTGGATAAAACCAAAAAAGTTAGTTCTCCCACCGTATTACATAAGGGTTTTTGAAGTTTGGTTTACATCCCTCGAATGGATATGTCACCCTGGCCATTCAAACTAAATAGACAAAAATTCCCAATTATATTCTCATATGCCATGACGATTAACAAATCACCGGGAAAGTATTTTGATAATGTAGGTCTTTACTTGCCAAGCGATGTATTCACACATGGACAAATTTATGTTTCACTAACAAGGGTCACAACAAAAAAGGGAATCAAAATATTGATACATGTCGAACATGGAAAGTCCAAAGGAACAACTACAAATGTTGTTAACAAAGAGATTTTCAACAATATATGATTACCCTGAAATTAATGTTTGACTTTTGTGGGTTAGGAATTATTTCCAAACATAATGTTTTCCTGCTTTTAATAGTTTAATAACACCGTCTGTTATGGGCAAACACTTAAGTAGGTAATATGAGTTTGTTCAAAGTTTAATGAATCTTCCTTCTTCATATCATATATAGCAGGTTGTGTAACAAATTTTTATGCATATGCATTTTCGAATCAGCCATTAACGCATAACACACTTAAAAATTAATGCATTGTCTGCTTACAAATAAAACTTCAAAAATGACTGATATTTATACATGACCCATAAATTCAGAGTAAACCATTTCAGCATAAAACATATCTAATTTCTTAATTGATAACATATTTATACACTTCTGCTTTATTTATTATTAAAACGATTTATACAATTAAAATACTACAAAAATATTAGTACAACGACTGTCAAAAGGCACAACATACTGCATCACATAATTCACTTAAAACATATTACTAAATGATTAAATAAAACATCATGGATTTATCATAGCTTCCACTTCAAACGGCCTTCTTTTTCCCTTTTCTCTGCAAACTGACATACAAAATTTCTTCCTCTCATTTATATGTGCAATGAAGTTTATCTCCAACTTTCAGTTTTTTGGAGTTAGCAAAAGAATACCATCATTTTCCAAGATACATTTCCATATTTGGCATGTTTTATTTGATGATCTTACATGGAAGATACTCACCCGTGTCAAAATCCCGAATAAGACACAAAGTGATGTTGGGATGGAGGGCCTTATGTATCACTTCAGCTAGAAAATGCTGCATTTATTCACTTTTAGTCTGTAAATATAATTTATAATGCCACACTGTTACATAAGGCATATTTTATCATGTAGTATTTTAATTGACACAATTAGTTAAGGATATGCATTACAAAAACTTGGTTGCCTCTCTTCCTAGACTTTCTAATTTCTTTCAACCAAGAGAACTCTTTCTGCAACCCTCCAAGACTGTTATTCGCATGGGAAGGTTCTCCAACTTCTCTCTCCTTTTTTACTTCTTTCAGTGAAGCATTAATCTCAGGAAACAAGACTTTAGATGGAGCATGTCCATTAGGCGTTTGCGGTTCTTCCTTAATGTTTAAGAGTATTCCATAAAGTTGATCAGTGTCGAGTGGCACAAATTTGTTAAGAAATAATGTTAAAGAATGATTATAAAACTATTTATAATAATTAAATGCAACCTTTGACTTAACTAAAGAAAGATGGATTTGGAGATCATAATACTTCACTTACCCTTTCAAGGTTAGAGAAGGCATCTATAAACTTTTTTTGAGTTATCTGAATGATATGCAGAGATTTGTTTGTTGTTCAATTGAAAGGAAATTTTCGATACAATGAAGACCTAACCAAGGTAAGCCTTATGTAACCGTAACAATGTTGAGACTAAGCCATTGGATTGACTTAACTCACGCAGATCAAATTAAAAACCGCCACCACACTTTATTGTTTCCAAAGGAATGGGAAAAGAGCGAATAACCCAAAAAGAGGGGGAGAGAATCTAATTTCGGTGGTTGGATATGCAAAGGGAAGGTATTAGAACCCTAAACATCTACGGTACTCCGCATGAACCTCTTTGAAAATCTATGTATTTTAGTTGTATACAAAAATAGATGGTGGGGATGAAAAAAGAAGTATTTTTAACAATTTTTCACCCGTCGCAGTTGTGAATCTTTAGTGCCTACGTACTACCATTCATGAAATAGGGGATTAGGGTACTCGTAATTCACCTTTAAAAATTTTAAAACACAAGCGTGTTGGGTAATTTTAAGAGACGAGACTTGATCGTCTTATCCGAGTGGAAGAACATACTTACCATCCACGATTATGAGAAAGGAGAATTTGCGTCATTTCAAAGTGGAGGATATAGCTTGGATTTTAAAATCAATAAAGCCTCTCTAAACACCCAAGTGGAAAATATCTCACTTCACTATATATCGTAGAAGTATAGTAGCTCGCATCACTACAAGGATTGACAAGAGTCTAATCTTTTGAGAAAATGTTTAAAGATAAAAGGCCAAAAATGGAGAAAAAAAAATGATTCGAATGAGATTGATTGACTTTTAGTCTTCCCACAAAAAATTTGAAGGTATTATTAAGTTGATTAAAGTTTGATCAAGAAAATATTTTGAAAATGCATGGACCTAAGTCCAAGTTTATTGCAAAAGCGGTTCAAGTTTAAAAACAAGAATAGTTTTGAAAGGAGGAAGAATATTTTTGAAATTAAAGAAGATGGGAGGAGATGAAGGGACTATCCTAAAGCATAAGGTAAAAGCTAGGGAAAAGAACCGTCTAACCAACAAGGAGCAAACACTTGACATTATGAGTCAGTGTAAAATTTTCATTCTTTGGATTGAAACCAAATGAGCAAGGACAATATAATCTCTTGAGATTCAAACTTCAAGTGCATTAAGTCTTCAAAAAAATTGAATAGAGTAACGGCTGTATATAAATGAATTCTCAATCACAGACAAAACATATAATCAGAATAACCAGCACATAAAGAAAACAAACAACCCAATTTCTTAGGGGTAAACCCCAAGAACTCCAGACAATATGGAAATAAAAGTCACAAGGTCTCAAGGTAGTGCAAGATCTCTAATCCTAAGTCTAAGAAGTCCATCACTCCATAATTCCAAGGATAGTAACCAAATTGTCCAAGTAACATTAAAGTTTTTTATGGTTCAAGTTGATTATTAGGTATCTTCAAAAATAAATGAGAAGCTCAATTGAGCAAAATAAAAATAACGTAAAAGTAAATGCTCAAATGAGAAAAGATGAAAATAACATGAAATATAAGTGCTAAAATAAAATGGTGCATAAAGTATAGGCATAAAATAAAAGCATAAGATAAAGGGCATAAAATAAAAGTCAAATGTTAATGAATTAGTAATTAGAGGTTAGTTAAATGACCATCTTGAAACTTGCATTTAAAACTCATTAGAGGATTGATAAAATTAAATCCTCTCAACAACAAGTTTCATTTGCTTTTTGTCAAGTATATCATTCATTTTCAAAATCTCAAGGCAACAATACATGATCAATGATGTTTAAGTGATTCACTTTGACTAAAGCTTATAAAGATTCATTAGAGGATTGATAAAACAAAAGCCTCCTAACAATGAATCTCAAGTTTATTGAATCAAAGGTTTAAAACTAACATACTTGGGCTTAAAAACATAGGTTTGGGCCATAAATGATCATTTCTCGAATCAGAATAAAATTTAGCGCTATATTAAGCAATCATAAGTGGACTTATATAGAAGTCGCACCTATTTTGAGGCAGGTCAATAGAAATTTATGTGCCATATGTTTGGAGAGATGATATGTATATCATCCTCTAACAACATGTAACACAATGAGAAGAGGATGAGATAAAGAGGGAAGAGATATGTTTGAAAATAAAAATTTAATCAAACTATCATTAAAATCATTCATCCATTTTGGTGGAGTAACACTCAACACGCAAGATCCAGTGATGTTAATTAAGTACATGATCAAAAGTCAAAAGGTCAGAGTATATACAAAAATAAAATTGTATTTAATAAATAAAATAAAAAAAGAAAATGATTTTTAAAATGTTTTTAAAATGAAAATAAAAGGGAAAATAGAAAACTATACTCAAAATATCAAAGGAAAATTAAAAGAGACCATAGAAAAATCAGAAATGACCTCAAATATTTTTATAAAATTTTTTGGTAATTTTTCAAATCAGAAAAGTATTTTTAAACTAATTAATATTACTCAAATAAGTGAAAAAAGATTAAAAGAATAGTAGAAGTCAAAATAAAATTCTAAAAAAAATTCAAAAGGTCATAAATAAGAGAAATAATTTTGATGAATTTTTTTTCAGAATTTAAAAATATCAAAAAGTATTTTTAAACAATTAAAAACAAACCAAAACAAAGAAAAAAATCATGAAAAATACGAAATACGAAAATAAAATTATGAAAAAATAAAAATCAGAAAGAGAATATTTGAAAATATTTTTTTGAATTTTTTCATAATTTTTTAGTCAGAAATTAATTTTCTATGATTTTTTGAAGTTTAAAACAATTAAATATAAAAAATAAGAAATAAAAAATAAAGTAAAAATTATAGACCGTTGGATGAGAGTCAAAATGCGTTAGTAAGTTAATCCAATGGTTCATACGCGCTATGCATATCATGGTCCTTAATGAATAAAACATGTGATCAACTATTAAATCAGATTTGAAAAAAATGTGTGGAAATTCCCATTGGTTAAAGACAGACACGTAGGTCGTCTTCAACCTCTGTCTATACAATTTGTAGGTTAATGAAATGTAAAAATTAGAGCTCGAGACTAGTATAATTCTCTTCGTCTCTTCAAGACGATTCCAAAGGTACCCTCGTGAAAAAATTATGTAAGGTGAAGCTCAGTCATTTCAGAAGGAAAGATTTGAAAAGGGATTTGAAAATTAATGGCCAAAACTCACTTCCAGTTGAAAACAAATGTTGCAAATAGAATTAGAATGATGAGAGCTTCATTATAGTACCAAAGTTTGAGAGAATTGATGAAGGAATCTACCTATTAAAGTTCAAATTCAAAGCTCTGAAACATGACTTGGCTAGAACTATTTAGGAAGTCTTAGAACTTGGTTCTTCTTCTCTTAGATTCAATGAAGTTCAAGGATGAAGAATTGACAAAGAAAATGGATTGAGGAAAGCTATAAAACTAAATGCAAAGTTGTAGAAAAGTGGGTTGAAGACAGAGTTTGACAGGGTGATTCTGGCTATCTAAGCTTGAGAAAACAAATGAGGTATGACCCTTTATTTATAGGGAAGCTAATGGAATGCTTAAGCGTGTGAAATGATGAAGTTTGGAGGGAAATCGTGTGAAGTTGCAAAGATGAAAAGTGTGACTCCTATTTTGCTCAAAACTCAACCAAAGCTTGTGTTTCAAGGTGTTAATCTCTTCTGGAAGATTGCTAAACATGATTAGAAGTAAAAATGCGCAAGAATTTTGTGTTTAAGGCCAAATCACGAATTTCAAATTCTGACTTTGGAGAAAACTTCAGTTTCAAGGTACCATCTTTAAATCAATGGTGTGCACGATTTTTGGAATCTTAGGACTTGATTCTTGATGCATTGGAAAGATGAGATCACAAACTTTACAATGTGCCAAGAATGGAATAAAATGGATTCTTGAGCTGAAAGTTGTGATGAGTCAACGTTGAGAAAAAGATGCTGAATTTTTGTACTTAGAAAAATTCTAAGTCTTTCTTCAAGAATGACCTATAATGTCTTGCATTCAAACATGGCCTTCCATTTAAAATTTGGTCTTAACCCAAAAAGGTGGAATGAAGTAGATCTCTTTAATGACATTTTGAGACTTGAACCATTTAAAAAATCCAAAAATTGAGAAAGTTGTAACTTTGTGAAATTGGTGAAAATTCATGAGATGACCTATAATATTTTGCATCCCTAGGGTATCTTCCATCCATTTTCAAGCTTTCCACATAAAATAAGAGTTGAATTTCAGACTCATAAGATTATTTTGGAAAAATAATGGGCTCAAAGAGATAAAAAATGACTAAGTTATGATCTTTTTAAGTCACACAAGGAAATTTGATGGCTTATCTAGAGGACTTGTAATCTTTCTCAATCATTAGGAATCTTCCACATAAAATTTTCTTGAAACTTTTTGTGTGATTTATGGATAACCCTTTAAATAGAAGCATGTCTTTGGAATCACTCAAAAATACCAAAATAGGAGCAAGATATAGCCCTTAGAAGTTCAAAACCCTAGCTCCTAGAGCAACAAAATGATTTGGAAACCGTCTTCAATTTTGAAAAACTTTCTTGCACAAATACTTTTTTCATGTAAATAGAAGTTATTGAGGATGATAATTGGAAACCATAGCAACTATAACCACTTCCAGATATTAATAATTGATGGAAAAATGCACTTGTGACCAAGAAATCAAGAACTTGTCCAATTAAGTCAAAACTTTTCAATCAACCCTTATATCTTTGAACTATCTTTGACAACTTGAGGCATGATGATTCATTATAGACTTTGTCATGATATTATTTCAAAATATCTTCAATTATGAGGCTTGGATCTCAATGAAGCTTTATTGAAGAAGGCATGGAAATAAACTCATGAACCTATAGATCAACTTGATGGAATTTCTTGTGCTCTCACCTATAATATCATAAATTAGGGCAAACATTCATTGTATTTATTAAAAGTTAATCAATACAAAACATATATGATCACAATATACAAGCCATGGTTCTTGGTGATTCCCCATGAGTAAAGCTAAAGAAGAGGAGAAAACCCAAACCCTAATGTGATCTTGTTGTGATTGAATTGACATGAGATGATAGAGGGATCTTAGGGGGAAAAGTTGTTAAGTGTCTTCTATCCAGAGATACGAAGGTTAAAATCTTCGTGTCGACACGATTGAAGATACTTAAATATAAAATAAACCTTATGGATGTGATTGTGCATGAAAACAAACAGATCTGATGGTTGCCGAAGACACCACTGGGGAAACAGAAGATAAAAGATCAAAAGAAAACTAGACCAGGAAAATAAATCACTATTGAACAGAGGACTCAACTCTACTGGTGTAAAGCCCAAGGAGGAGATAAAGCAACATCAACTCAAATATTTAGGAGAGAAAGTAAAGGATAATAGTGATAAACAAATAACCGCGAACTATCCACTCTCAGAGAAGATAGCAAAAAAGGTAATGTTGACCTACTGGGGGAAAGGAGGTGGTAGGATAATACCAAAAAACATCCATATTAGGGGTGGTAACAATTGTTTGGAATCAGTACTCATGACTGGAAACAAACAAACTTCTTCAGAGCAAAGTGAATCTCAATGACGAACTATCTCCCATAATGAAGAGACTACCATCCATCGGAAAAAGATCTCAACAACGAACTATCTCCTCTAATGACGAGACTACCATTCATTGGAGTAACTAATCTTAACAACAAACTATCTCCCCTAATGAAGAGACTACCATTCATTGGAGTAAATTCTCAGCAACGAACTATCTCCCATAATGACGAGACTACCATTCATTAAAATAAACAAATCTTAACAACGAACCATCTCCCATAATGATAAGACTACCATTCATTGGAGTAACTTCTCAGCAATGAACTACCTCCCATAATGAAGAGACTACCATTCATTGGAATAAAAAAATCTTAACAATGAACTATCTCTCATAATGACGAGACTACAATTCATTAGAGTAAACAAAAATCTTCTCAGGGGACTAACAGGCTTATTGGGGAAGGAAATATGGCTTCTTGGGGAAAGAAATATGTATTCCTAGGGAAATAAATATGGATTCCTGGGGAAATGCCAATATATTCCTGTTGAGGAGCTAAAGTCTTCTCGTGCCAAAATAAATGCACATTCTCAAACTAGGGCTCAAAGTTTGCAGAAATCAAAATAATAACGCTGTCGGGGACCACTGATTCAAACCAGAAATAAACTGGTGTGAAACAGTTAACCAAGATAGCACTTGATGAGAAATAAACTCAAAAGGGGATCACATTACACTCATAAAGAACTGAATAGGAAGGCTAAATCAAAAATATTCCACAAGGGATAACTCAGTAGGGAAATTGAAAGAATATACACTTTCTACTTAAAATTGACAAACTATTGGAGAGAGGGTGACACAACTATGCCAATAAAAATTAATAAATGCAAATAAGAAATGAATTTTAATTCATCTATGCATGGTGTATGTATGAATGTTATTATGTATATGCTGACGAAACTATCACACCATACCGAGGATAAACAGACAAAACCAAATTGGGTAAAGTTAATACTCGGCTAAATCACATCCATAATGAAAATTCCCAAAAGACAGTAAGTACCAACTAAGGAAACAAATTCCTATCCCATGGCTTAACTTCACTGGGAAGAAAAAAATCCTGAAAGTAATCAAATCACACAATAAAATCAGTGCAAATACAGGGATCTAACACCCCCCTCTGGGCTTCACCTGGGAATATCACACAGACTTCAATGGGGAAAACAAATGTTTCAACATCTATATTTTCACTGGAGATTATAATATTGACTTTGTTAGGGCAGATGAAAACCACATCATTGAGATATTGACTGAGGATTCCGTGCTAACTTCATTAGGGAGTTCAACAACACATCATTGAGGGGCTAAAAAATAAATTCTTCAATACCAAGAACGATAATTACACAATATTCCCTGGGGATAATTTATGAAAACACATGGGGATAATAACTTCCAGCCAGAAACAATGTCTCAGCTTCACTTGGGTATCTAAGAAACCAAATAATACAGCAATAAATCAAAATTATGGTGATTTTAAATCAAACCCAGCACTCGGCGGGAGAAAACCCAAAAAAGTTGACAATTGTTTTAACACTTCTTAGAAAAGATACTGCCCTTTCCTAGTAGCCTGGGAAAACAACAATAATTCCATTACTGCTAAGAAGAAAGGACTTTTGTCATACGAGAGAAAATCTTACCGTGGAATCTGAGATAGAGACCTTAAACCAAGCAAACCCAAAATCAAAATGGACAAATACTTGACTGGGGAAATGGGATCACAAGCCCGATACCACACCTTACTCCAATTGGTTTCATATCTAACTATTTGAGAGAGCATTCCTGGGGAGAAAAAAACTTCCAAAATTTATGAGTTTGTCCATCCTTGGAATCACCATTTTTGTTTTTCTTGTGTCACAAAATCTAAATTAAAAAGTAATTTGTAAATTCCTTTCACAAAACAATTTTGTTATTTAATCTTTTGCTTTGAAAATTAATATCAATAATAAATAGAGTCTTTGTAAGTAGAATAAAATAAGAATTGCAAATAATTAGATAAAATCTCAAACTTTATTAATAGAATGGTAGTCCGCGAATGGTGAGACTCCATAGATGATTACAAAGTTTGGAAAATGGTAATATATATTGGAAAAGATACATTGAAATACAATGATCACTATTCTCACTAACAACTTTGAATTCCTGAGCAACGATTTCTGTTGAAGTATGGTGAGGGATCCAAGAAGATTGTTGCTTCAATGATCAAGTCTTGTCTGACGCAGTTATTTTCCAAGAAATCCATAACTTTTTCCTAAGTTGTCCTTGTGGGTTTTCAACCTAGCGGGAAAGTTTATTTTGTTTATGTCTCTAATTTTTGCCTAGACCTCCCTTTCGGGTTTTCAGCCTACCGAGATGCTCTTTTTTTCCTAAGTCTCCCTTTTGGGTTTTCGACTTAGCGAGCTATTCTTTTATTTCTTTAGGCGAAGTATTTCTTGACTGCATCAGCATTCACGGGACGCGGGAACTCCTCACCATACATAGTTTCAAGAATCAATGCACCGCCAGAGAAGGCTTTATTAACAACATATGGGCGTTCAAAATTGGGAGTCCACTTTCCCTTAGAATCAGCGTTAAAAGACATGATCTTCCTGAGCACGAGGTCGCCTTCTCTGAATTCACGAGGCTTGACCTTTTTATTAAAAGATTTTTTAATTCTCTTTTGGTATAATTGGCCCTGGCACAAATCCGTCATTCTCTTTTCATCAATCAAATTCAATTGGTCAAACCTGTTTTGGACCCATTCAGCCTGTGGCAACTTGGTTTCCATTATCACGCGTAAAGAGGGAATCTGAACCTCGACCAGAAGCACTTCTTCCATACCATACACAAGGGAGAACGGGGTTGCCCCTGTTGAAGTGTGAGCGGATGTACGTTACCTGTGCAAAGAAAAAGGGAGCATCTCATGCCAATCTTTATAAGTAACAACCATCTTCTGATGATCTTCTTGATATTCTTATTAGCAGCTTCAAAAGCCTCATTCATCTTTGGCCCATAAGGAGATGAATTATGATGGACAATCTTGAATTATTCATAGAGTTCTATCATCATCTTGTAATTCAAATTCGAGTCGTTATCAGTGATAATCCTTCTTGGCAGAATATACCGACATATAAGATTGTTCTTGATGAAACACACTACCACTTACTTAGTAACATTAGCATATGAAGCCGCTTCTACCCATTTTGTAAAGTAATCAATTGCTACCAAAATGAAACGGTGTCCATTCGATGCCTTAGGTTCAATCATTCCAATCATGTCAATACCCCACATAGAGAAAGGCCACGGGGAAGAAATAAATTGAAAAGTGTCAGAGGCACATGAATTTTGTCGGTGTAAATCTGACACTTATGGAACTTCTTTGCAAATTTATAATAGTCAGATTCCATTGCCACCCAATAGTAACCTTCCCTAGGCATCTTCTTTACCATTGAATGTCCATTGGCATGGGTACCAAAGGAACCTTCATGGATCTCATGCATTGACATGTCTGCTTCATGTTTATCCACGCAACTGAGCAAGACCATGCCATAGTTTATTTTGTATAGCACATCTTCATTGAGGAAAAAGCTACCTGCCAACCTTCTCAATGTCTTTCTATCTTTGATCGATGCACCAATCGGGTATTCCTGAGTCTACAGAAAATGCTTGATATCATAATACCAAGTTTTTTCATCTGTTACTCCCTCTGTTATAAACACGTGAGCCAGTCTATCCAAACATCATACTGTGATACGAGGCATATCATTCCAAGTATTCACTTCATACATAGAAGCCAGAGTTTCCAATGCATCTGCCATCTGATTTTCATCTCTGGGAATATGATGGAACTCAACTTTATTAAAGAAGGGTAATAATCTTCTAGCATAATCATTATAGGGAATCAAGCCAGGGTGACGAGTATCCCATTATCCTTTAATTTTTTTTATTACCAAAGCTAAATCGCCATACACATCTAGAATTTTAATTCTGAGATTAATGGCCGCCTCGAGACCCATGATGCAAGCCTCATACTCTACCATATTATTGGTACAATCAAAATTCATCCTTATAGTAAAAGGTATATGCGACCCATGAGGAGTAATAATCATAACACCAATTCCTTTCCAATAAGTATTCACAGCTCCATCAAACACCATGCCCCACCAGGATTCAGGATCAGGACCTTCCTCGGGTAACAGTTCATTATAATCTTTCGCATTCAAAAACATAACATCATCATCAGGGAAATCATATTTAACAGACTGATAATCATCCACTGGTTGGTGAGCAAGATAATCTGCCAACACACTACTTTTCATAGCCTTCTGAGTATGGTATTAAATAGCATATTCATACAACAGCATCTGCCAACGGGTAATTCTTCCAGTAAGAGCGGGCTTTTCAAAAATATACTTAATTGGATCCATTTTGGAAATCAACCAAGTAGTGATTCAACGTATATTGCCGTAATCGCTTTGCCGCCCAAGCCAGAGTACAACATGTATTTTCTAGCATAGAATACAGCAACTCACAGTTAGTAAATTTCTTGTTGAAATAATAAATGGCATATTCCTTCTTCCCTGTTTCATCTTGTTATCCCAAAATACTGCCCATAGAATTATCTAACGCTGTCAGATACATACTCAATGGTCTTCCTTCAACCGGAGGGATAAAGATAAGAGGGTCAACCAGATACTCTTTAATACTTTCAAATTCCCTTTGGTAGTCATCTGTCCACACACAACCTTGATCTTTCCTTAACAACTTAAATATCGGATCATACGTTGCAGTCATGCGGGAGATAAATCGGGAAATGTAATTTAAACGCCCAAGGAAGCCTCTAACTTGATTTTCAGTTCTTGGTGCTGGCATTTCTTGAATTAGTTTGACTTTATTAGGATCAACTTCAATCCCTTTTTGGCTGACAATAAAACCTAACAGTTTCCCTGATCGAACACCGAAGGTACACTTATTTGGATTCAAGCGAAGATGATACTTCCTCAAACGCTGAAATAATTTCAACAAATATTATATATGTCATTATTTAGTCTGGGACTTAGCAATCATATCATCAACATATATCTCAATTTCCTTGTGCATCAGATCATGGAATAGGGTTGTCATAGCCCTCTAGTACTTTGCACCAACGTTCTTCAACCCGAAGGGCATCACTCTGTAACAGAATGTTCCCCAGGGTGTGATAAACATTGTTTTTTCCATGTCCTCAGGAGCTATTCTAATTTGATTATATCCATAAAATTCATCCATGAACGATAATACTTTGAATTTTGTTGTACTATTAACCAACATATCAATATGTGGCAATTGAAAGTCATATTTTGGACTAGCTTTGTTTAAATCTCTATAATCTACGCACATGCAAACTTTTTCATATTTTTTTGGTAATTGGAAAATATTGGCAATCCACTGAGGTTACACTGATGTCATAAGAAAAACGGCATTAATCTTCTTTAAAACGTCTTCTTTAATTTTTACTGCCATATCAAGGTGAGTTCTTCACAATTTCTGCTTGATTGGCGGGAACTCTGGCTTTAGCAGCAAATGATGTTCCACAATATCCGTATTCAAACCAGGCATGTCTTGGTATGACCACGCAAATATATCCGCATATTATTTCAACAATTCAATCAACTTGCTCTTTACATTGGGATGCAACAAAGCTCCAATCTTGACTTCCTTTGGATCTTCCTCTGACCCCAAATTAATCACTTCTAATGGCTCCTTATATGGCTGAATAGCACTTTCCTCGCGCTCAAGCAACCGTGAAACCACTTCTGGAATCTCATCATATTCTTCTTCTTCGGCCCCATACACGGGATATTAAAAGTTGGGAGAGGGCACAGGGTCATTATATTCAACGAGTTTTTTAATTAATTTGCACATATGATTTATGATTGCTTTTACAAACTGACACACATAGCAAGTGATTATGCAGACTACATTTATTATTAATTTTGAAAGGTTTTTTTCTGATTACTATTTTTGAAGAAAAAAAAGCAGAAAGTAAAGACATAATTTGGGAATCAAAGACAACTTTTATTATTGATTTTAAAGATCAAAGCAAACAGATAAACCCATACAATATCAACTTTCACCTTGGGCAGAGTGAAAGATTTTTAATAAGATTAACAAAAAACAAATTACTTTGAGACATGAATGCAAGAGGGAACATCAATGGTGATCCAATTCTGGACTCTAACTCCATGCGTCACATAGTTTGACATCTCTTGCTCTGCTTCATCCTCCACAATAGCATTGATCCTAGGAATAGTTGGATAAATATAACCTTCCCTATGAAAGATATCCTAATATTGGCCAAAGCAGACTTAGACTTCATGTTCTTACCTTTATCATTCTTCACAGAAAATCCCAGACCAACTCTATTTTTACTTACAGGTGGATCACCGATCTGCTCCTATACTTTACTAGGGCCATTACGCACAACCTACTGAGCATCTTTAAACGAAGCTATATAATTCTCATTTCCCTTACATTATCCACATATAAAGCTTGGATTTGAGTTCCAACAGCAGCTTCATTTGCTTCCACAACATTGAAAGAGGATAAATGAGATATTAACAAAGCTTGTTTTACATTTATGATGACCACCTTTCCTTTATGCACGAACTCCAACTTCTGGTGCAAAGTTGAAGTGACAACCCCTGCCTTGTGTATCCACGGTCGTTCCACCAAACAGTTGTAAGCGGGCACAATATCCATAACCTGGAAAGTAATATGAAATAAATGTGGGCCTATGTGAATAGGTAAATCTACTTCCCCAATGAAAAATTTCCTTAATCCATCGAAAGCTTTTACAATTATGCCACTCGAGAGCATGGGACCTCCTTGATACTTCAGCTTCATAGCGTGCTCCTTGGCATGAAATTTAAAGCGGACCCATTATCAATCAACACATTTGACAATGAATCGTTCCTATAGTTCATGGAGATATGGAGAGCCAAATTATGATTTCTTCCTTCACCGGGAAATTCCTTATCACAGAAACTCAGGTTATTACAGGATGTAATATTCCCTACCACACACTACTGAATTGGTCCAACAACATATCACTTTCCACAAAATCTTAATCCAATACTCTCATCAAAGATTCCCTATGGGCGAAAGAGTTCATCAATAAGGCCAGATTAGATATCTTTGATGGAGTCTGCAACAATTGATCTACGATCCTATAGTCTCTCATCTTGATAATATTCAATATATCATCCACATATTTTCCCAGTGTAGTACCACTATATTCTCCCACTTCTTTCTTGGGTTCAACACTTTCAACAATCTTCTTATCAGTATTAACATTCCCTCGAATTACAGGTGCAAAAACACAACCACTACGGGTCACTCGGCTGGACTCAACAATATTCTTGACATCAGACAAAGGTTGGATGGAAACTTACACACTATCCTCCAAGATTGTAGAATTGTATTTGTATGGCACGACTTTGTTTGATTCGTAAGGAACAAGACCCGACAAGCAAATCAGCATTGGAGCAACAGCTGGCTTAGTATTCAATCTCTATAGGGGAGGGAACACTGAAACAAGGCACAATAATGTTGACCCCTTCTTCGAAATACTTAGACATCACAGAATCATTGCTGGAAAACATATCTTCATCCGAGGAAAAGAATTCATCTGCAGAAGCATACTCATCATCTGACACTGTCTCATCCAAACAAACTTCAATCACATTAATCCCATTGTAATCATCTCTATTACCCAAAACTTTGATAGTACCATTGTCTAACAATAATTGAACACCCTTTCTCACAATGTAACAACCTTGAGAATCTCTGCAGCAGACCAGACAAGACTCATATTGGTATTCTTCTTGACCATCCATATGACAGAAGGTAGCGTGCAACTGCACCAAATAATCATTCATATGATCCACGTCAAAAATCCAGAATTCTCCAGAACATCTAAATACCGTATTCACATCTTCCTCGTGCTCTGCCCTAGGCCTAATTATATGAATGAGACCTTCGTCCATCATTTCCTGAAGATCATCTTTTATCTTATCACACCCCTGTATATTTGTACTGCAAATACCACAACAATCATGGTCATGCATATAGTAACTAAAATCGCAGAGGTCATCATGCATCTTTACCAAATCTCCTCTAACCAGGTTGATATCAAAAATATGGAAGTCCCCTAGACAACCAGCAACCATGTTTACAACATTTGCTTCTCCATGCTTTGGCAAAGGATTATCTTTCACGTTAGGGCCAACATCTTTAAAGGATAAGAGGCCAGATCTCACTATCTTTTGTACTTTGTATTTCAAAGGATAATAGTTCTCAACATTGTACCCTGGTGCTCCCTGATGAAAAGCACATGTCTGGTCTGCCTTATAATACCAAGGCAAAGGTGATGGTATAGTAGGGGGTGTGCTGGTCTGAACCAACTTCTTTTGAATTGACGCCAGGAGTAAATCTTCATACCTCATGGGAATAGAGTCAAAAGCCTATCTCTTCTGATTCTGCCCTTGATTTCTCTGAGGGGATGGTCTTTGATAAGCAACTGTGGTCGGAGCCACCTTGACAACTAGAGTTACCGAAGCAACCTGTTAGTGGTGCTAATGATTTATCCTAGGAGGATTAACCCTTCTCTATTGAATGAGAGCATTTGTATCTCCTTCTTTCTTCTTGGCAAACTTGTATGAAGGCTTCTTGGTACTACCAGAATTTTAACCTCTTGTCAAACGACCCTCTCTTACAGCTTCTTCCAAACAAACTCCCATACTAACCATTTCGGTAAAATCACTTGGTGCACTCGCCACCGTTCTTTCATAGTAGAAGGAACCTAGAGTCTTAAGGAAAATCTTTGTCATCTCTTTCTCTTCCATTGGAGGGATCACCTGGGCGGCTATTTCACGCCATCTCTATGCATACTATTTAAACGATTCCCTATCTTTCTGGACCATTGCCCTGAGTTGATCACAATCAGGCGCCATGTCCACATTATACTTGTACTGTCTAATAAACACTTCACCCAAGTAGTTGAAAGTATGAATGTTGACACTATCCAAGCTCATGTACCACTTCAACGCATCACCAGTCAAACTGTCTTGCAAAAAGTGAATTAACAGGCGTTGATCATCAGTGTGAGTAGACATCCTTCTGACATACATCATACGATGAGCAAAGGGATACGTATTGCCCTTGTATTTATCTAATTCCTGTACTTTTAACTTTGCAGGTATTTTCACATTTGGAACCAAACACAGATCATTCACATTCTGCCCAAACAGTTCTTTTCCTCTGAGGGCCTTCATCTCTTTCTGCATCTTATCAAACTGATCCTGAAAATCGTCCATTTTATCATAGAAGCCTAAGCTTTCACTTGGAAGAGGAAGAGGACGATAAACTTCATCATTAACAAACGGCACAACATTCACCAAAGAAGGTGCAACATAGTGGGTCTCATTTCTAGCAGCAGGAGTAATAGGCACCACATGAGGTTAAACAGTAGCAGCAGCTTGAATAACTAGAGCAGCTTGAGTGTCAAGATTAAAACCTTCTGGCATAAAGTTTTCTGGAATTCCCCATGGATAAACCTGAGGCATGAGATTCTGATCAACAGTAACTGGGGCAACAGAAACTAGAATTGATGAACCTTCAGAAGAAAATGTTATTTGTTGAGGCTAAGTAAGTAATGGCTGATTCTGAGCAGCCACCAATGATTCCATCAAAGTAGTTAAATTGGCCATACCATCCTTCATAGCAGTAACCTCGTTGCACAGCTCACGGTTTTCCTGTTCAAGATTCTCCATTTTCTTCTTGGAATTAGCTCGAGTGTATTATACCAATGAGACAACTTGCTTAATGAAGCAGAGAAATTCAGTAAGACATCTGGGTATGAAAAGAAATGAAAGAAATATGTAAAAGATGATGCATGATATGCAATGCACATGATTTATTTTATTATTAATAAATTCAAGGAACTCAAAGATTTATGAACAATTTGTGAATATTAAAGTACTAACACATTTGAAATACTGAAAAAATCTCGTTATAGTAACTTAAAAATGGATTACATCTTTTTTAGTACAAGTTTCAACAATCCCAAGTACAAAAATAAGATAGAATCTAAAACCCTAAGATAGCAAAGCTTATGAATCTCACTCCACACACTGACGCTTTCCTGTGAATCTTGCGACCTGAGCCTTCAACCGCTTGTTCTCTTTTGCATACCATTAGGAACGACTTTCCAATCACCAGAATCGGGAAGTGAATGACTAAGCCCTAACTGAGTGCTAGAGGAAAATAAACCATCTTGCCTCTCCATCATATCTACATCACAACTCTCGAGAATCTCAATCAAGTCATCTTTCTCCTTCAAGTCTGCACGGTAGGATATCTCTAAAGTCTGACACTTATTCTTCCAAGCTTCTTTCTCCTCCTGCATCATAACTAGGGCCAACTAAAGCTCTTCCATATCATCCAAAAGGGGAGGAGTGGTCTTCACAAACATATCAGTCATAGGTGCTTCACAGGAATATGGCATCTTCAATTGAATTTCCCTTGCTTGTACCCACTGAAGATAAGGCCCCAAAGAAATAATCCCTCTAGGTCCCAAGTCCTTTATACTCTTCCTGTGAATATGACGCTAAGCCTTTGCAATCTACTCCTTAGCTTCCTTATGATTCTCTCCCTATCTAAGAGAGAAACCACTCATATGAATACTATTTGTCTTATCCCTCATCGGATATCCAAGTTGTCGTCATGCAAGAATAAGATTGTAGTTAATTCCTCCCTTTGTACCAAGAAGAGGTACATTCGGGAAACTACCACAACTATCGACAATCTCTACATCATGGTAAGCCTGATGGTACCAAACAATATCGGAATGAGTGAGGGCCATAATCTTTGGAGCCCAACAAGGTTCCTTTTTGACATCCCAAAAAGCATCAGACCGAGGCAAGTGAGAAATAAACCACTGATACAATAAAGGTGTGCATCATATGATCATCCCTCCATGATAATAATCCCGAAGATGAATGGAGTAATAAGCATCACCTAATAATGTAGGGATTGGATTCCCTATCAAAAAGATCCTGATGGCATTGACATCCACGTAGTTGTCGATGTTCGAAAATAAGAACAACCCATAGGCAAGTAGGGTAAAGATGGCCTCAAAAGCAACCGTACTCTTCATCCTAGCAAAGTAGAGAGCTTTCTCTAATAAAAAATGAGTGGGTAAGCCTCTGATTCCTTCTTTAATAGTCATGTGGGCCTCAATCTCAGACTTCCCCAAATGAATCAAAGCAGCAATCTCATGAGTTTTTGGCTCCCCCTCCAAACCAGTGAAAGGAACATAATCAGTAACAGGTAATCCCAGTAGATAAGAATACTCCTCTAATGTAGACATCAACTGATAATCAGGGAAAGTGAAACATTGATACATCGGATCATATAACTGGACCAAAGTCGAGAGAATACCCTCCTTCATCCTAAGCTTCATGAGGTACACGATGGATCCATACTTCTTTCAAAAATCTGCAGAACTCTCAATCTCTGGAATTAGACTGATCAAATCATTTATCTTGGGATTCTTGAAACTGTACTTTCGATTCTTTCTTTTCTAGAATACATGGTAAAAAGTACTTGGGATATTCACAAAGAGTTAACTTTAAGTCCCTTGAACCATAATGTCTTAAAAGATGCTCATGGGTGCATGAATGCATGATGCAACAATCACACACAAAATTACAAACATGGGGACGGTGTTCATAAGTTTGACGTCATGAGTATGGAGTAAAAGGTATTATCCACAAGGTATGGTCTAATAGTTTATCACCTGCCGAACAAGGTTCTAAAAGGTTCCCAGAGTCTACATCCTTCCTTCGGATATTACCAATGTCCCGATTGACTCGGTAATTAGTAATATTCTCAAGAAAAACTCGTCCGAGCATAGTATCACGTGACAACCATTTCCGGATTACTCTGTCATAGCTTCTGTACTACACCTAAAAGGCCAAGATGGGTTAAAGGTTCTACGGTCCTCAGTTTCAGTAGGCTCCCAGGTTGAAAGCAACACGTCTTCTCGATTACTCGGTAAACGACACCACAGTCAAAGGGGCCTCCATTGAGTGGGGGATCTCATGCCTCCTTTTTTGGGATTACTCCCTCAAAGTTAACATGACTATACCGCCCGTCCTATCTTAAGTTTGCCCAAGTCCGGGTAGAGGACTTATGAGAAATCACCAAGCACCCTAAAAATCAGGAAAATCTAGACAAACATATATAACACATAATATATAACGAATAATAGCACATACACAGATAAACAAAGATAGGCTCAACCCAGTTTCAGGATGGACCAACAAATGGTCAAACTTTCCCCAGTGAAGTCACCATTTTTTTCGGTAGCGGTAGAAATGTTGAGACTAAGCCATTGGATTGACTTAACTCACACATATTAAATTAAAAATCGCCACTGTGCTTTATTGTTTCCAAAGGAATGGGAAAGAGCGAATAACCCAAAAAGAGGGGGAGAGAATCTAAGTTCGGGGGTTGGTTATGCAAAGGGTGTTAGAACATAGTTTGATTCTACAACCCTCAACTAGAGTTTTGATGATGACAAACACAAACAACAAATATGCACTCTAAATTTTTGTTGTTTTGTATGCAGAAGTTCTGACTGAAACATCATCAGAAGTTAAGCCACAAAAGCTTTTAAGCTGAGCTAATTAGAATGTTCTGAAGAATGATGATCAGAATCTGCATTAAAGTAAAAGATACTCTGACTCTGAACAGAAGTCTAATATGCCATCAGATCCTCACATCTCCGAGTCATCAAAGTTCTGAAGTAAAAGCAGCATGCAAGATCCTATAGTTCTGAAGCGTTACTTTTCAATTAAGACAGTATCATATGGAACTGCTTCATTCAGACAAGAATCTCCTCAATATGGAAAGTGCATTGAGTGTCCATTATCACGCTTTATTTTGGATAAGATTTCCACGCTATATAAATAAGCTTAAAGGACAAATCGTTTATGATTTTAACTAACGACTGCTCATACATCCTAAATGCTGCAAATATTCATATTCTCTTATACTCTCAAATTGTGTAATACATCACAGTAGTGATACAGTTTTTGTAATGAAAAACAACAGTACACAGTAAATCATTTTCTTTTGATTAAGCTATTTTCCTTGAGATAAACCGAGTTGTGGTTGTACTCAAGAAGACTTTGGCTGTTGTCAAAGTAGATTTGTAATCAGTCTTGATTAGTGAATTAAGTCCTCGTTGGAGAGAGGCGAAATCACCTTGGCGGGTGGACTGCAGTAGTTTGAGATCAAATGAACCAGGATAAAAATATCGTGTCTACTGCTTTTGATTTTAAGTTTCAATTCAACCCCCCCTCCCCTCTTGTGTTTTTCACTTCTTCAATTGGCATCAGAGCGCCTGGTTCTAAGTTCATACACTTAACTGTGTCAGTACAAGATCCAAGCTTTAGAAAAACACTATGGTGGGACCAAGCCAAAACATCATCAATGACTATCATGAGGACAAGGACAGAATCAACGGCAAACCTTCATTCTTTGATGGAGAAAATTTTGACTACTGGAAAGACATAATTGAGAGCTTCTTTCTGGCTCATGATGCTGATCTATGGGACATGGTAATTGATGGATACACATGTCCTGTGGATGAAAGTGGTCAGAAGATAGATAGAAAAAGGATGTCTGACCAGCAAAAGCATGATTTCAGAAACCATCACAAAGCCAGAACAATACTTCTCAGTGCCATCTCATACTCAGAATATGAGAAAATCTCAAGCAGAGAGACATCCAAAAACATGTTTGACTCTCTGAGAATGACGCATGAAGGAAACATACAAGTTAAAGAAACCAAGGCCCTTGCGCTCATTCAGAAATATGAAGCATTCAAGATGGAAGATAGTGAATCCATAGAAGCAATGTTCTCATGATTCCAGATTCTTGTTGCTGGGATGAAAGTTCTTGACAAATGATATTCTACTGCTGATCACGTAAAGAAGATCGTCAGAAGTCTACCAAAGAAATGGAGGCCAATGGTCACTGCACTTAAGCTGGCTAAAGATCTCAACAAGATATCTCTGGAGGAACTTGTTAGCTCCCTCATAAGTCATGAGATAGAGCTAGAAGAAGACGAGCCTCAGAAACAAGGTAAGCCTTTAGCATTAAAATCTAACAAAAAACTTGACTCTAAGGTTTTGCAGGCTATGGAAGAAACTTCTGATGGATCCTCTTCAGAAGAAGACGAATTGTATCTTCTCTCCAGAAGGGTCAATCAACTGTGGAAGCAGAGACAAAGAAAATTCACAAACCCGAGAAGATCAGAGAATCATAATGAATCCTCCTCCAGATACAGAAAGTCTGAGTCCTCCTCTAGACACAGAAGATCTGAAGCTTCCTCCGGTCACAGAAAGTCAAATAACAAAGACATCATCTGCTATGAGTGCAATGAACAAGGGCACTACAAAAGTGACTATCCAATGCTTCAGAAGGAGAAGCCCAAAAATAAGTTCTTCAAGGAAAAGAAGAAAATCCTCATGGAAACATGGGATGATTCAGACACTTCTGATGCTGACTCAGAGTCAGATGATGAAAGAGCCAACGTCGCTCTTATGGCAAATGTGACAGAAGACAGCAAATCTTCTGGTTCAGACTCAGAATCAGACACAGAAAAGGTATTTCCTGATTTCACTATTAATTTTACTAAAGCTAAACTTGCAGAAAGTCTGAATGAAATTATGGAAAGGTATCAGCAGATCAGAGTCAAATTCAAGAACCTGAAAAAGGATCTTGTCTCTGACTCTGAAGAAATTGAGAGTCTTAGATTAGAAAATTCTGAGTTAAAAGAAAATATTTTAAAATTAGAAAATGATTTACAAAACTCTCAGAAGGAAATAATCTCAGAGACTCCCAGTAATGCTGATAAGATCGTCAAAGATTATTATCACAACTTTCAGAAGTTTCTGGCTAAAAACATAGATAGAAGCAAGATGGTTTCAATGATCTATGGAGTTAGCAGGAATGGCAGAAAAGGAATAAGATACCAAGGTAAGGTATCTCCATCTAATAAAGTCATGGACCTAGTTATTAAACGCACACCACTAAAATTACACTTCACATATGGGCACACACATGACCTGAAATACACTAGCAATAATTATTCTGCTAAACCAAAATTCAAACAGAATTTTGGTAAAACTAACAAACCAAGACCCAAAAAGATATGGATACCTAAGGACAAAATTATATATGTAGCTGATATCTTTAGTAGCAAGGCTAAAACACCAGTCATGGTACCTGGACTCTGGATGCTCTCAACACATGATGGGAAGAAAGCATATGTTCCAAAGCCTGGAACTTAAACCTGGAGGCTATGTGGGCTTTGAAGGCAACCAAAGAGGGAAGATCATTGGCTCTGGAACAATAGGTAATGGTAATCTTCCTTCTATTAATAATTTTCTTTTAGTTGATGGATTGATGCATAACCTGTTATCCATAATTCAATTAAGTGATAACAGTTATGATATAATCTTTAATCAAAATTCATGCAAAGCTGTTAGTCAGAAAGATGGAACTATCCTATTTAATGGAAAGAGGAAAAACAACATTTATAAGATAAAACTTTCTGAACTAAAAAGTCAGAATGTAAAATTCCTTCTTTTTGTTAACAACGAGCAATGGGTCTGGCACAAAAGATTTAGGCATGTTAGTATGAGAAGAATATCTCAGATTAACAAACTCAATCTGGTCAGAGGACTTCCTAATCTGAAGTTCAGCTCAGATGCTCTGTGTGAAGCATGTCAGAAAGGAAAATTTGCAAAACCTGCTTTTAAAGCTAAAAATGTTGTTTCCACCTCTAGGCCATTAGAACTTTTGCACATAGACTTATTTGGACCAGTGAAAACTGCATCTGTTAGTGGAAAGAAGTATGGGTTAGTGATCGTAGATGACTATAGAAGAGGGACATGGGTAAAGTTCTTAAGACACAAGGACGAGTCACATTCTGTGTTCATTGCCTTCTGTAACCAAGTTCAGAATGAAAAGGATTTTAGAATTGTCAAAGTCAGAAGTGATCATGGTGGAGAATTTGAAAATAAAAAATTTGAAACATTTTTTAATGAAAAAGGAATTTCGCATGACTTCTCTTGTCCTAGAACTCCCCAACAAAATGGAGTTGTAGAACGAAAGAATAGAACATTGAAAGAAATTCATATTCTCTTATACTCTCAAATTGTGTAATACATCACAGTAGTAATACAGTTTTTGTAACGAAAAACAACAGTACACAGTAAATCATTTTCTTTTGATTAAGCTATTTTCCTTGAGATAAAACGGGTTGTGGTTGTACTCAAGAAGACTTTGGCAGTTGTCGAAGTAGATTTGTAATCAGTCTTGATTAGTGAATTAAGTCCTCATTGGAGAGAGGCGAAATCACCTTGGCGGGTGGACTGGAGTAGTTTGAGATTAAACGAACCAGGATAAAAATATTGTGTCTACTGCTTTTGATTTTAAGTTTCAATTCAACCCCCCCCCCCTCCCCCTCTTCTTGTGTTTTTCACTTCTTTAAAGGGAAGGTATTAGCACCCTAAACATCTACGGTACTCCGCAGGAACCTCTTTGAAAATCTGTGTATTTTGACTGTAAACGTTGTATACAAAAATAGATGGTGGGGATGAGAAAAGAAGTATTTTTACAATTTTTTCACCCGTCGCGGTTGCGAACCTTTAGTGCTTACGTGCCACCTTCTTAGGGGATCAGTGTACTCGTAATTCACCTTTAAAAAATATAAAAGATAAGTGTGTTGGTTAATTTTAAGAGACAAAACATCATCGTCTTATCCGAGTGGAAGAACATACTTACCACACATGATTATGAGAAAGGAGAATTTGCGTTATCTCAAAGTCGAGGATATATCTTGGATTTTAAAATTAAAAAATCCTCGCTCAACACTCAAGTGGAAAATATCTCACTTCACTACATATCGTAGAAGTATAGTAGCTCGCATCACTACAAGGATTGAAAAGAGTCTAATCTTTTGAGAAAAAGTTTAAAGATAAAAGGCCAAAATGGAAAAAATGGTTTCAATGAGATTGATTAACTTTTATTTTTCTCACAAAAAATGTCAAGGTATTATTAAGTTGATTA
Organism: Vicia faba; assembly: GCA_948472305.1. NCBI lineage: Eukaryota > Viridiplantae > Streptophyta > Magnoliopsida > Fabales > Fabaceae > Vicia > Vicia faba. Next base: position 202,852,358 of record OX451736.1, read on the forward strand.
AAGTTTGATCAAGAAAATATTTTGAAAATGCATGGACCTAAGTCCAAGTTTATTGTGAAAGCGGTTCAAGTTTAAAAACAATAATAGTTTTGAAAGGATGGAGAAGATTTTTGAAATTAAAGAAGATGGGAGGAGATGAAGGGATTATCCTAAAGTATAAGGTAAAAGCTATGGAAAAGAACTGTCTAACCAACAAAGAGCCAACACATGACATTATGATTCAGTGTAAAATTCTCATTTTTGGATTGAAACCAAATGAGCAAGGACAATATAACCTCTTGAGATTCAAACTTCAAGTGCATTAAGTCTTCAAAAAAATTGGTAGGCTGTATACAAATGAATTCTCAATCATAGACAAAGCATATAATCAGAATAACATGCACACAAAGAAAACAAACAACCCAATTTCTTGGGGGTAAACCCCAAGAACTCTAGACAATATGGAAATAAAAGTCACAAGGTCTCAAGGTAGGTCAAGATATCTAATCATAAGTCCAAGAATTACATCACTCCATAATTCCAAGGATAGTAACCAAATGGTCCAAGTAACATTAAAAAAATTTATGGTTCAAGTTGATTATTAGGTATCTTCAAAAAGAAATGAGAAGCTCAAGTGAGAAAAATAAAAATGACGTAAAAGTAAATGCTCAAGTGAGAAAATATGAAAATAGCTTGAAATGTAAATGCTAAAATAAAATGGTGCATAAAGTATAGGCATAAAATAAAATCACAAAATAAATGGCATAAAATAAAAGTTAAATGTTAATGAATTAGTAATTAGAGGTTAGTTGAATGACCATCTTGAAACTTGCATTTGAAACTCATTAGAGGATTTCTAAAATCAAAGCCTCTCAAAAACAAGTTTAATTTGATTTTTGTCAAGTATATCATTCATTTTCAAAATCTCAAGGCAACAATAAATGATCAATAATGTTTAAGTGATTCACTTTGACCAAAGCTTATAAAGATTCATTAGAGGATTGATAAGACCAAAGCATCCTAACAATGAATCTCAAGATTATTAGATAAAGGGTTTCAAATTAACATACTTGGGCTTAAAAACATAGGTTTGGGCCACGGCTGATCATTTCTCGAATCAGAACAAAATTTAGCGCTATGTTAAGTAATCAGAAATAGACTTATATAGAAGTCACATCTATTTTGAGGTCGGTCAATAGCAATTTATGTGCCATATGTTTGGAGATATGATATGTATATCATCCTCTAACAATATTGTTGTACCCCAAAATTTTCCCTCTCACTTATCAAGAATTTGCTCACAAAGATCTCCTTGGGCTCAAGACTGCACTAGGGTTTGATCAGCTCAAGACACCTCCTTATGCATTGATGACCAAAATTAGGGTTTGAGATTTCACAAGGATTTTTGGACTTCCTATGTCCCATATGACTTTCATGGATCATTATGGATCCCCAAGATTACTCATGTCAATTTTCAAGCCTTGGATCACATTTTTTATCAATCAATTGAGCAGTTGACCTAAAAATCAGTTGTATTCGGGAAAAAGTAAATTCATAATTTTTTATCCACATCAACATTATAAACTCATATGCATAATTTGATCAAGTTTAGACCACAACTCCTCAAGAAATTTGATCAAATCTCCAAAAGGGTAAAATGGTCAAAATTAGGGCTTTGACTGGGAAAGGGCAATTTCTGATTTTTGACCGAGCAAATGGTCAATTGGTTTAAGGCATGATCTCAAGAGTCCAATTGCATCAGTTTGACCTAATGACATGATTCAAAACATTGCAAGTCCATTGGATTGACATATGAATTTTTCAGTCAATTGTATACTGAAAAGTTAAACTTTGACTTTTTGGTCAAACAAAAGTGCCAAAGATCATAATTCATCAAAACATTTAAAAATATGAAACTTATTCATCAAGAAATCAAAAAGTCAAGATTTCATTTTGAAAAGTCAAAATTTCTAAACTTAGAAATTTTTCTAAGTGTTGGAAATTTCTTATTTTTTCATAACTTTGAGCAAAATTTTAAGCATGATGCAAGATGATTCAAGAGAAACTTCCAACATTAAAGTTGTAGATCTCCATGAAATGTACAAATTTTCTTCACACAACTTCTTCCAAAAATGCTTGGATCTCAATTTATAATTTTATGAACATAGGGTCATGAAACAAAACACTTAGTGAAATTTTTCCCTAATTTGGTCAGGATTTTGACCCAACTTCATGGCACTTTTTCATATAGTTCCAAGGGGAATCTTTAAAGTCAATTAAAAGATAGGTTGTATAGCACGTTGCAAGCTTTCCAAAATGTCCCAGAACTCCTTGAGATCATTCTTGAGTAGGGAGAATCGAAGAGATGAAGTTAAGATTTTGTCACTTAAATTACAAGTCATTTTTGATGAACACATGAACCAAATCCATGCTAGGATGCATAATCTTTGCTTTGCAGGCCTCAAACTTGTTTTTCACTCCATAGTTAAATGTTTACACAGCTTTTAGGGATTTGATCTAAGCAATTGAGCTATTACCCAAGTTGCATTTCCATTAATGGCACAAAGTTAACACTGCAATTCTTGTAAAGCAAGATTTTTGCATAAAGTTCATTCTTGAGCCTCTAACTTATTCCCTATGATCACATTTCATCCATAAATTCAGAAGCAAGCTTGTTTAAAGCATAACCACTCTATCCTAGCAAGTACACAAGGCTTTGAAACTTGAATTTCTCAAAAAATCACATGTTATGCATAAACTTGTGATTTTGAATTCTGATCAACAAGAGGTCTCCAAACTGGTTGCTTATAAATAAAGTCACTATTTGTGAGCTAGAGGACGAGCTTAAGCACCCTGAAATACACCAAAACTTTCTCAAATCAGAAATTGCCCAAAAACTCCATTGTTGCTTAATTTCTGACCTTGAATATCAAACTCACATTTCCCTCGTGCGTTTCTTGGCCTTTTAGTTTCTAAAGCTTCCTTACATCAAGTGTAACCTATCCCTGTCCCTGTTTATTATTGTAACATCATTTACCACATCCTCCATAACAAAAAATAGAGCATTGCACATTGACTTTTCCAAGTCATTTTAGCCACTCTCAACTCAAGCAAGCCATTACATTAGCTTCCTAGGACCTCAAGGAAGCTAACCTGATAATCACCATCACTTGAAACAAGCTTAAACTCAAAACACGATTTCTAGTTTTAAGGTAAGTTTTCTCAACTTGAAACTCCTCATACAGGAATCATCAATAGTTTATTTGTGAACAAAACATGTAGATATCATTGCCCTGAAGCTAACCATGTCCATAGTTTCCATTAATTTTTCTTAATCTTAGAGAATTTTGAAACTGAAATTTCTGAAATTTTTATAGTTCAGATTAGGGCCACTAAAATCCATGCTTATCTTTGATCTGTAGTTTTAATACTTTACATTTCTGGAATCGTGAGAAAATTTGCTACAAGTTTCATGTTTACAGTTTTCATTTTTTATGAGAAATGAGCAAGTTACAGTTGGTCTGGCTGGAGGTTGAAGATGAAATCATCACAGCGCGTTTTGCCTTGTATATTTATTGTTTTTCTTATGTTAACAGATGTATAGCCACATCAGTGGTAGAAGCGCGCGCCTGCAACCTTTGGGACCTGGGTTCGAGCCCCAGTGGTACCCTTTTCATTTTTCACATTTTTTTACTTGCTGATTATTTGTGTTTTTGGCAGGTGATGGGCCCTTTGGGCCTGGTTTGTTTTTTTGTTTTTGCTAGCTGACCTCCCTGCCGACTAATGGCACCCCTGGCCCAAGTTCATTTATTTATTTATTATTTATTTCATTTTTATTTTCTTAAATTTATATTTTCTAAATACTAAAAAAATCATAAAATACAAAAAAATGATAGATTTATATTTTGGCTTATTTTATTTTATTTTTCTCAAAATATTTTTTATTTAACTATACATTATTTATTTTTATTAATTAATCTTGTAAGTTAAATTAAAACTAGGTTAATATTTATTTTTCTCTTTACACCCATTAAAACATATTATTTTTATATAAAAAGGACCAAAAATATTTTATAACACTATAATTATTTTCAAGACAAAAATACCAAAAAAAATACTTTTCTTATAAACTTAATTTCTTTTTTAATCAATTAATAGAACTAGGGTTTTATTTAAATCTTTTCTTAATAAATTTAAGTTTAATTAATTATTTTCTTTAATTAATTAGGTTAAAACAATTTACCTTTTTCTCATGAAAACCAAATAAAATATTCATTTACTTTACATTTCACATTTTTGTGCATTTATTTATTTTTGTACATTATTTCAATTCTTGCACAAATTCAATTTGGTTGTAATAGATCAATTAGGTTTATATTTTTGAAAATCCCCATTTACCAATTGTATACCCCCCCCCTCCCCACAAATGTTGTAATTGCGTAGTAACTTTAAATTTCGCAATTTATCGCTTTTATATAACATGCTAGTAATTAGGGTTTGTATGGAAAGACTAAAACAAATACTTAGAAAACCCTAATTCAAGACAAAAACAAGCATGAAAACAATACACTTGCACACAAGCACCCCTAGGGTTATTCCATTTGGTTGCCTTATACAAAATGGCCATATTACGCATGTAAGGTATCTTAGCAAAAACAAGCAAAATACAAGATCATAGTCCCTCGATGATGCTATCTAAGTTTCCTTTCAAATGATCTTAGTACCTAAAAGATAATGCTAAGATACCTTTAAACCTTGCTCATCATGGTTATACGATGACCCACGCTCGTCCCGTTTACATCCAAAGATAGGGTTACTTACCAAATCAATGGTAAGATAACAATGTCAAAGGAAAAAGAAAAATGAACAAGAAAGACTTTCGAGTAGGTAGAATGCTTCTAATTACTTGCTCAATTTCAAGCAAAACATCCTTGCTATTTTCAAAACAAACATGTACACTTTCAAACATCTTACAAAATTGAAAACATTTGCAAAAGATCAACATCTTTGTATACATTCTTACAAACGAGAATCATTACAAAGATTGCCTAAACAATGGCCTCTTTAAAAAATACTTTCAAAAACCACACAAAGCATAATTTCAAACAAAAACAAGTGATCTAGCAAGTAACTAAGAGCCCATGGAAAACCATGGATGAAAAGGGTGCTAATACATTCCCTTTTCATAATCTACCCCCCGAACTCAAGAAATAATCTCAAAGGTCTTCCCTGTGCTTTTTCACCTTTCCTTTTGGATAAAAGAAAATTCGGTGGTGACTCTTGCTAACCGTAACATTTGCGATCAAATGCAAAACCTTCAAGTCAGTTCTCCCACTGTATCACAGAACTGGCGACTCTGCTGGGGACAAATTCTAAAAGTGGGGTTACCTTAGGGCTAGATCACATTTATTTTCTTTCATTGTTTGACTTGTATGCTTTACATTATGGTTCTTTGTTTGGGTTTGAAATCCTCTACACGGATTTGGGATATCTTATAGGTAAGTAGCAATACATTATGGAAATTGTACGGGGTATACCGACATGGTATAAGAAATAGCTACGTTAGTGCGACATATTTGTGGGTACCGGTAGCCTTTGAGTTAATCAAAGAGAATATGGGGCTGCTGAGTGATGTCATGAAGCACTAATGAACTTTTATAACCTTTACTTGACCAACTTGCCCTTTAGGATGTAGTGAGATGACCGACTTTGGTGCAGTCCGAAGTTGGTAGATACTCGATACTACACTCATTGAGATTTGGTTTCTTGGGATATTTCGGTCGCTATTAAAGAGGCTTGTGCTGATACAATGACCAAGGAAACAAACTAGTGATATTGAGCTCCTTAGAACCCGATTACTATTACTAGGACAGGTTTGAGCCAACTAAACTTCAAGAGGGTACTTACCTATGAGACTCCATGCAAGCCTAAACCTAAGGACTTATTTTATTTATTTATATATACATACTTGTACATAACATCATGAACATCATAACATCATAAACATTCACTAACCATTTCAAGGATTTTGGAATTCATCTTTGTTCTTGTTTTGTAGGATATGGATTCTCTTCGCAGGAAAACTATTCAAGTCAACCTTGTAAGGATCCCTCCACAACTTAAGGAACTAGCTTCAAGGATTCTTGAAAAATCTTCATTCACCGAGAGACATGGCCGCCTACTCAAATTGGTCACCTCTAACACAGATGAGGACATGATGAAGGTGCTCTTTCAGTTCTTTGACCTCTTACACCATTGCTCCATATTTCCCGACTATCAACTTGTGCCTACTTTGGAAGAATTCTCCCGACTCTTGAGAATTCCCATTCTCAATCAACTACCTTTCAATGGTACGGAAAGAGACCCAAAGCCAGAAGAGATTGCTCAATCTCTACACTTGCACTCATCTGATGTCACAATTCATTGGGAAACAAGGAATGGTGTCAAAGGTTTCCTAGCAAAGTTCTTGTTTGAGAAAGCCCAAAACTGTTGGAATTCTTTGGACCTGCAAACATTTGAGGAAATTGTGGCTCTCCTCATCTATGAGATGGTTTTATTTCCAAATCCTGATCAACTCATAGATGTGAACGCCGTCAAAATCTTCATATCCCGCAACCCGGTGCCTACATTGCTAGGGGATATCCTACACTCTTTTCACACTCGCACAATGAGGAAAAGAGGTGTTCTTATATGTTGTACTCCTCTCTTGGAAAGATGGTTTATTTCGCATCTTCCCCAATCTGTATTGAAGGATGAGCAAGGCTCAAGGTTGTCACAAAGGTTGATGATGCTCAAACATTCAGACATTCATTGGTGCTCCCGATCCATAGAGAATGTTACTATCGTCGACCATTATGGAGAATTTCCTAATGTCCCTTTAATTGGCACTAGGGGAGGTATCACCTACAATCCTTGTTTAGCTTTAATACAGTTTGGTTACGCCCGAAGAGATGGCTCGCATGAGATGCTGATTCAAGGTTTGGTATTTGAATACTCAACGACGATCAAGTTCTTCGCTAGAGATTTATCCGAGCTTGGAGGATGTTGAACAAGGTAGATAGCAAGACTTTGAGGCACAAAAATTCCATCCCTCTTGAGCCTTACCTCAAATGGGTACGAACTCGTGCTCAAAGTTTTATGATGCCTTATCCCTCCATTCTCCCGGTGACCATTGAGCTTGTCATGGAAGGGGATGTTGCATACATTATCCTACATCCTGACATGCCCACATCTCTTGAAGACCTACAAAGAGATTGGATACAATTCAAGGGGGAGCGAGATACCTTCGAAGCCCAATTATACACAAGCGATAAGAAGGTTTTGGAACTCACTAGGCTACTTCATGAGGAGCAGACTCTGAATGCCTACATTGCACCAAAGAGGATGCGTACTACCTTTCTATCTTATAGTTTCTTGTATTTTGTTTTGCCCAAGGAGGCACTAATGTACTCAAGCTTTAATCTATTAATATAACGTGTGTTTCCTTTTTGTCTAAAACAAATTTGAATCTTAAAATCCTTGAAATCATTGCATATACATTTACCATTCATCATAACATAAACAAGTTTCTTGTAACAAGTCTCCTAATCTCTCTACTATTTATTTCAGTAAGATGGATCTTGAGCAAACGGTGAAGGACCTGCAAGCTCAGAATGCACAGTTTCAACAGTTGTTCTTAACTCTGGCCAAAGGACAAGAAGAGTTGAAGACCTTACTGGTTGAGGAGAAGAAAAAGAAGACGAAGAAAATAACTGAAATTCTGAACATGGGAGGAAGGTTCCAAGGGAAAATAAGAAGGGCCTTAGACTTTGCAACGACATACGGTGAGAAAGACAATCAAGACAGGAAAGGCAAAGAAACGGTTGTTCAGTCTGATTCAGAAGAGGAAGAGGAAGAAGAATACTACTCTGAAGAACAATACCCTCCAGCCGACGACAATTATAAGCATCTAGAAGAATGGTTGAGTGCAATGGAAATCCAAAAAGTGTCTGGCTTGGACTTTGAGGAGTTGGGCTTAGTGTCGGGGATTGTCATTCCTCCAAAATTCAAAGCACCTGTGTTCTCCAAATATGACGGAGTCTCATGCCCCAAAGTGCATCTCCGGTCCTATGTGAGGAAAATCTAACCCCATACCGCTGACAAAGATTTATGGGTACACTTCTTCCAAGACAGTCTCTCTAGAACTCAACTTGATTGGTTTAATCAGTTAGAAAGAGCAAATGTTCATAACTGGGAAGATATTGCTGCTTCCTTTTACAAAAAATACCAATACAATGTCGATCTTGTGCCTACCCGTACTCAACTCCAGAGTATGGCCGTGGTTTCAAATGAAGGCTTTAAAGACTATGTGCAAAAATGGAGAGACTTGGCCGGAAGAGTTCAACCTCCTCTATCTTAAAGAGATTTGGTAGACATATTTTTGGGCACCTTGTTTGGTCCCTTCTTCAATCACTTAATTGGGAGTTCATCGGTGGGTTTTACTTTATTGATATTGACCGGAGAAAGGGTAGAAGTCGGGATAAAGAATGGAAAGATTCAAAAAGATGCATCCTCTGCTCCTGTAAGGAAGACATTCATCGAAAAGAAAGAAGTGGTTGTTGTATATCCTCAGAGAAATCCAGATAGGGCCGAACACTGTCCAATGGTGGGGGCCATTATGATTTCTAAACCTGTGCCTGATCAGCAAAGAAACAACCAACCAAGAATGGAAAGACCAGTCAGGAGGTTCACCAGAGCTAATATGACACTATCTCAAGTATTGCCACATCTATTAAGATCCAACCTAGTGACTTTTAAAGAAGCTCCAAAGAACCCTAACACAACCTCTCATCACTATCATCCTAATTCCCACTTTGTATAACACTCCGAGAGTCCCGGCCATGACACTAACAACTGTTGGGCTCTAAAGAACAAAGTACAAGACCTCCTTGAAGCCAAAGAGATTGAATTCTACGCGCCAGAAAAGCCCAATATCATTTCTTCCCATATGCCCAAGCACGACCATAATGCCAACGCCATTGAGGAAGATATGTTTGTTACTTAAGTTGATGAACTTATGACACCACTTCTGATTATCAAAAAGAAACTATTGAATGTCAGTGTTTTCCCAGGCTGTGATGAAAGATGTCATTTATGTTTGTCCTCACCAACCAATTGTCCTTTGTTGAAAGCAGGCGTTCAGTGCCTAATAGACAACAAGGAAATTTTGTTCGAAAAGACTTCTGTTCCACCTATTCCTTATAATGATGTTTCCATCGTGACCATTTCCGACAATTCTTCCAGCGTCTCCACCAAAAGACCCATTAGAATTACATCAGTTCCAAAAGTAGCTCCTTTGATAATTACAATTCTTGGAACAGTCTCGTATTTGTTAGACAAAACCGTACCATGGAATTATGGAGGGGATGTCTACTACCACGACATCAAGCAAGACTGGCCAGCTGCCGAAGATTCAAGTTCTGAGAAGGTTGACTCTGATATCAGTAATATTGTAGGGACTAGCAAGATTACCCGAAGCGGAAGGATATTCTCTCCAAAAATTGCTCCTTCAAAAGAAGTTTCTGGACCCATAATCATTCATGGTGTTGTTGCTCCTCCAAAGGCTAGTCCTAGTCCTGCAATCATCTCTGCTAATACTCTAACTGACAAAGCTGATACAACCCCTCTTATCACTCCTACTGACATTCATGTTGCCGAGTCAACCGAGACTCAAGGTAAAAGTATTCTGATTGAGCCTGTCCGGACGAAGGCACAATCATTGGCTATCCCTGATACCTCCCAGAAAGAGATGGAGGAACTTCTAAATATCATAAAAATAAGCGACTACAATGTAGTTGAGCAACTGGGGCAAACTCCGTCCAAAATTTCCATGCTGGCTTTACTACTATGTACTGAGGCGCATGCAATGGCCTTGGTAAAATTCTTGAAAACTGCCCATGTACCCCAAGAAACATCTGTTGATCAGTTCCAAGACTGCATAGCCAGCTTGACTGTAGATAATGGTCTAGGTTTCTCAGATGCTAATTTAACGCCAAGAGGAAGGAAACATAATGAGGCATTTCATGTCTCAGTGGAATGCAGGGGAATAACTCTGGCTCATGTCTTGGTGGACACTGGCTCGTCTCTGAATGTATTGCCTAAAAAGGCTCTTGATAGGCTTGACTGCAAAGGATTGACATTGAAGCCAAGCAATATAGTAGTGAGGGCTTTTGACGGCTCTAAAAGGATGGTACATGGGGAAGTGGATATCCCCATAAAGGTTGGAACCCAAACATTTGATTCAACTATTTATGTAATAGATATCTGCCCTTCATATTCCTGCTTGCTAGGTAGATCGTGGATTCACAATGCTGGTGTTGTTACTTCTACGTTGTACCAAATGCTGAAATATCCAATTCAAGGGAAAATCATCACCGTTCATGGAGAAGAAGAGTATATGATCAGTCATCTCAATTCCTTCCGATATATGGAGCTAGATGGTGAATTTATTGAAACTCCATTCCAGCACTTTGAAGAAGTCCCACAAGATGTGGCAGTGACCAAGGTTGTGTCTCAAGTTCCCAAGATCACAAGGCCTCCAATAAGAATGTCATCTTTGAAGGATGACAAGGCAGTGATAGAAGAAGGTGGGTGCACTATTTTGGGACAACTCCCAGATATCCCATACAAATCTGACAAGTTTGGCTTGGGTTTCACTACAGGTGCCCAGAAGGATGTATGTCACGCTCGTGCCGAAGGACCACCCTTGAAGATCAGCAACCGTGAAGTCAATGCGGTGGAAGATGGTGAAGACAACTACAACCTAGAGGATTGGATTTTCCCAACTGTCAGTGGAGGGTTCAACAACTGGAAGGCTAGAGTTTTTATCCCGATCACTTTTATCCCACGGTAATTTACCTTTACATTTTGTTGGATCTGTAATATTAAAATAATTCAGACTCTTAAAACCTTGTGTCTTACCCGAGGCACAATGGTCCATTTGTAAGGGTTATCATCTAATTTCCATATGACATCAATGAATCATGGATGTTTTTGCATACAAACTTTGTGCTCATTGTTTTTTCTTTTTACATTTTCATTTCTTTCAAAGATAGCTATACTCTTACACACACTCACACTCACAATGAAAGTCTACATCCATTCGAGATCCCATGGGTAACGGTTCTGCTATGGCCTTTTGTGACTCTGAAACTCTAATCTACCAAGCCGAAGACGAAGTTGAGGAAGATTGTGAAGTACCAGGGGAACTTTCCAGATTATTACAACAAGAAGAGAGAACCATTCATCCCCACGAGGAACCGGTGGACACCATCAATCTAGGTATCGAAGAAGACAAAAGATAAGTAAAGGTGGGTGCCAATTTGAAACCCAGTGTCAAGGAGCGTCTAATTCAGTTGCTACATGAATATGTTGAGGTCTTTGCCTGGTCGTATGAAGACATGCCAGTACTTGATGCAGATATTGTGGTACATCGTCTACCTACGAAAGAGGATTGCCCACCAGTAAAATAAAAGGTCTGTCTCATGCGACCAAATATGTCGGAGAAGATTAAAGCAGAAGTCATGAAACAGTTGAATGCTGGATTCTTGACCGTCACCTCTTATCCGCAATGGGTTGCCAATGTTGTCCCCGTTCCCAAAAAGGACGGAAAGGTATGAATGTGTGTGGACTACAGAGATTTGAATAATGGGCAATCCCTAAGGATGATTTCCCACTTCCCCACATTGATATTTTATTTGACAATACGGCACAACACAAGGTGTTTTCCTTCATGGATGGTTTCTCAGGCTACAACCAAATCAAAATGGCGCCTGAGGACATGGAGAAGACAACCTTTGTCACACAATGGGGTACATTCTGCTACAAGGTGATTCCATTCGGACTGAAGAATGTTGGGGCAACCTATCAGCGTGCCATGGTCTCTCTATTTCACGACATGATACATCACAAAATAGAGGTCTATGTGGACGACATGATAGCTAGATCCCAAACAGAAGAAGAGCATCTTGATCATTTACATAAACTATTTGAGAGATTAAAGAAGTACAAACTGAGGTTGAACCCAAATAAATGCACGTTTAGAGTAAGGTCTGGTAAGCTCCTAGGCTTTGTCATCAGTAATAAGGGTATTGAAGTAGATCCTACCAAGGTGAAAGCTATACAAGAGATGCTTGCTCCTCGTACTGAGAAGGAAGTCAGAGGATTCTTGGGACGTTTGAACTACATTGCCAGATTCATTTCTCACCTGACAGCTACTTATGAACCAATCTTCAAACTACTGAAGAAAGATCAAGTAGTCAAATGGAATGATGAATGCCAAACTTCTTTTGACAAAATCAAAGAATACCTGCAAGAGCCTCCTGTTTTGATGCCACCAGTCGAGGGAAGACCATTGATCATGTATCTGACCGTTTTGGAAAATTCAATGGGGTGTGTGCTGGGGAAGCATGACGAGTATGGCCGAAAAGAGCACGCCATTTATTACCTGAGCAAAAAGTTTACTGACTGTGAAACAAGATATTCATTGCTCAAGAAAACTTGTTGTGCTCTGGCATGGGCTGCTCACCGGCTAAGACAGTATATGCTGACTCATACTACCATGTTGATATCTAAAATGGATCGAGTAAAATACATCTTCGAGAAACCGGCTCTCTCTGGGAGAATAGTGAGATGGCAAATGATCCTGACAGAATATGACATACAATATACTACCCATAAAGCAATAAAGGGCAGTGTATTAGCTGATCACCTTGCTCACCAAGCTGTAGAAGATTACCAGTCCATGAAGTTCGAATTCCTAGATGAAGACATCATGATGGTAAACAACTGTGAATAACTCAGGCCATATGACAGACCTGGACAAGGATCCCGATGGACCCTGGTTTTTGATGGGGCATATAACACACTCGGCAATGGTATTGGTGTTGTACTCATATCTCCTTAAGGATGTCATACTCCCTTTATGGAAAGACTCTTCTTCAATTGTACCAATAACATGGTGGAATACGAAACATGCATCTTTGGTCTCAAAGCTGCCATAGACTTGGGGATCAAATCCTTGAATGTATTCGGAGACTCAGCTTTGGTCATTATCTAGATTAAAGGGGAATGGGACACCAAACACCCTAACCTTATCCATTACAAAGAACATGTTTTGACATTACTCCCACATTTTGAGAAGATTACCTTCGAGCATTTCCCACGAGAAGAAAATTAGCTAGCAGACACACTAGCCACAATGTCGTCTATCTTTAAACTTAAATGGGATAACGAGGCTCCCCAGATCACCATTGAACGAATGGATGAACCAGCACACTATCACGAGATTAATATTGAAGAAGTAGTGGACCATCCTTGGTTTCACAAAGTCAAGAGGTATCTCGAAACCCAAGAATATCCAGAAGGAGCTTCAGTAAACGATAAGAAGTTCTTAAGGAGATTCTCTGCTAAGTTCTTCCTTAGTAATTGAATTCTTTACAAACGCAACTATGACTCTATGATACTTCGGTGTGTAGACAAGGTTGAAGCTGAGAGGATCATGGCTGAATTACATGAAGGCACTTTTGGCACCCATTCCAGTGGGCATACGATGGCAAAGAAAATCCTACGGGCAGGCTTTTACTGGTCTACCATGGAAGCAGATTGCTATTAACACTCTCGAACCTGCCATAAGTGTCAGATCTATGCTGACAAGGTGCACGTACCTCCGGTTCCTCCGAATGTCTTGACGGATCCTTGGCCCTTTGCTATGTGGAGGATTGATATGATTGGGGAAATCAAGCCAACAACCTCCAATGGACACCGCTTCATCTTAGTGGCCATTGACTATTTTACCAAGTGGGTGGAGGCAGCTTCTTTCGCTTATGTTACCAAGAATGTTGTCGCCCGGTTCATCAAGAAAAAACTAATTTGTCATTACGGTATACCATAGAGAATCATTACAGACAATGGTACAAACTTGAACAATACTATGATCACCGCCTTGTGCGAGCAATTCAAGATCCAGCATCACAATTCTTCCCCTTACCGGCTGAAGATGAATGGTGTTGTCGAAGCCGCGAATAATAACATTAAAAAGATCATACATAAAATGGCAGTCACGTACAAATACTGGCATGAGATGCTACCATTCGCTCTCCACGGATATCGTACCACAACTCGCACATCAACCGGGGCAACACCCTATTCTCTGGTTTACAGCATGGAAGCTATCTTGCCTATTGAGGTCCAGATCCCCCCTATGAGAATTATGAAGGACGTGGGGTTGAATGAAGAAGATTGGATCCAGACTCGACTTGATTAACTAAACTTAATTGATGAGAAAAGACTTCCTGCTGTCTGTCATGGTCAGATGTATCAAAAATGGATGATCAAGGCTTTCAACAAAAAGGTCAGATGCCAAGTGTATCAAGTCGGGGATTTGGTGATCAAACGTATCATACTACCGGAAGTTGATCCCAGTGGAAAATGGAATCCTACATACAAAGGACCATTTGTAATCAAAAACATATTCTCTGGTGGAGCAATGATCTTAACCACCATGGATGGCGACGACCTTCCGCACCCTGCGAATGCAGACATAGTCAAAAGATACTACGCATAAGAGACCCGCTAGGTTGACACACCTAGGCAAAACAAGGGCATCCCGGCGAACCAAAGAGGTTCGGGCAAAAATTAGGGATAAAACAAAAAAAAATTATACACCCGGTAAGTTGAAAACCCGAAAGGGCGACTTGGGCAACAAAGGGTTTCCCGGTGGACTGAAAACCCGAAAGGGCGGTCCAGGAAAAAGTTAGGGAATTAAAGCGTATGATTATGTCCCATTGGATCACCTTACGGACAACCTGACAAGCTCAGAGGTTCTGATCAATTCAATCATCTTCAGACGAGGCAACAAATAGACAAGATGCTCAGATATATGAAGGCTATAGCAGAATGGGAACCCCATGGGATTATTGCACATAACTATCTTTTCTTTGTATCAAAATTTTCATTTTTTTACGACGGAATTCTCTTACTAGAATGTTTGTTTCATTTTACAAAAATACTTACTCAAAGTCAATACAAAGATATCCCTTTGAAAGTGCAAAATTATCTGTTTTTATTTACTCTTGTTTACAAAAACGTCCAATGATTTATTTTTGAACATATGAATTTGAACATAATTACTGTTTACAAATAAACAAAATAAAAAGACAATCACTAATGGCTTTAAGAGATAGGGAAATATCTTTGAGCTATTCCATAAAATTCCCCGCAGTGTGCAGTTTAGTCCCTAGCGGAAAAGAGCTTCCAATTATCAATCCCCAGTAGAAGTCGTCAAATTTCTCAGGATTCCCCAAGCAGGATTTTTCAAGTAGTACACAGTATTTCCCTTACAACAGAGTTTATTTCTCCAAGCAGAAATTCATCAACACTTAGACTTTACAACATGAAGACTTATACTACATATCCTCAACAGCAGTCAGAGGTTTATTTTCCCCAATCCAACAGCAGTGCAGCAGACTAGCTTACATGCGCATACATCGCATCCATATATCGTAAACATTGATAACACAAATGCATCATACCATGCATTTCATACAACATGACTTTACATTTTGGCTAACATTTTACCCTTTTCAGGATAAGGTTAATAGCTACCATTAATGATGTTCAAAGTTTTCAGATACAGTTCAGATACGCTCCAGGCACGGATCTCATTCTGATACTCATTCAGATTCAGATTACAAATATAGTTCAGATACGCTCCAGAAACGTACACCATTCTGATACTCATTCAGATTCAGCCTTTAGATACAATTTAGATACGCTCCAGACACGGACGCCATTCTGATACTCATTCAGATTCAACCTTCAGATATAGTTCAGATACGCTCTAGGCACGAATGCCATTCTGATACTCATTCAGATTCAAATTACAGATACAGTTCAGATACGCTCCAAACATTGATGCCATTCTGATACTCATTCAGAATCAACTCTCAGATACAGTTCAAATACGCTCCAGACACGGACGCGATTCTGATACTCATTCTTTCAGCCTACAAATTACAATTCAGCAATCATTTTGGATGGCATCTACAAATCCCATCTCCAACAACTTTCTATCATCTCTCCAAATGGAATCTTTAAGCCCATTCCCTCTACCATCACATCACCAAGTGCAAATTTATGGGCACTCTAGTGTCCAATCATCTTCTACCTTCGAGTCACGAATGGCAAAACTCACCAATTTAACTCTTCAGGCTTAAGAAGATTGAACAGGGGCAATTGTTGTACCCTAAAATTTTCCCTCTCACTTATCAAGAATTTGCTTACAAAGATCTCCTTGGGCTCAAGACTGCACTGGGGTTTGATCAGCTCAAGACACCTCCTTATGCACTGATGACCAAAATTAGGGTTTGAAATTGCACAAGTATTTTTGGACTTCCTATGTCCCATATGACTTTCATGGATCATTATGGATCCCCAAGATTACTCATGTTAAGTTTCAAGCCTTGGATCACATTTTTGATCAGTCAATTGAGCAGTTGACCTAAAAATTAGTTGTATTGGGGAAAAAGTCAATCATGGCCAATTTACAGTCAAACTTCATAATTTTTGATCCACATCAACATTATAAACTAATATGTATAATTTGATCAAGTTTGGACCACAACTCCTCAAGAAGTTTGATCAAATCTCCAAAAGGGTAAAATGGTCAAAATTAGGGTTTTGACTGGGAAAGGGCAATTTCTGATTTTTGACCTAGCAAATGGTCAATTGGTTTAAGGCATGATCTCAAGAGTCCAATTTCATCATTTTGACCTAATGACATGATTCAAAACATTGCAAGTCTATTGGATTGACAGATGAATTTTCCAGTCAACTGATCAAAAGTCAATTGTATACTGAAAAGTCAAACTTTGACTTTTTGGTCAAATTCAAGTGCCAAAGATCTTAATTCATCAAAACATTTAAAAATATGAAACTTATTCATCAAGAAATAAAAAAATTCAAGATTTCATTTTGAAAAGTCAAAATTTCTAAACTTAGAAATTTTTCTAAGTGTAGGAAATTTCTTATTTTTTCATATATTTGAGAAAACTTTTCACCATGATGCAAGATGATTCAAGAGAAACTTCCAACATGAAAGTTGTATATCTCCATTAAATCTACAACTTTTCTTCACACAACTTCTTCCAAAAGTGCTTGGATCTCAAGTTATAATTTTCTGAACATAGGGTCATGAAACAAAACACTTAGTGAAATTTTGCCCTAATTTGGTCAGGATTTTGACCCAACTTCATGACACTTTTTCATATAGTTCCAAGGGGAATCTTCAAAATAAATTCAAATATTGGTTGTATAGAACGTTGCAAACTTTCCAAAATTTCCAATAACTCCTTGAGATCATTCTTGAGTAAGGAGAATCGAAGAGATGAAGTTAGGGTTTTGTCACTTGAATTACAAGTCATTTTTGATGAACACATGAACCAAATCCATGCTAGGATGCATAATCTTTGCTTTACAGGCCTTAAAATTGTTTGTCACTCTATAATTAAATGTTTACATAGCTTTTAGGGTTTTGATCCAAGCAATTGAGCTATTATCTAAGTTGCATTTCCATTAATGGCACAAAGTTAACATTGCCATTCTTGTAAAGAAATCTTTTTCCATAAAGTTCATTCTTGAGCCTCTAACTTGTTCCCTCTGATCACACTCCATCCACAAAGTCAGAAGCAAACTTGTTTAAAGCATAACCACTCTATCCTAGCAAGTACACAAGGCTTTGAAACTTGAATTTCTCTAAAAATCACATGTTATGCATAAACTTGTGATTTTGAATTCTGATCAAAAAGAGGTCTCCAAATTGGTTGCTTATAAATAGAGTCACTAGAGGACGAGCTTAAGCACCCTGAAATACACCAAAACTCTCTCAAATCAGAAATTTCCCAAAAACTCCATTGTTGCACAGTTTCTAACCTTGAACATAAAACTCACATTTCCATCGTGCGTTTATTGGGCTTTTAGTTTCTAAAGCTTCCTTACATCAAGTGTAACCTATCCATGTCCCTGTTTCATTACTATAACATCATTTACTATATCCTCCATAACCAAAAACATAGCATTGCATATTGACTTCTCCAAGTCATCTCAGCCACTCTCAACTCAAGAAAACCATTACATTAGCTTCCTAGGACCTCAAGGAAGCTAACATGATCATCACCATCACTTGAAACAAGCTCAAACTCAAAACACGATTTCCAGTTTTGAGGTAAGTTTTCTCAACTTGAAACTCCTCATACATGCATCATCAATAGTTTATTTGTGAACAAAACATGTAAATACCATTGCCCTGAAGCTAACCATGTCCATAGTTTCCACTAATTTTGCTTGAGCTTAGAGAATTTTGAAACTGAAATTTCTGAAATTTTTAGGGTTCATATTAGGGCCATTAAAATTCATGCTTATCTTTGATCTATAGTTTTAATATTTTACATTTCTAGAATTGTGAGAAAATTTGCTACAGGTTTTATGTTTACAGTTTTCATTTTTCATGAGAAATGAGCAAGTTACAGTTGGTCTGACTAGAGGTTGAAGATGAAGTCATCAGGGCGAGTTTTGCCTTGTATATTTATTGTTTTTCTTATGTTAACGGATGTATAGCCACCCCAGTGGTAGAAGCGCGCGCCTGTAACCTTTGGGACCTGGGTTCGAGCCCCAATGGTACCCTTTTTATTTTTCACATTTTTTACTTGCTGATTGTTTGTGTTTTTGGCAGGCGCTGGGCCCTTGGGGCCTAGTTTGTTTTTTTTGTTTTTGCTAACTGACCTCCCTGTTGACTAATGGAACCCCTGGCCCAAGTTCATTTATTTTTTTATTATTTATTTCATTTTTATTTTCTTAAATATCTTTTCTAAATACTAAAAAAATCATAAAATACAAAAAATGATAGATTTTATATTTTGGCTTATTTTATTTTATTTTTCTCACAAAATATTTTTATTTAACTATATATTATTTTTTTTTGTTAACTAATCTTGTAAATTAAATTAAAACTAGGTTAATATTTATTTTCTCTTTACACCCATTAAAACATATTATTTTTATATAAAAATGACCAAAAATATTTTATAACCCTATAAATTTTTTCAAGACAAAAATACCAAAAAAAAATAATACTTTTCTTATAAACTTAATTTCTTTTTTAGTCAATTAATAGAACTAGGGTTTTGTTTAAATATTTTCTTAATGAATTTAAGTTTAAATAATTATTTTATTTAATTAATTAGGTTAAAACAATTTACCTTTTTCTCATGAAAACCAAATAAAACATTCATTTACTTTACATTTCACATTTTTGTGCATTTATTTATTTTTGTACATTATTTCAATTATTGCACAAATTCAATTTGGTTGTAATAGATCAATTAGATTTATATTTTTGCAAATCCCCATTTACCAATTGTATACCCCTCTCCCCACAAATGTTGTAATAGTTTAGTAACTTTAAATTTCATAATTTATCGCTTTTATATAACATGCTAGTAATTAGGGTTTGTATGGAAAGACTAAAACCAATACTTAGAAAACCCTAATTCAAGACAAAAACAAGCATGAAAACAATACACTTGCACACAAGCACCCCAAGGGTTATTCCATTTGGTTGCCTTATACAAAATGGCCATATTACGCATGTAAGGTATCTTAGCAAAAACAAGCAAAATACAAGATCATAGTCCCTCGATGACGCTATCTAAGTTGCCTTTCAAATGATCTTAGTCCCTAAAAGAGAATGCTAAGATACCTTGCAACCTTGCTAATCACGGTTATTCGATGACCCACGCTCGTCCCATTTACATCTGAAGATAGGGTTACTTACCAAATCAATGTTAAGATAACAATGTCAATGGAAAAAGAAAAATGAACAAGAAAGACTTTCGAGTAGGTAGAATGCTTCTAATTACTTACTCAATTTCAAGTAAAACATTCTTTCTATTTTCAAAACAAACACATACACTTTCAAACATCTTACAAAATTGAAAACATTTGCAAAAGATCAACATCTTTGTATACATTCTTACAAACGAGAATCATTACAAAGATTGTCTAAATAATGGCCTCTTTACAAAATAATTTCAAAAACCACACAAAGCACAATTTCAAACAAAAATAAGTGATCTAGCAAGTAACTAAGAGACCATGGAAAACCATGGATGAAAAGGGTGCTAATACCTTCCCTTTTCATAATCTACCCCCCGAACTCAAGAAATAATCTCAAAGGTCTTTCCTGTGCTTTTTCACCTTTCCTTTTGGATAAAAGAAAAGTCGGTGGCGACTCTTGCTAACCGCAACATTTGCGATCAAATGCAAAACCTTCAAGTCAGTTCTCCCACCGTATCACAAACATGTAACACAATGAGAAGAGGATGAGATGAAGAGGGAATGGATATGTTTGAAAATAAAAATTTAATCAAACTATCATTAAAATCATTCATCCATTTTGGTGGAGTTAAACTCAACACCCAAGATCAAATGATGTTAATGAAGTACATGATCAAAAGTCAAAAGATCAGAATATATATAAATAAAATTGTATTTAATGAATAAAATAAAAAAAGAAAATGATTTTTAAAATGTTTTTAAAATGAAAATAAAGGAAAAATAGCAAACTATACTCAAAATATCAAATAAAACTTAAAAGAGACCATAGAAAAATCAGAAATGGCCTCAAATATTTTTACAAAATTTTTTGGTAATTTTTCAAATCAGTAAAATATTTTTAAACTAATTAAAATTACTCAAATAAGTGAAAAAAGATTTAAAAAATAGTAGAAGTCAAAATAAAATTCTAAAAAAAAATTCAGAAGGTCAGAAATAAAAGAAATAATTTTGATGAATTTTTTTCAGAATTTAAAAATGTCAAAAAGTATTTTTAAGCAATTAAAAACAAACCAAAACAAAGAAAAAATAATGAAAAATAAAAAATCTGAAAATAAAATTATGAAAAAATAAAAATCAGAAAGAGAATATTTGAAAATATTTTTGTGAATTTTTTCATAATTTTTGAGTTAGAAATGAATTTTCTATGATTTTTTGAAGTTTAAAACAATTAAATATAAAAAATCATAAATAAAAAATAAAGTAAAAAAATAAAGACCATTGGATGAGAATCATAACGCGTTAGTAAGCTAATCCAATGGATCAGATGCGTTGTGCATATCATGGTCCTTAATGAATAAAACGTGTGATCAACTATTAAATCAGATTTGAAAAAAATGTGTGGCAAATTCCCATTGGTTGAAGACGGACACGTAGGTTGTCTTCAACCTCAATCCACGTGATTTGCAGGTTCATGAAATGGAAAAGTTAGAGCTCGAGACTGGTACCATTCTTTTCGTCTCTTCAAGACGATTACAATGGTACCCTCGCGAAAAATTTATGTAAGGTGTAGCTCAATCATTTCAGGAGGAAAGGTTTGAAAAGAGATTTGAAAATTCATGGCCCAGACTCACTTCCAGTTGAAAACAAATGTTGCGACTAGAATCAGAATGATGAGAGCTTCATTACAGTACCAAAGTTTGAGAGAATTGATGAAGGAATCTACTTATTTAAGTTCAAATTCAGAGCTCTGAAACTTGACTTGGCTAGTACGATTTAGGAAGTCTTAGAGCTTGGTTCTTCTTCTGTTAGCTTCAGTGAAGTTCAAGGATGAAGAATTGACAAAGAAAATGGATTAAGGAAAGCTATAAAACCAAATTCGAAGTTGCAGAAACGTGGGTTGAAGAGAGAGTTTGACAGGGTGATTCTGGCTATCTAAGCTTGAGAAAATGAATGAGGTATGACCCTCTATTTATAGGGAAGCTAATGGAATGCTTAAGCATGTGGAATGATGAAGTTTGGAGGGAAATTGTGTGAAGTTGCAAAGATGAAAAGTGTGACTTCTATTTTTCTCAAAACTCAACCAAAGCTTGCGTTTCAAGATTCTAATCTCTTCTGGAAGATTGCTAAACATGATTAGAAGTAAAAACACGCACAAATTTTGTGTTTAGACTTCAAATCATGAATTTCAAAATTTGACTTTGGAGAAAACTTCGGTTTTAAGGTACCATCTTTGAATCAATGGTGTGCACGATTTAGGGAACCTTAGGACTTGATTCTTGATGCATTAGAAATATGAGATCAGAAACTTTATAATATGCCAAGAATGGAATCAAATGGATGCTTGAGTTGAAAGTTGTGATGAGTCAAAGTTGAGAAAAAGATGTTGACTTTTTGTACTTAGAAAAATTCTAAGTTTTTCTTCAAAAATAACCTATAATGTCTTGCATCCAAACATGGCCTTCCATTTAAAATTTTCTCTTGACCCAAAATGATGGCATGGACTAGATCTCTTGAATGACATTTTGAGACTTGTACCATTTAAAAAATCCAAAAATTGAGAAAGTTATGACTTTGTGAAGTTGGTAAAAATTCATGAGATGACCTATAATTTTTTGTATCCTTAGGGCATCTTCCATCCATTTTCAAGCTTTGAACATAAAAGAATATTTGAATTTCACACCATTAAAATCATTATGGAAAAATAATAGGCTCAAGGAGATGAAAATTGACCAAGTTATGATCTTTTGAAGTCACACAAGGGAATTTGATGGACTATCTAGAGGACTTGTAATATTTCTCAATCATTGGGAATCTTCCACATAAACTTTTACTGAAAATTTTGAAGTGATTTGTTGATAACCATTGAAAGAGAAGGATGCCTTTGGAATCACTAAAAAATACCAAAAGATGAGCAAGTTATAGCCCTTAGAAGTTCAAAACCCTAGCTCCTAGAGCAACAAAATGCTTTGGAAACCCTCTTCAGTTTTCACATACTTTCTTGCACAAATACTTTATTCATGTAATAAAAGTTTTTGAAGATGATAATGGGAAACCATATCAACCATAACCACTTCCAAATATTAAGAATTGAGGGGGAAATTCACTTGTGACCAAGAAATCAAGAACTTGTCCAATTAAGTCAAATTTCTTCAATCAACCCTTATATCTTTGAACTATCTTTGACAACTTGAGGCATGATGAATCATAATAGACTTTGTCATGATATTACTTTAAAATATATTCAATGATGAGGCTTGAATCTCAATGAAGCTTTGTTGAAGAAGGCATGGAAATAAACCCATGAACCTATAGATTAACTTGATGGAATGTGTTGTGCTCTAACCTCTAATATCATCAATTAGGGAAAACATTAATTGTATTTATTAGTTAAAATTTAATCAATACAAAACATAGATGATCACAATATACAAGCCAAGGTGCTTGGTGATTCCCCATGAGCAAAGCTAAAGATAAGGAGAAAAACCAAATCCTAATATGATCTTGTTGTGATTGAATTGATATGAGATGATAGAGGGATCTTAGGGGCCAAAATTTGGGTACAACACCTTAGTTTAAATACAAAAATGGACATGCATATGTTACTTCTCAAAATGGTTAAAGTTCCTTACTTGATTTGATGTCACTAAAGCTAATATGGATGAAAATCTTTCCACCATAACTCTTATATTCCTTGGTATAACGTGTCATCCATTGCAACTTACAACCCTTTATCATTACTGCATCAATATTTCCATTCTTTTAAGTTTCCAACATAAGAGTTATTATATATTGGTGATTATTAATGTTATCTACATATACGATGTATGACTTAACTTGCATACATTTTTTTGTGATAGTTTTGTTTTGTTTATATCATGACATACCCTTATTTGGTTTGTGATGCATACTAATTGTTTTTATTTTATATTGCAGTAACAATCCCAATATAATACTAGAAATTGTTAGCGGATTTCTCCATTAACATTTTGTTGTGTAACAGATTTATGGCAATCGGTTAATTGTGTAAAAGCAATAAAACAATTAACACTTCTCCTTTATTTATTGTTAAAATGATTTATACACGACATACATTAGAAATTCTAAACTTGCACCGTACAACTCTTATCAGTTCTGAAAATTACA
Organism: Vicia faba; assembly: GCA_948472305.1. Classification (NCBI taxonomy): domain Eukaryota; kingdom Viridiplantae; phylum Streptophyta; class Magnoliopsida; order Fabales; family Fabaceae; genus Vicia; species Vicia faba. Next base: position 202,876,349 of record OX451736.1, read on the forward strand.
ACTTAACCTTAAAATGGAAACATATATACATGACTTATTTTGTTGCGCGAACTAACATCGAATCTAAATAGAATACATTCTCCAGCATCAAGCTTATTGCATTCTGTTGTACCCAAAAAATTTCCCTCTCATTTATCAAATATTTTCTCACAAAGACCTCTCTTGGTTCAAGACTGCACTAGGGTTGATCAGCTCAAGACATCTCCTCAAGACTGATAACCAAAATTAGGGTTTGAGATTGCACAAGTATATTTGAACTTTAAATGCTCCATATGACTTTCATGGGTCATTGTGTACCCCAAATATTACTCATGTCAAGTTTCAAGCTTTGGATCACACTTTTGCTTAGTCAATTGAGCAGTTGACCTAAAATCAACTGTATTGGGGAAAAAGTCAACTATGGCCAATTTACACTCAAACCTCATGATTTTGATCCACATAAACATTATAAACTCATATGTATCATTTGATCAAGTTTGGACCATAATTCCTCAAGAAATCTGATCAAATCATCAAAGGGGCAAAATGGTTAAAATTAGGGTTTTGATTGAGAAAGGGCAATTTCTGATTTTTGACCTAGCAAATGGTCAATTAGTTTGAAGCACGATTTCAAGAGTTCAATTGCATAATTTTTACCTAAGGGCATGACCTAAAACATTTCTCAAGATCAATTGGACTGATAGTGAATTTTTAGTAAACTGATCAAAAAGTCAATTGTACACTGAAAAGTCAAACTTTGACTTTTTGGTCAAAGTTCAATGTCAAAGATCACAATTCATCAAAACATGTCAAAATATGAAACTTATTCATCAAGAAATCAAAAATTCAAGATTTCATTTTGAAAAGTCAAAGTTTTCTAACTTAGAAATTTTTCTAAGTGTTTCAACTTCATGTTTTTTTATAACTTTGGGAAAAAATTTCACAATGATGCAAGAGGATTCAAAAGAAACTTTCAACGTGAAAGTTATAGATATCCATGATATCTACAACATTTCTTTACAAAACTTCTCCTAAAAATTCTTGGATCTCAAGTTATTAATTCCTAAAGTCATGGTCTTGAAATTGGACACAGTGTGAAATTTTGCCCTAGTTTTGGTCAGGATTTTGACCTAACTTCATGGAACTTTCTCATATAGTTCCAAGGGGAATTTTCTAAAGTGACTCAAAGAGGGGTTGTATAGAATACTACAAGCTTTCCAAAATGTCTAAGAACTGCTTGAGATCATTTTTGAGCAGGGAGAATCGAAGATATGAAGTTCGGGTTTTCACACTTGAAATACAAGTCATTTTGTGATGAACAAGATTCAAATTTCAAACCTATGCTGCATAATATCTACTTTACAGGCCTCAAAATTGTTAGGAACTCCATAATTAATTGTTTTCACAACTATTAGAGGTCTCAATTCAAGCATTCAATGCAAGGCCATGCTTTATATCCATTTTGGGAAGAAAGTGCACAATGCCATTTTGATAAAGTAGCTTTTTGCACAAAACTTGTTATTGAGCCTTGTAATTATTTTCTTCTGATTATACATGTCCTATAACTCAAGAGAAGTTGATCTCAACACTTACAATCACTCAGCCCATGCTTGTACCTCCTCTTGGAACCATATTTCCCGCTTTTCTTCAAAATCAAGTAACATAACAATCAACCTATAACTTGCACTTCTGAGTCTCCCAAGCACTCAAGCCTTTTGCTTATACATACACAAGTAATTTTTCATAAATCCCACGCATTCTTAAGCCCTGAAAACACCAAGAACTCAGATTTACATCTCATACCTCCATTTTCACATAACCTGACCAAAAGTTTGAAACTTACAACTCCCTCGTGCGTTTTAAAGCCTCTTTGTTCCTAAAGCTTCTAAACATCATTTAGAAGTCATCCCTTATCCTGTTACAGCTCTGTAACACCATCTTCCTCCATTTCCAAGTTCAAAAACAGAGCACTACAAGTGGACTTCTCCAAACCATTTCAGCCACTCTCCAACCTAGCTAATCATTGCATTAGCTTCCTGGGACCTCAGTGGAGTTATTCTGATCATCACAACACCTTAAGGAGTTCTCATTTGCAGAACACGATTTCCAGTTTTGAGGTAAGTTATCTCAACTTTGAACTTTTCATACACGCATCATTAATGGTTTATTTGTGAATGAAAAATGTAGGTATCATTACTCCAAAGCTAACCATGTCCATAGTTTTCATTTATGTTTCTTGAGCTTAGAGAATTTTAGGATTAAAGTTTCTGAAATTTTTAAGGTTCAGTTTAGGGCCATTAAAATTCATGCTTATTTTTTATCTATTATTTTATTGCTTTGCACTTCTGAAATCGTGAGGAAATTTTCCACAAGATTCATGTTTACATTTTTGCAAATGGATGAGAGATGAACAAGATCTAGGTACTCTGGCTGGGCGTGAGGTTGAAGATGAATTTCAGGCCATGGACTTGATTTCTAATATATATTATTGTTTTGTTTATATGAACGGGTGTATAGTCATCCCAGTGGTAAAGCGCGTGCCTGTTAACCTTTGGGACCTGGGTTCGAGCCCTAGTGATACCTTTTTGCTTATTTTCTCACATTTTCTCATTTTTGACACTTGTTTGCAGCGCTGGGCCTCCCCCCTTTGGGCTTTGTATTTTTGCTACATTCTGACCCCCTGCTCACTATTCACACCTGGCCCATTTTATTTCTTTTTCTCATTTTTTCATTTACTTGTTTTCTTAAATATTTTATTTAATATTAAAAAATCAGAAAATAATATAAAAACATTAGATTTATATTTTGATATAGTTTATTTATTTTTTACAATAAAAATAACTTTTATTTTAATCATATTTTATTTATTTTACTAATTAATCTGCAAATTTAATTAAAAACTAGGTTTTTTAGTTATTTTCTTTTACACAATTAAAATATATTATTTTAAAATATAAAAAGACCAAAAAATATTTTATAATACTATAAATTATTTTTAAGACAAAAATACCAAAAATATTCTTCTTACAAACTTAATTTCTTTTTTAATCAATTAATATTTAGATTAGGGTTTTATTTAAATTATTTTCCTAGTAAATTTAGGTTTACTTTTTACTAATTTAATTAATTATTTTTCTTTTAGTTAATTAGGTTAAAACAAAACCCTTTTTCCTAAAAAAATCCGAACAAAAGTCCATTTTCTTTCCATATTACATTCTTGTATATTTATTCATTTTTGTACATTATTTATCCAAATTCAATATGGTTGTAATAGATAATTAGGTTTATTTTCTAGCAATCCCCATTTGTAATTTGTACACCCCCTCCCACAAGTATTGTAATAGCGTAGTAATTTTAAATTCCATAATTTATCGCTTTATACAAATGCTAGTAATTAGGGTTTGTATGGAAAGACTAAAATCAATCAAGTAGCAAGCCCTAATCAAAGACTAAACAAAGCATGAAAATCAACACACTTGCACACAAGCACCCCTAGGGTAAAATCCACTTGGTTGCCTTACAAAATGGCCATGTTACGCATGTGAGGTATCTTAGCAAAAACAAACAAACACAAGATCATAGTCCCTCGATGACGCTATCAAAAGTTGCCTTTCAAAATGATCTTAGTCCCTAGAGAAAGATGCTAAGATGCCTTGCAACATTGCTAATCATGGTTATACGATGACCCACACCCGTTCTGTTTACATCCAAAGATAGGGTTTCTTACCAAATCAATGGTAAGATAACAACGTCAAAGGAAAAAGGAAATGAACATGAAAGACTTTTGAGTAGGTAGAATGTTCATGGTTGCTTGCTCAATTTCAAAACAAAAACATCCTTTCTATTTTCAAAACAAACACCAACACTTTCAAAACATCTTTCAAAACTTGAAAACCTTTTCAAAAGATCAAACACTCTGTATACATTCTTACGAACGAGAATCATTACAAAGTTTGCCTAAACAATGGCCTCTTTTCAAAAATACTTTCAAAACAATACAAAGCACAATTTCGAACAAAAGCAAGTGATCTAGCAAGTAACTAAGAGCCTATGGAAAACCATGGATGAAAAGGGTGTTAATACCTTCCATTTTCATAATCTACCCCCCAAACTCAAGAAACAATCTCAAAGGTCTTTCCTGTGCTTTTTCACCTTTCCTTTTGGATAAAAGAAAAGTCGGTGGCAACTCTTGCTAACCGCAACATTTGCGATAAAACACAAAACACCCAAGTCAGTTCTCCCACCGTACCACAGAACTGGCGACTCTGCTGGGGAGTAATTTTAAAAGTGGGGTTACCTTAGGGCTAGATCACATTTACTTGCTTTATTTGTTTGACTTGTATGCTTTACATTTTTGGTTCTTTGTTTGGGTTTGAATCCTCTACCTGGATTTGGGATACCTTATAGGTAAGCAACAATACATTATGGAAACTGTGCGGGGTATACCATACGGTCTAAGCAATAGCTACGTTAGTGTGACATATTTGTGGGTACCGTAGCCCTTGAGTAGTCAAGGAGAATACGGGGCCGCTGAGTGATGTCATGAAGCACTAAGAAAATTTTAGAACATTTACTTGACCAAATTGGCCATTAGGATGTAGTGAGATGACCAGCTTTGGTACAGTCCGAAGTTGGTAGATACTTGATACTACACTCATTGAGGTTTGGTTTTTTTGGGATATTTCGGTCATCATTTAAGAGGCTTGCGCCGAAACAATGCCCGAGAAAATAAATCAGTGATATTGAGCTCCTTAGAACCCAATTACTATTACTAAGACAGGTTTGAGCCAACAAAACTTCAAGAGGGTACTTACCTATGAGACTCCATGCAAGCCTAAAACTAAGGACTTATTTGCTTTGTTTGTGTATATATACTTATACATAACATCATAACATCATACTCATACTCACTAACCATTTCAAGTATTTTTTGGATTTACCTTTGCTCTGTTTTGCAGGACATGGATTCTATTCGCAGGAAAACCATTCAAGTCAATCTCGTAAGGATCCCTCCTCAACTCAAAGAGTTAGCATCAAGGACTCCTGAAAATTCTCCATTTACCGAAAGACATGGTTGTTGTACCTCAAAATTTTGCCTCTCATTTTACTCAATACATGCTCCTAGAGATCCTCAAGTTGCTCAAGTTTTCCCAAGAGTTGACTAGACAAACTCTCTCATAAGGCAGTGTACCTCAAATTAGGGTTTCCATTTTCATCAATATGGGTGAACCACAAAGTCCTTATATTCTCTCCATGGTATTAATATGTTCTCAAGACCCTACATTTCAAGTTTCTACATGTCAAGGTTCATGCCTTGCACAAGAAGTTTGCTCAGTCAACTGCTCAGATGCTTGAGAATCGACTGTATTAGGTCAAAAGTCAATTGTGGCCCACATACAGTCAAACTTCAAGATTTTTGGTAAACATAAACATTATGAAGTTGCATTCATCATTTGATCAAGGGTTGATCATGATTCCCCAAGGAATGCTCCAAATTCATCAAAACCCAAAAGTTGCTAAATTAGGGTTTCTTAGTAAAAGTCAACCCAACTTTGACCAAGCATAACATCCAGATGATTTATCATAAATTTTCCATTCAAATATCATTTTGAAGAGGATTCAATTCCCTACAATTCAACTTCAGCTCACAAGTTCAAAATGTGCACTCATAAAAAGATATGAATTTCTACATTATGGATCCTTTTAAAAAGTCAACAAAAACACCTTTTGGTTCAAAGCTTCTTACATGAACATGGAAGACTCAATTGAGATGATACCAAAAGGGTTGCTTAGGGGACATCCTAAGATTTCTAAAAAGTCCAAGAACACCTCTCTAGGGATAAAATTGGAAGAGATATGCCTTGTCAAAGTTGGCTCTTTTTGCAAAATTGGCAAAAGTCAAATATGCTCAAAAATGCATTTTTTGCTAAATGGGCCTAACTTTTTATTCTTGCACCTCACTTATAATGTGGTCCACGACTCAAATAATCACCCACAAATTATTTGCTTCATTTTTCAATTTATTTTGATTTTTTATTAATTAAAAATTGAATTAAATCAAATAATTGATGAATAATAGCAAAGATAAGATTTGATTTGGTTTTTGGACAGGTTGGCAATCAAAATATGCTGAATTATCAAGGCCAAAACGAATCAAGCATAATTGGTACAAGAAAGGGAAGATTTGGCTCAAAATAGCAAGTTTGCATATGGCTAAAGAATGAAATCAAATCTCATCAAACTTCAAGATTCAATCCAAGTTTGTAACCCTAATTCATCCCTAGGTATATATTGGACAAGAACAAAGCAAAAAATAAGGTTTAGCAATCGTGAAAGAGGCAAAGCAAATTCAGAAAATCAAGGAAATAGTGTGAATTGGTTTTCACTCCACAGGACATTTCAAGCCATCCCAACAATTCCAATCATTTCTTGGACCTTCCCGGAAGCCAATTGGATCATTTGCAAGGCTTGAAACACCCAGAAACGTGCATAATCAATCTCACGGTTTGCTCATATTTTCAAAATCGATTACTGTATTTCTTGCATCATTAGCATGTTTAAGTTATATATTTATGATCATCATCGTGTTTGCAAGCTAACTGGATGATTTGATTGCATTTTTGAAGCCTATACATACCTTTGCCATTGTTAGGGTTTGCGTGTGCAATTTAGGGCTTTCTTACACAAGTGAAATTAGCCAAAAAGAAAGGTACCATGAGATTCACGAGATCAAAAGGAATGGATCTATATAGTTAGAAATCATTTATCATATGTCTTGTGCGCTTTGGAAATTTGCAGGTGTTATGGTTACAAACCTTTGTCCGTAGGTAAAAGTATCAAAACCTAAGACGACGGAGAGAGGAAGAAGAAGGTTAGGTGTCAGCCAGCCATTCGCCCATTCGAACCAGCGCACACATTTTTTTGTTTTTTTCCTACTAACCACTTTATTTCATATATTATATTATGTTTGCATTATACTTACAACAAAGCAAGACAAATCAGATGGTGAAGCGCATTAGTGGGGAGTATAAGGACCTGGGTTCGATCCCAGGTCCCAACAAATTTTCTTTATTTCACTTTCTTGTAACTGATCCAACGCATCATCCTTCCATGTGACCACCATACACCCTTGCGTCCAACCGTTTGATCAAGCATGCCATCAGATCTAACGCTCCATTCATGAGGGACTATGGTGCACGTTCAGGTCAACATCACACAGAACCCAATATGGACTAGGCTTGGAGTGTTTTGGGCCTCAAAAATTTCAGATTGGCACCCCCCAGAGTTGCTATTCAACATACAGGCCCATATTCTTATTCTTTATTTATTTCTTTTATTTTAATTATTTTGATTAATCATTTTTCACCAAATTAATTACCTTTTTATTAATCATAAAATCAATAAATCACAAAACACCAAAAAAAAGCATTTTTTAATAAAATATTTATTTAATTTAATTAGAAATATAGGTTAAGTTAATTTCTTTTTCATAATTAAAATCAAATAGAAACTAGGTTTTAATTTTGCAATTATATTTCTTTTCTCAAATAAAAAAACCAAAAATACACAAAATCTTGTTTTCTTTGTAAAATATTTTATTTCTTGAAATTATTTAATTTAGCTAGATTAGGTTAATTTCAATTTCTTTTATAATTAAAAGATAATTAGAATTAGGATTTTAGTCATATATAACTCAATTAATTATTTTCTCAAAAATAACTTAATTATGTTTTCAATTAGATTTTAGGGTTTTCAATTTCTCCTCGTATTTAATTCGCCGCGCATTTAATTATTTCTTTTTTCCATTATTTTTGTAACTGTCGATGGTTTGTAATAGTTAAATTAGGGTTTTATTTATTGCTTTAATCCCCGATTCTATGGTTATGTAATTAATCCCCATCCCCGAAGCCTTGTAATAGCTAGGTTTATTTTTTCGCATTTTTAATTCCTACAAATATTTAATTGTCTAGATGTATGTTAATAGGATTGTATGGCAAGAATGTCTGAAATTAAAACGGTAGATCGCCTAATGTGAAATATTAAATAACTGAAACAAATCATATGCACATATTTCACTCCTAGGGTTTACCTCACTTCGGTTGCCTTCGGTAAACAATCATTAAGCATAGGAGATTTTAGTGGTTGCCCTCTTGTCTAAAAGATCAAAATGTCCCATTCGAATGTTGCCTCGGAAATGTTGCCTCGGAAAGATCTTAAGACTCTAGGGTTACTACTAAAGTTTTCTAACTATTGCTTTGGTGATTGTAGTTGTCCCTTTCGAATGTCCCTTACAATTCCAACGACGGTGCTACCTACTCCTTAATAGTAGGATAGCGTTGTCTAAAGGAAATGAGAACAAACAATCTTTTTTCGAGTAGGTAGAATCTTAAGTACTTTCTCAATGGAAACTTTTCACACAAACACCTTTCAAAACAAATTTTCAAAACAAACTTCGTCACATCCTTGAGGACTGATACAAGGGTTATCACGAAGTAAAAACATTTTCAAGACAAACACACACAATTAATTTGAAAAATGAGCAAGTACCTAAGAGCCCGTAGATAACTACGGATTGAAAGGGTGTTAACCCTTTCTATAATCTACCCCCCGTACTCAGAATATCTCGAAAAATGGTTTTTTCTGTTCTTTTTCCTTTTCCATGATTGGATGAAATAAAAGTCGATGGCGACTCTTGCTTACCGTGACATTTTGCAAACACAAAATGCAAAATGCAAACCAGTAAAAACAGTCGGTTCTGCCACCGTATCACAAAACTGGAGACTCTGTTGGGGACTAATTAAGTGGGGTATACCTTAGGATCTAGGTCATTAAAATTGCTTCTCTTGATTGTCTTGATTGCTTTACTTTTGAGGGTTTGTTTGGTGTTACTATAGATCCTACACCTGGATCTGGGGGCACTCTTTAGGTAAACAACAATAGATCTTGGAGACTGTACAGCGTAGAACGATATGGTTTAAGCAATGGTTGTGTTGGTGTGACACTTTGGTTGGTACCGGTATCCTTCGTGGGGAAACAAGGAGAATACGGGGCCGTCGCGTGGTGTCGTGAAGCACTAACGGACCTTAGAACCTTAGTTGAACAAACTTGGCCATTAGAAAGTAGTGAGATAGCTGGCCTCGGTGTAGAGCTGAGGATTGGTTGATACTCGATGCTACACTCATTGAGATCAGACTTTCGGTATTTTGGCCGCAAGAAAAAATTGATTGAGCTGAAACAATGCCCGATAAAGGATGGTCAGTGATATTGAGATCCTCTAGAACCCGATTACTTTTTAAGACAGGTTTGAAACCAACTAAACTTCAAGAGGGTACTACCTTTAACCTCATGCAAGCCTTAAACCTAAGGACTTGGTGTGACTTGACTATGTTTGATATACCTGTGTTTGATATACTTGTGGTTTATCATAACATCATGCATCATAACATGGCATCCATTCTTATTGCACTAACCATTTAAAAGACCTAGGGAATTTATCTTTGTTCTGTTTTGCAGATCATGGCTTCCGTTCGTAGAAACACTATCTGAATCAGCTTTGTGAAGATACCTTCCCAACTCAAAGAGCTAGCATCAAGGGTTTCTGAAACTTCTGCATTCACTAAGAGACATGGTCAACTTCTCAACCTGGTTACTTCAAACTTTGATGAAAAGATGATGAGTATACTCTTTCAGTTCTTTGATCCCAAGCACCCCTGCTTCACTTTCCCAGACTATCAGTTGGTACCTATCTTGGAAGAATTCTCTCAGCTATTGGATATACCCATTCTTGAACAGTTACCCTTCACAGGTCTAGAAGAAGTTCCTAAGCCGGAAGTCATTGCCTCAGTTTTGCATCTGAAACGGGCCGACGCGGTATCTAATTGGGAAACCAGAAGCAGAGTCAAGGGTTTTCTAGCCAAGTTTCTGATAGACAAGGCCCAACTGCTTTGGGATAATATGGATTTTCAGGCTTTTGAGGAGGTCTTGGCTCTTCTAATCTATGGGCTAGTCCTATTCCCTAATCCAGACTCATTCATAGATGTAAATGCTATCAATATTTTCCTCTCTCGCAACCCTGTGCCTACCTTGCTCGTAGATATTTTGCACACTCTCCATACTCGTACCATGAAGAGAATAGGGATTCTTATGTGCTGCATGCCATTGCTGTCGAGGTGGTTTATTTCTCACCTCCCTAAGTCTGTACTGAAGAATGAAAAAGGTTTGGGTTGGTCGCAAAGGATAATGTCACTCGCTCATACAGATATTCGTTGGTGTTTTCGAGCTATGGAAAACACTGTTATTATTGACTGTTGCGAGGAGTACCCTAATGTCCCGTTACTTGGTATCATAGGAGGTATAACCTACAATCCTTGTTTAGCTCTGCGACAATTTGGTCACGCTCGAAGGGATGGTCCCCATGAGCTACTTATCGAGAGTATTGTATTCAACTATGAGGATGATGTTAAAGAGTATCATCGGAGGTTCATACGAGCTTGGGGCATGGTAAACAGATCTGGCGTCAAGACTTTGGGGCCAAAAACTTCCACTCCTATGGAACCTTACCTCCAATGGGTACAAACTCGGGCTCAGAAGCTTATGATGCCCTATGTGGCCATTTTACCAGTAATCGTGGAACCCACTACTGAAGAAGGCATTCCTTACACAGTTCTCTACCCTTATATGCCCACTGATCTTGGAGAATTACAGAGGTCTTGGATTCAGTTGATGAAGGAGCGAGACACTTATAGGGATTAGTTCCATGCTCAGGAGAGGAAGGTTTTAGAGCTCACGAAGCAGCTCCAGGAAGAAAAATGACTCAATGATTATCTCGGAACAAAGAGGAAGCATCCATGGGAACTTTGATGTCTTTTATAGTTTCAGATTTATTTTTAATTGTAACGCCTAAAAGGAATTTGAACTTCAGATTCAGCTAATAAAGTTTTTGTTTATTTTGGTTTGCAAATTTAAATTTCCCGAAGTATTTGAAATCATTGCATGTGCATCCCATTATCATACACGTCATTACAGGTACCATTACAGGTTCCTCATCTTCTTCGTTGTTTATTTCAGCACGAAATGTCTTCCGTGCAAAGCATCAAGGACCTTCAGGCACAGAATGACCAGTTCCAACAAATGTTCATAAGTCTGGCCAAAGGGAAGGAGGTTCTAAAAGCCCTCATCCTGAAAGAGAAGAAGAAAAATAAGAAGGTTGTTGGTATTCTGAATATGGGCAGAAGGTTTGGGGAGCATTTGAAGCGACAAGTTGATCTGAACTCTTCATCTAAGGAAGGGGAGAATTAGGAAGAAGAGAAGGACCCCAGTTCTGCAGTTTCTGACAATGATACCGATTACAATGATGAGTAATATCCTCCTGCTGAGGATAGATACAAACAGTTAGAAGATCGTCTTAGTGCCATGGAAGTTCAGAGGATACCTGGACTAGATTTAAAAGAATTGGGATTAGTGTCGGAAGTGGTCATCCCGCATAAGTTTAAAGCTCCATTTTTTGCTAAGTATGATGGGGTGTCCTGCCCAAAACTCCATCTCCGTTCTTATGTCAGAAAGATCCATCCCCACACCGCTGATAGAAATATGTGGGTTCATTTCTTTCAAGATAGTCTGTCAGGGACTCAGCTTGAATGGTTCTACCAGCTGGAGGGAGCAAATATCTGAAACTGGGAAGATCTGGCTGCTTCTTTCTACAAGCAGTATCAGTATAATGCCGACCTTGCTCCTACTCGTACTCAACTCCAAAGTATGTCCATGGGTGCAAGTGAAGGCTTTAAAGATTATGCATAAAAATGGAGAGACTTGGTTGGGAGAGTTCAACCCCTGTTGTCTGATAGGGAGTTGGTTGATATGTTTCTGGGGATGCTATCTGGTCCATTTTTCAATCATTTGATCGGCAGCTCGTCAGCTGGTTTCACTGAGTTGATCCTAACTGGAGAGAGAGTAGAAGCTGGGATTCGGAGTGGCAAAATATAGAAGGATGTCTCTTCAAGTGAAATAAAGAAGCCTTTCGCTGGTAAGAAGGAAGCCAGTGTCATCTATAGCCCGAGGGGCCAAAATAGGGTTGAACATCGTCAAATAATAAGCGCTGTAATGATACTTAGGCCTGCAGTTGCTCCACAACGCAACAATCAACAAAGGGTGGAAAGACCATAACGGCAGTTTACCCGTATCGACATGACATTGGCTGAAGTGCTACCTCACCTGCTGAGATACAACTTGGCATCCTTGAAAGAGGCTCACAAGAATCCAAATACCACATCTCCCAGATATAATCCGAATGCCCGATGTGCTTATCATTCCGAGAGTCTTGGCCACGATACAAATGATTTTTGGGCTCTGAGGAATAAAATACAAGACTTGATTGAAGCCAAGGAAATAGATTTTAATGCTCCTGAGAATCCCATTGTCATAACTTCTCCCATGCCCAAGCACGGTCGTGGAGTTAATGTTGTTGACACTGATTTGTTTGTTACCTCAGTTGATGAATTTTCTAGTCCTCTCATGATGGTCAAGAAGAATTTGTTGTTGGCCGATTTATTTCTAGGTTATGGTGAAGGTTGCCACATGTGTTCGTTTCTACCTTTTGGTTGCCATTTGCTGAAGTTAGGTGTTCAACGCCTGATAGATAACAAAGAAATTCTGTTTGAGAAGACTATGACTCATGTTGTTCCAATTGAAGACATTGTCATTATAACCATTTCCGCCGATCCTTCCAAGGTTTCCTCGAGAAGACCTGTTAGGATTACATCTGCTCCAAGAATTGCTCCGCTAATAATCACTGTTCTTGGTCCTGTCCCATATGTCTCAGACAAATCTGTCCCATGGCATTATGGTGCCGATGTGTACTATCATGGCATCAAATAAGATCTGAGAGATGAAGAGGCTGATCCCGATATTGGTAACATTGTCAGAACCAGCAAAAATCACCTGAAGTGGAAGGGTCTTCTCTCCCGATATTTCCCCTAAGATTGTTAACAAGCCAATTGTCATTCCATCTGCTGTTCCTGCCAATACATCCACTACAATTCTTGTTCTTACTCCAGTTATTACCCCTGTCGGCGAATCGTCTAATACTCGCAGCAAAGAGGTTGTAGGTGGGCCTGCCCGGACGGAGGCGCCTAAGAAAATTGTTGTGGAAGCCTCTAAGCAAGAAATGGAGGAAATACTGAAAATCATTAAGAAGAGTGACTACAATGTGGTAGAGCAGCTGGGGCAGACCCCATCAAAGATATCCATGTTGTCTCTGCTGTTGTGCTCTAATGCCCATGTGAAGGCTTTGATTGCATTTCTCAAGACTGCACATATGCCGCAGGAGACCTCAGCTGATCAGTTCAAAGATTGTGTGGCCAGCCTGACTGCCGATAATGGGTTGGGTTTTTCAGATGCAGATTTGACACCAAAGGGAAGGAAGCATAATGATGCTCTGCATGTCTCGATTGAATGCAGGGGCACCACTATGGCTCATGTGCTGGTAGATACCGGGTCTTCACTGAATGTTCTTCCGAAGAAGGCGTTGGACCGGTTGGATTGTGAGGGTTTGACTCTAAAGCCTAGTAACATTGTGGTAAGGGCTTTCGACATCTCGAAAAGAATGGTGCACAGGGAGGTGGATATCCCTGTCAAAGTGGGTTCTCAGACTTTCGGGTCCACTTTCTATGTGATGGATATCAGGCCTTCATATTCTTGCTTGTTGGGTCGTCCTTGGATCCACGAGGCTAAGGAAGTTACTTCTACGCTCCATCAAATGCTGAAGTATCCGGTGAAAGGAAAGATTGTCACGGTACGGGGTGAAGAAGAATATATAGTGAGCCACCTCAATTCCTTCCGCTACATAGAGATGGACGGGGAATTCATAGAAACTCCTTGTCAGAACTTCGAAGAGGTCCCTCAGATCCTAGCATCAACTGAAACTACTACCAACAAACCTCCTTTGAAGATGGCTTCTCTCAAGGATGCCAAGGTTGTGGTTGAAGAAGGTGGGTGTACCAATTGGGGTCAGCTCCCTGATTTCACTCAGAAAACTGACAAATTTGGTTTGGGCTTTACTACAGGGGCTCAAAGGGCTGTTAGACGCGCTCGGGCTGGAAGACCTCCCCTACGCATTAGAAATCGTGGGGTTAATTCCATTGAAGACAACGAGGAAGACTCAAACATCGACAGCTGGATCTACCCAACAACCAACGGTGGACCGAGTAATTGGATGGCTAGGGACTTCATACCTGTTTCTTTTATTCCGCAGTAACTGACTTATTTGTTTTAAGATGTGTAATAAACAATTTGAAACTTTACGGCCCGGTGCCTTGCCCGAGGTACCTTGGCTTTGCTTGTGAGGGCTATTATTTATCATCTCATATATCATTAATAAAGCATTGGACGTTTCTTGCATACAAATTTTGCGCTCTCTGTTTTTCTTTTCTATTTTTCACTTTATCAAAACAGCTATTCTCTTACACACACTCATGTATCATAATGCAGATCCATATCCACTCTGGATCCCATTGATAACAGCTATGTTATTGCTAGTTATGACTTCAAAAATCTGATCAACCAAGCCGAGAACGAAGGTGAGGATGATTGTTAAGTGCCTGGAGAACTTGATAGACTATTACAGCAGGAAGAAAGGGCCATACAACCCCATGAAGAGCCGGTTGAGACAGTGAATTTGGGTACCGAGGAAGACATAAAAGAGGTTAAAATAGGTGCAAATTTGGAGCTTAGCGTCAAACAAAGGCTGATACAGATGTTGCACGACTATGTTGAGATCTTCGCCTGGTCCTATGAGGACATGCCTGGTTTAGACACCGATATTGTGGTACATCGCCTGCCGACTAAAGAAGACTGTCCTCCGGTTAAACAGAAAGTCTGTCGTATGCGCCCAAAAATGTCAGAAAAGATCAAGGCAGAGGTCATGAAACAGTTTGATGCAGGATTCTTAGCTGTCACTTTGTATCCACAGTGGGTTGCTAACGTCGTTCCGGTACCTAAAAAGGACGGTAAGGTACGGATGTGTGTTGATTACAGAGATTTAAACCGGGCAAGCCCCAAGGATGACTTCCCACTTCCTCACATTGATGTTATGGTCGAAAATACCACGCAACACAAAATCTTCACCTTCATGGATGGTTTCTCGGGCTACAACTAGATCAAAATGGCTCCTGAAGACATGGAGAAGATGACCTTCGTTACACAGTGGGGCACCTTCTGTTACAAAGTGATGCTTTTTGGGTTGAAGAATGTTGGGGCAACCTATCAGCGCACCATGGTCGCTTTGTTCCATGATATGATTCACCATGAGATCGAGGTCTATGTTGATGACATGATAGCCAGGTCTCAGACTGAGGAAGAGCACCTTGATCATTTACAGAAACTATTCGACAGGTTGAAGACATACAAGTTAAGGTTGAATTCGAACAAGTGCACCTTCGGGGTAAGGTCTGGTAAACTTCTGGGTTTTGTCGTCAGTGACAAGGGTATTCAGTTAGACCATGCGAAGGTAAAGGCCATACTAGAAATGCCGGTTCCCCACACAGAGAAGGAAGTTAGAGGTTTCTTGGGACGTCTGAACTACATCGCCCGGTTCATTTCACATCTGACTGCTACTTGTGAGCCAATCTTCAAGCTTCTGAAGAAAGATCAAGTGGTAAAGTGGAATGATGAATGCCAGACTGATTTCGAAAGAATCAAAGAATACCTTCAAGAACCACCAATTCTGATGCCTCTAGTTGAAGGAAGACCTTTGATATTATACTTGACAGTGCTAGATAATTCAATGGGGTGTGTGTTGGGGCAGCATGACGAGTCTGGTCGAAAAGAGCACGCAATATACTACCTTAGCAAAAAGTTTACCGACTGTGAGACACGATACTCATTGCTCAAGAAAACTTGTTGTGTTTTGGCATGGGCTGCTCGCCGACTGAGACAGTATATGTTGACTCACACTACCTTGTTGATATCAAAGATGGATCCGATCAAGTATATTTTCGAGAATCCCGCTCTCTCCGGAAGGATAGCAAGGTGGCAGATGATCTTAGTTGAGTACGACATACAATATACAACCCAAAAATCAATCAAGGGGAATGTATTGGCCGATCATTTGGCTCATCAGGCCGTGGATGATTACCAATCCATGAATTTTGAGTTCCCGAATGAGAATATTATGTTGGTGACTGACTACGAAGAACCTGGACCGGACGAAGGACCAGCGGAAGGATCCCGATGGTCTATGTATTTTGATTGAGCCTCAAACGCACTGGGTAACGACATTGGCATTATAATCATATCTCCCGAGGGCTGCCATACTCTGTTCACCTCCCGATTATGTTTCAACTGCATCAACAACATGGCAAAGTATGAAGCATGTATTATGGGTCTTCGAGCTGCTATTGACCTGAGGATTAAGTTCTTGAGTGTATTCGGGGATTCCGCTCTCGTAATAAGTCAGATCAAAGGCGAGTGGGATGCGAAGCACCCGAATCTTATTCCTTACAAAGAATATGTACTGACATTGCTCCCACACTTTGAGGAGGTAACTTTTGAACATTTCCCAAGAGAGGAGAACCACTTAGCGGACGCGCTAGCTACCATGTCTTCTATGTTCACATTTAGGTGGGACAATGAAGCTCCCCAGATTACCATCGAGAGGTTGGATGAACCAGCACACTGCTGTGAGATCGATACCGAAGAAGTGGCAGACAAACCCTGGTTTCACGAAGTCAAAAAGTATCTCGTGGCTCAAGAATATCCCGAAGGGGCATCTGTCAATGATAAGAAGTTTCTGAGAAGGTTCACTGCAAAGTTCTTCCTCGGTAATGGAATCCTCTATAAACGCAACCATGACTCCACGCTATTACGGTGTGTAGACAAGATCTAAGCAGAGAGGATCATGACAGATCTACATGAAGGCACTTTCGGAACCCATTCTAGCGGACATACTATGGCTAAGAAGATCCTACGGGCAGGATATTATTGGTCCACTATGGAAGCCGATTGTTATCAGCACTCTCGAACTTGTCATAAGTGCCAAATCTACGCTGATAAGGTTCATGTGCCTCTAGTCCCCTTGAATGTCTTGACGGCTTCTTGGCCCTTTGCAATGTGGGGAATCGACATGATCGGAGAAATCAGGCCCACCGCTTCCAATGGACATCGCTTCATCTTAGTAGCCATTGATTACTTCACGAAGTGGGTTGAGGTAGCTTCCTTCGCTACAGTAACCAAGAATGTCGTGGCGCGGTTTATCCGACACAATCTGATCTATCGATATGGTGTGCCAGAGAGAATTATTACTAACAATGGTAAGAATATCAACAACACAATGATCACCGAGCTCTGTAAACAGTTCAAGATACAACACCATAACTCTTCTCCCTACCAGCCGAAGATGAATGGGGCTGTCGAAGCGGCTAACAAGAACATCAAGAAGATTATGCAGAAAATGACGGTGACGTATAAAGACTGGCATGAAATGTTACCATTTGCTCTTCATGGGTACCGTACCTCAGCACGGACGTCGACAGGGGCAACACCCTACTCTCTGGTATATGGCATGGTGGAAGTCCTACCCATCGAAGTCCAGATACCTTCTCTCAGGATTATGAAGGATGCGGGTTTGAACAAAGACGACTGGATCCAAACCCGGCTTGATCAGCTAAATCTAATCGATGAAAAGAGACTTACCGTTATCTGCCATGGTCAGACGTATCAAAAGTGAATGATCAAGGCTTTTAACAAGAAAGTCAGGCGCCAATAATATCAAGTAGGGGATCTAGTGATCAAACGCATCATACTACCGCAGGGTGGCCCCAGGGGAAAATGGACCCCCACGTACGAAGGGCCACTTGTGGTTAAGAACATTTTCTAGGGAGGAGCTATGATTCTAACCACCATGGATGGTGACGACCTTTCGCACCCTGTCAGTACATACATAGTGAAAAGATACTACGCCTAATCAAAGACCCACTAGGTTGACTGGCCTAGGCAAAAATAAGGGCTTCCCAGCGAACCAAAAGGGTTCGGGAAAAATTAAGGGATGAAATTGAAAAATCTATACACTCGGCAAGTCGAAAACCCGAAAGGGAGGCTTGGGGAAAAAAGGGTATCCCGGTGGATTGAAAACCCGAAAGAGCAATCCAGGAAAAAGTTAGGGATTAAAGTGTATCACTATGTCTCATTGCATCACCTTGTGACCAGACTTCGGTATCGACTATCAAGCTCGGACGGTGCTAACCAATCTGATCAACCTTCGGCCAAGTAGCAAAGTGATGAGACGCTTGGAGATATAAAGGAAATAGCAGAGTTAGAACCCAATGGGGTTGTTTCACATAGATGTTTTTCTTTCTTTTACACAAATTGTATAAATTCTATCTTTCGGCGGCATTCTCTTACTAGGACGTCAGTCTCTTTGTACAAAACGCATATTATAGGCCAACTTCAAAAACCAATACAAGTCATTTTCACAAAACTTCAATTTGTTTCTTCTCTTTTCTGTTTTGTTTTGCAAGAACATCCAATGATTTGTTTTTGACATATGCGTTTGAAAATGATTTCCGCTCATAAATATTTACATAAGAAACAAAAGACAATTACTCGTAATCCCAGAAACAGGGCAAAAAACAAGAAGTGCCAAACCCGACGGTTACTCTGCCCAGTAGGTACCAGGATAGAGCCAGCTTGGGAACATAATTATTGGTATATACACTACCCACAGAGTAAAAGTATCCAAAGGCATTGATGTCAGCCTCCCCGAAACAGAACATAACTATACCTAGCCGAGGTCCATAATCGCGGGCGAGTCAGTAAATTTCATCCCCCAAGCAGAGTTTATTTCTCCAGATACAAAAGATCAATCTCTAACAGAGCTCATCACCTCCAGCAATGGAATTTCATCCCCAGCTAAGTTTATTCCTCCAGATCAGTGGGTCTATCAATAGAGTATCTCTTCCCCCTAAGTTGGTCCCTTCAGAGTTATTCTCCAGCATCTCTTCCCGACAGAATATGTACAAATCTCCAGCAACTGTCAGGGGTTTATTTTCCCAGACACGGGCATACCCCGATAGCATTTCATGAACATACATCATGACATACACATGCATATCATATACAGAATAATCTCATTTATTTTGAGAACATCATCTCACCCTGCATTTCATGCATCGCATATAACTAACTCTGATATCTTTTGCAGGAAAAGACGATTAGCTTCGACAAATTCAGCAGCTATACAGATCACATCTACAGACGACTAATGGAAACTCAGTTCCCTAAATAAAACGGGTCAACTAATATATACTATCGCTTTGAAGTAACCCTACTACCCAGGTTCCTTCTCACAGCCCTATTATCCAGGCTTTCATATTGAAGTAACCCTACTATCCAGGTTCCTCCTCACAGCCCTACTATCCAGGCTTTCATATCTAAGTAACCCTACGACCCAGGTTCCTTCTCACAACCCTACTATCCAGGCTTTCATATCGAAGTAACCCTACTATCCAGGTTCCTTCTCACAGCCCTACTATTCAGGCTTTCATATCGAAGTAACCATACTATCCAGGTTCCTTCTCACATCCCTACTATCCAGGCTTTCATATCGAAGTAACCCTACTATCCAGGTTCCTTCTCACGGCCCTACTATCCAGGCTTTCATATCGAAGTAATCCTACTATCCAAGTTTCTTCTCACAGCCCTACTATCCAGGCTTTCATATCGAAGTAACCCTACTATCCAGGTTCCTTCTTACAGCCATACTATCCAGGCTTTCATATCGAAGTAACCCTATTATCTAGGTTTCTTCTCATAGCCCTACTATTCAGGCTTTCATATCGAAGCAACCATACTATCTAGGTTCCTTCTCATAACCTTACTATCCAAGTTCCTCCTCTCTTATCTCCAGATAATAGTTAACAACACTGTAAGACCGGGACTCGATCAAACACGATTGATTTCGCATTTCCCCAGTAGAATAACGGACAGCTGAAGCTCCTAAAATTCCATTTCTCCCAAGACAGATACCAACGTTCCTCAGCAGATTCCTCATCAACAACAGTAACAGGAACTCTCATCGAAGGAATGTCTCAGGAAATCAACATCCTCTAGATGGCATCTTTAAGCCCATCTCCTACAATTCTCCGTCGCATCCAGGATGGAATCTTTAAGCCCATCCATAATGATCTTCTATCATCAACCTCCAAATGGAATATATAATCCCATTCCTGATATCACCAAGTCAAGTTCCACTTCATGCGAGTGTAAATTTATGGGCACTCTAGTGTTTAATCATCTTCCACCTTCAGATCACGAAAGGCAGGCTAGCCAATCTACATCCTCGGGTTTAAGAAGATTGAACAAGGGTAGATGTTGTACCCCAAAATTTGCCGTCTCATTTTACTCAATACATGCTACTATAGATCCTCAAGTTGCTCAAGTTTTCCCAAGAGATGACTAGACAAACTCTCTCCTAAGGCAGTGTACCTCAAATTAGGGTTTCCATTTTCATCAAGATGGGTGAACCACAAAGGCCTCATATGCTCTCCATGGTCTTAATATGTTCTCAAGACCCTACATGTCAAGTTTCTACATGTCAAGTTTCATGCCTTGCACAAGAAGTTTTCTCAGTCAACTGCTTAGATCCTTGAGAATCGACTGTATTAGGTCAAAAGTCAACTGTGGCCCACATACAGTCAAACTTCAAGATTTTAGGTCAACATCAACATTATGAAGATATATTCATCATTTGATCAAGGGTTGATCATGATTCCCCAAGGAATGCTCCAAATTCATCAAAACCCAAAAGTTGCTAAATTAGGGTTTCTTAGTAAAAGTCAACCCAACTTTGACCAAACCTAACTTCCACGTGCTTTATCTGAAATTTTCCATACAAAGCTCATCTTTAATAGGATGAAATTCCCTACAATTCATCTTTATCTCATAAGTTCAAAATGTGCACTCATAAAAAGATATGAATTTCTACATTATGGGTCCTTTTGAAAAGTCAACAAAAACACCTTTTGGGTCAAAGATTCTTACATGAACATGGAAGACTCAAATGATATGAGACAAAAATTGTTTCTTAGGGGACATCCTAAGCTTTCTAAAAAGTCCAAGAACACCTCTCTAGGGTTAAAATTGGAAGAGATATGCCTTGTCAAAGTTGACCCTTTTTGCAAAATTGCCAAAAGTCAAATGTGCTCAAAAATGCAATTTTTGCTAAATGGGCCTAACTTTTTATGCTTGCACCTCACTTATAATATGGTCCACGACTCAAATATTCACCCACACATAATTTTCTTCATTTTTGAATTTATTTTTATTTTTTATTAATTAAAAATTTAATTAAATCAAATAATTGATGAATAATAGCAAAGATAATATTTGATTTGGTTTTTGGACAGGTTGGCAATCAAAATATGCTGAATTAACAAGGCCAAAACGAATCAAGCATAATTGGTAGAAGAAAGGGAATATTTGACTCAAAATAGCAAGTTTGCATATGGCTAAAGAATCTAATCAAATATCATCAAACTTCAAGATTCAATCCAAGTTTGTAACCCTAATTCATCCCTAGGTATATATTGGACAAGAACAAAGCAAAAAATAAGGTTTAGCAATCGTGAAAGAGGCAAAGCAAATTCAAGGAAAAAGTGTGAATTGGTTTTCACTCCACATGCCAATTCAAGCCATCCCAACAATTCCAATCGTTTCTTGGACCTTCCCAAAATCCAATTGGATCATTTACAAGGCTTGAAACACCCAAAAACGCGCATAATCACTCTCACGGTTTGCTCATATTTTCAAAATCGATTACTGTATTTCTTGCATCAGTAGCATGTTTAAGTTATATATTTGTGATCATCATCGTGTTTTCAAGCTAACTGGATGATTTGACTGCAGTTTTGAATCCTGTACATGCCTTTGCCATTGTTAGGGTTTGTGTGTGCAATTTAGGGCTTTCTTACACAGGTGAAATTAGCCAAAAAGAAGGGTACCATGAGATTCACAAGATCAAAAGGAATGGATCTATATAGTTAGAAATAATTTATCATGTGTCTTGTGCATTTTGGAAATTTGCAGGGGCTATGGTTACAGACCTTTGTCCGTAGGTAAAAGTATCAAAACCTAAGACGACGGAGAGAGGAAGAAGAAGGTTAGGTGTCAGCCAGCCACTCGGCCATCGGAACCAGCGCGCGCATTTTTTTGTTTTTTCCCACTAACCACTTTATTTCATATATTATATTGTGTTTGCATTATACTTATAACATAGCAAGACATCTCAGATGGTGAAGCACCTTAGTGGGGAGTATAAGGACATGGGTTCGATCCCAGGTCCCAACAAATTTTCTTTATTTCACTTTCTTGTAACAGATCCAACGCATCATCCTTCCTTATAACCACCACACATCCTTGCGTCCAACCGTTTGATCAAGCATGCCATCAGATCTAACGCTCCATTCATGAGGGACTATTATGCACGTTCAGGTCCACATCACATAAAACCCAATATTGATTGGGCTTGGAGCGTTTTGGGCCTCAAAAATTTTAGATTGGCACCCCCCAGAATTGTTATTCAACATACAGGCCCATATTCTTATTCTTTATTTATTTCTTTTATTTTAATTATTTTGTTTAATTATTTTTCACCAAATTAATTACCTTTTTATTAATCATAAAATCAATAAATCACAAAACACCAAAAAAAAGCATTTTTTAATAAAATATTTATTTTAATTTAATTAGAAATATAGGTTAAGTTAATTTCTTTTTCATAATTAAAATCAAATAGAAACTAGGTTTTAATTTTGCAATTATATTTCTTTTCTCAAATAAAAAAACCAAAAATATACAAAATCTTGTTTTCTTTGTAAAATATTTTATTTTCTTGAAATTATTTAATTTAGCTAGATTAGGTTAATTTCAATTTCTTTTATAATTAAAAGATAATTAGAATTAGGGTTTTAGGCGTATATAACTCAATTAATTCATTTCTCAAAAATAACTTAATTATGTTTTCAATTAGATTTTAGGGTTTTCAATTTCTCCTCATATTTAATTCGCCGCACATTTAATTATTTCTTTTTTCCATTATTTTTGTAACTGTCGATGGTTTGTAATAGTTAAATTAGGGTTTTATTTATTGCTTTAATCCCCGATTCTTTGGTTATGTAATTAATCCCCATCCCCGAAGCCTTGTAATAACTAGGTTTATTTTTTCACATTTTTAATTCCTGCAAATATTTAAGTGTCTAGATGTATGTTAATAGGATTGTATGGCAAGAATGTCTGAAATTAAAACGGTAGATCGCCTAATGTGCAAAGATTAAATAACTGAAACAAATCATATGCACATATTTCACTCCTAGGGTTTACCTCACTTCGGTTTCCTTCGCTAAACAATCATTAAGCATAGGAGATTTTAGTGGTTGCCCTCTTGTCTAAAAGATCAAAGTGTCCCATTCGAATGTTGCCTCGGAAAGATCTTAAGACTCTAGGGTTACTAAAATTTTCTAACTATTGCTTTGGTGTTTGTACTTGTCCCTTTTGAATGTCCCTTATAATTCTAACGACGGTGCTACCTACTCCTTAATAGTAGGATAACACTGTCTAAAGGAAATGAGAACAAATAATCTTTTTTCGAGTAGGTAGAATCTTAAGTACTTGCTCAATGGAAACTTTTCACACAAACACCTTTCAAAACAAATTTTCAAAACAAACTTTGTCACATCCTTGAGGACCAATACAAGGGTTATCACGAAGTAAAAACATTTTCAAGACAAACACACACAAGCAATTTGAAAAATGAGCAAGTACCTAAGAGCCCGTAGATAACTACAGATAGAAAGGGTGATAACACCTTCCCTTTCTATAATCTACCCCCCGTACTCAGAATATCTCGAAAAAAGGTTTTTTCTGTTCTTTTTCCTTTTTTATGATTGGATGAAATAAAAGTCGGTGGTGACTCTTGCTTACCGCGACATTTTGCAAACACAAAACACAAAATGCAAACCAGTAAAAACAGTCGGTTCTGCCACCGTATCACAATGGTCGTCTACTAAATTTGATTACCTCTAACACTAATGAAGACATGATGAAAGTGCTATTTCAGTTCTTTGATCCTCTACACCATTGCTTCACATTTCTCAATTATCAACTTGTGCCAACTTTGGAAGAATTCTCCCAACTCTTGAGGATTCCCATTCTCAATCAACTACCTTTCAACGGTAAGGAAAGAGATCCAAAGCCAAAAGAGATTGCTCAAGTTCTACACTTGCAACCATCTGATATCACAACTAATTGGGAAACAAGGAGTGGTGTCAAAGGTTTCCTAGCAAAGTTCTTATTTGAGAAAGCCCAAAACTGTTGGAACTCTTTGAATTTGCAAGCCTTTGAGGAAATTGTGGCTCTCCTCATCTATGGGATGGTTTTGTTTCCAAATCCTGACCAACTCATAGATGTGAACACCGTCAAAATCTTCATGTCTCGTAACCCAATGCCTATTTTTCTAGGGGAAATCCTACATTCCTTTCACACTCGCACAATGAGGAAAAGAGGTATCCTTATGTGTTGTACTCCTCTCTTTGCAAGATGGTTTATTTCACATCTTCCCTAATCTGTATTAAAGAACAAGCAAGGTTCAAGGTGGTCACAAAGGTTGATGACGCTCAGACATTCAGATATTCATTGGTGTTCCCGCTCTTTGGAGAATGTTACTATCATTGACCGTTGTGGAGAATTCCCTAATGTCCCTTTGAAGAAGTGAAAAACACAATAAGAGGGGTTGAATTGAAACTTAAAATCAAAAGTAGTAGACACGATATTTTTATCCTGGTTCGTTTGATCACAAACTACTCCAGTCCACCCGCCAAGGTGATTTCTCCTCTCTCCAACGAGGACTTAATTCACTAATCAAAACTGATTACAATACTACTTTGACAACTGCAAAAGTCTTCTTGAGTATAACCACAACCCAGTTTATCTCAAGGAAAACTAGCATAATCAAAAGAAAATGATTCACTGTGTACTGTTGTTTTTCGTTACAAAAACTGTATCACTACTGTTATATATTACACAATTTGAGTGTATGAGTGAATATGAACGTTTGCAACGTTTAAGATGTGAGAGCAGTCGTCTCTCATAATCGTAAATGATTTTTCCTTTAAGCTTGTTTATATAGGTGTGGAAATCTTGTCCAACATAAAGCGTGATAATGGACATTCAATGCTTTTTCCATATTGAGAAGATTCTTGTCTGAATGAAGTCGTTGCATATGATACTGTCTTAATTGAAAAGTAACGCTTCAGAACTAGAATCTTGCATGTTGCTTTTACTTCAGAACATTGATGACTCAGAGATGTGAAGATCTGATGGTATATTAGACTTCTGTTCAGAATCAGAGTATCCTTTACTTTAGCGCATATTCTGATCATCATTCTTCAGAACATTCTGATTAGCTCAGCTTGAAAGCTTCTGTAGCTTAACTTCTGATGTTGTTTCATTCAGAACTTCAACATACAAAATAACAGAAATTTAGAGTGCATATTTGTTCTTTGTGTTTGTTATCATCAAAACTCTAATTAAGGGTTGTAGAATCAAACTATGTTCTAACAATCTTCCCCTTTTTGATGATGACAAAAACTAGGATTTTTAATGAAAAATATAGAGCAAAAGTCTTAAAAGAGTCTCCCCCTGAGTTGATTACTCAGATAGAGATGAGTTACTTCCCTGAAGTTCCTTCTCGTCAGAGCTTTTGTTGCATCTCCTTCTGTCCTTATGAGAATATGTTCATGTTCAAGCTTTTCAGAAAACATAGAGGTTAAGATATTCATAATGTTTGAGACTTTGTCCCGTTATACTGTTATTGAAAATATCTTACATTCTCCCCCTTTTCTTCAGGTATCAAAAAGCAATATAATCACAGTCAAAAAGATGATTTATATTGAAAACAGAATGCAATGACATTTTTCAGAAACAAAGAGGAAGATGAAAAAATACAGATAAACAGTTAAAGAAAATCTAAGAAGGAGGGGGAAGTCGTGTGAACAATGCTTTCAACAAGCTCTTAATCTGAGTGCTTGATTCTTCCTGCTTTCCCAGAATGTCTTTGATTTATTTTGTTGTATATTCTTGTTTATCCAATATATCCCTGATATCTTTGTTTGTGTCTTCTTGCTTATCCAGTCTGGCATGGATTAAGGCATTCTCCTTCTTCAACTCTTCCAGAGTTTGCATGACTAGAGACAAAGTTGGTGTATCTTCAGGGGTTGCATGTCGTTCAGAAAACTCTGCAGCCTCTTCTGATTGAACAACTTCTTTTGTTGCAATCACCTTTTCTGGAGTAGTAGTCAGAGGGTGACTATCAGAATCGGGTTCAGTGGTTTCTGAAGGTTGGTGCTCTTTCCAGGGAGCATTTACCAGCAGAAGAATTTCTTTCTTGTCCCAAAGGCTTAGAACTTGATCTTTGAAGGCTTTCAGCTGATCACTGAAGTTCTACTGAGCCATTTCATAGCTCAATTCTTTCAACTTCTAGGATTCAGTGTTGAACCATTTTCTGAATCTTTCCCAGAGAATCAGAAGCAGCAGGATTAGAATTCTATTGGCTTGTATGTTTCAAAAAAGTAACCCATTCCTGTATTTCTGTTTCAAAAATCAACAGGTTCTTACCAACATCTGATTTGGTTAAGGTTGGTTTAGGTTTGAATATGGCAATTTTGTTTGAGGTGGAAGCTAGATGGTCCAGTGCTTCTAGATCAATGACAGTTCTGAGGTAGTCAGCTGGAAGGTTGATTGGTGAGGGAGCTGAAGAATCAGAAATCAGGATTGGTGAGAGAGGGGTGATTGGTGGTATGGATTAATATGGTGAAGGTATTTCTGGAATATCATGAATGGAGATAGGTAAATGAACCGTAAGAGGTTCTGTTATCCCAGGAATTGGGGTAGTTGTATCAGAGTCTGAAAGGGAGTCTTCGTATTGGTTTGCGGTAGCGTGTTGAGTTTCTAGTTCAGGTATTTCAGAAAATGGATTTTCAAATTGAGGAGTGAGAGGGTTTTCATTTTCTGGTTGAGGTGAGTTGAGGTTTTGATGTTCTGGTTGAGGAGAGTGTGGTTGTGGATTTTCTGGTTGTTGAGATTGAGTGTTTGGATTTTCTGGGATAGGTGAGGAAAAGTCTTGATCAAACAGTTCAATATCAGAGAGAACTCTTGCAAGTTCTGGTTGATGTTGTTCTGGATTTGGATTGGGGGAGTGAGGTTCATTTAAGAAATTTCCAAGAGTTACAGATGGGTCAAACTCTATGTCAAAATCCTCAAATTTTTGGGGTGAAGGATTTTCTGTTGATTGAGGGGGAATGGTTTTAGATGTTGGAATAGCTATTGATTCTACAATAGAAACAAAAGATGTGTTACCTTTCTTTTTCGCAGATTTGGGTGTCCTCTGAGAGGATCCTTCTCCTTTTGCCTTCCTCTTTCTGGATTTCTTTAACACAGCCTCTGGAGTTGGCTTGTGCAGGTCTTGGATGTTGATTTCTGGAATAGTCCCATCTTCCTTGTAAGCATCAAGGTATCTGACTATAATCTCTGGAGAGGCATCTATCTCAGATAATAGTGGAAAATCCTTCAGATGGATTCTTCTAGAAGTGATGACCTCATTAGAATCAATTGTTGGTTCCTTCTTAATGCTTTCAATAATCTTCATTTTCTTCAGATTCTTGGCATTCAGTGGTTTCCCAGCAGTTGCTTCCAGAGTATTGATTTCTTGAGCCTTTGTCTGATGTTCTATCAACCTGTTTTCCATTAGAATATCTGAAATCAATCTTCCTAGAGGAATCCAATCCCTCTTAGTTCTTTCTTCTTCTCTTGTCTCTTTCACACTTGTTCTGAGATGGTTGAAGAGCAAATGTGAAAGGTTTATTTTGGTCTTCTTTGCAATGAAGTATATCAGAAACTGCTGATCAATGTTGATGTAATCATGAGAGCTTGTAGGCTTCCTGTGATTGATACATCCCAGAATTATTCTAGCCCAGATTTTGTAGTGATCTTTCAAGTCTCTGATCTTGCTGGATGGCTGTCCAGAAGTGAAGATGACCCTAGCAATGGATTTTAGGTCAGAACTCTTATCAGCCATATAAATGCATTTGACTCCGCCGCCATTGTATCCAATGAGTTTCCTAATCAAATCTTCTGTAATCACTATCTTCTTCCCCATGACATATGGTGTGACCTGGTGGTTGGATGAAGTAGCATGAATCCAAAACTCTTTAACAAGAATGGGAAAAGTTGGACCCAACAGACGATCAAAGTATTTGTTCCATCCCTGTGCAGTGACATCTTCATACAGATTAAACCCATTTTCTTGTAAGCTTTCAAAATCGATGATCAATTCACAGAGAACTTCAAGGTTGTCGACCAGAGTGAGTAGTGTTCTAATGGGCTCCTTATATTTTTCAGTTGATGAAGAACCAGGAGCACTATTGAGATTCTTGAGACTTGATGAGGATGCCATTATTCACACGGGTTCTTTGAAGAAAATTGATAGAAAGGGTTTTTGAAAAACTAGAGCAAGAGAGAGTATTGAAGGTGGTAAAACTTTAATGAATGAAATAGTAAATTGAGTTTATATAAGTTCTTTAGAAAATGTAATCAGTAAGAAAGAGAAAATAAGTAATGATTATACTGAATTAATGAAACCTGAAATTAGGGGATTTAGTGAGATATTGAACAGTTACCAATGACAAGTGTCTCAATGCATCCAATCAGAGCCTTGGATCCTTCAAAATTTGAACGCGCATTCAGCCTCAGAAGGTAGCTTGTGAAAGGATGACAGATGTTTGATGGAGTGAACAGTACGCCTCTATCCTTGAAATGAAAAGTTCATATCTTCATAGATAGATTCTGAGGAAACTGTACTCCTAACTTCTGAAGACAAGTTGATCAGATGTTCACAGAAACCAATAACATTCTGAAGGTTAGAATATGCAAATAAAACATTTTATTCTTGACATAATTTCATGCTGAGATGTTTCAAAATGAAATTGAATCTATCTTCAAAAAGGGGTTTTGTAAATACATCAGCCCATTGATGGTCTGTGTCAATAAATTTTAAAGTGAGAATTCCTTTCTAAATATAATCCCTAATAAAGTGATGTTTTATTTCTATATGCTTAGCCCTAGAATGCAAAATTGGATTTCTGGATAGACATATGGCAGAAGTGTTATCACAGGAGATAGGAATGTTACTCTCAAATATGTTGAACTCTTCAAGTTGACTTTTTATCCAGAGCATTTGAGTGCTACATCCAGCAGCTGCTATGTATTCAGCTTCTGTTGTTGACAATGCTATTGTGGACTGTCTCTTGTTGGTCCATTATATCAGGTTGTCTCCCAGAAACTGGCAGCTTCCAGAAGTGCTTTTATGCTCTACTCTGTCTCCAGTAAAGTCAGCATCACAGTGTCCTACTAAGCTGTATTTATTGGATTTTCTATTAAAAAAACCCAGATTAGTAGTACCTTTCAGATACTTGAAAATTCGCTTAACTGTTGTTAAGTGAGATTCTCTAGGATCTGATTGGAATCTAGCACATAAGCAAACACTGAATAAAATATCAGGCCTTGAAGTCGTGAGATAAAGGAGAGATCAAATCATACCTCTGTAGATTTTATGTTCTACCTTTTTACTTACCTCTTCCTTTTCCAGAATGCACGTGGGATGCATTGGAGTCTTTGAGGGCTTACATTCTGAGAGGTCAAATTTCTTCAGAAGTTCTCTGACATATTTACTCTGATGAATGTAAGTTTCTTCTAGAGTTTGGTTTATCTGAATGCCCAGAAAGAATTTAAGTTCCCCTATTAAGCTCATCTCAAACTCTGCCTGCATGCACTTAGCGAAGTCTCTTCCCAGAGAAGGTTTAGTGGATCCAAAAATGATATCATCTACGTAAATCTGACAAACTAATATGTCATTATTAAATGTCTTATAGAACAAGGTTGTGTCCACTTTCCCTCTGGTGAATTCCTTTTCTAACAGGAAGTTACTTAGCCTTTCATACCAAGCTCTGAGAGCTTGTTTCAGACTATAGAGTGACTTCTTTAGTTTGAAAACATATTCTGGGTGTTTTGAATTTTCAAACCCAGGGGGTTGGTGCACATATAACTCTTCATCTATGTAACCATTTAAGAATGCACTTTTGACATCCATCTGATATAGAGTGATGTTATTATTTACAACAAAGGAGATTAAGAGTCTGATAGATTCTAACCTGGCGACTGGAGCAAAGGTTTCTGTATAGTCTATCCCCTCTTAATGACTGTAACCTTGTGCCACCAGTCGAGCCTTGTTTCTGATGACTTCTCCTTGCTCATTCAGTTTGTTTCTGAACACCCACTTTGTTCCAATAACGTTGAAACCTTTTGGTTTGGGAACCAGATCTAATACGTCATTTCTGATGAACTGGTTTAATTCCTCCTGCATTTCCAGAATCCAGTCATTGTCCAGAAGAGC
The DNA here is from genome assembly GCA_948472305.1 of Vicia faba. Lineage (NCBI taxonomy): Eukaryota > Viridiplantae > Streptophyta > Magnoliopsida > Fabales > Fabaceae > Vicia > Vicia faba. The sequence continues at coordinate 202,906,818 of OX451736.1, forward strand.
TTCATCAATTGTTGTTGGTTCAATCAGTGAGACCAGTCCTATGAGGGATTCTTTAGAGTTTCTGAATGTTGATCTCGTTCTGATTGGATCATCCTTCTTTCCCAGGATCTTATCTTCTGGGTGAGCTATGCTTCTTCTGGATAACCTTTTTGGAGTTGATCAACATAAGGTACTGGAGCACTTGTAACATTTCTTTCTGAAGTTGTTGGAGCGTCTCTGTTAGGAAATTCTGATGAGTTGTCTTCAGCACCTGTGATTTCAACTTCTATATCTGCAAAAGATTCATTCTGCTTTGACTTTTGAGGGTCAAGCTTATCATCAAATCTAACACTGATTGACTCTTCAACAATTTGTGTTTCTATATTGTATACTCTATACCCTCTTGAGCGTTCAGAGTATCCTAACATAATACACTTCTGTGCTTTAGAGTCAAACTTGTTCAGATGATCTTTAGTATTCAGAATAAAGCATGTGCATCCAAAAGGATGGAAATAAGAAATGTTGGGCTTTCTGTTCTTCCACAATTCATATGGAGTTTTTTCTAGAATAGGTCTTATAAAGATTCTATTCTGAATATAACACGATGTGTTAATTGCTTCTTCCCAGAAGATCTTAGCAATGTTAGTCTCATTGATCATGGTTCTGGCCATTTCTTGCAATGTTCTGTTCTTTCATTCTACAACTTCATTTTGTTGAGGAGTTTTAGGACAAGAGAAGTCATGCGAAAATGCCTTTTTCATTTAAAAAAGTTTCAAATTTTTTATTTTCAAATTCTTTACCATGATCACTTTTGACTTTGACAATTCTATGATCCTTTTCATTCTGAACTTGGTTACAGAAGCCAACAAACACAGAATTTGACTCGTCCTTGTGTCTTAAGAACTTTATCCATATCCATCTGCTATGGCCATCTATGATCACTAACCCATACTTCTTGCCACTGACAGACGCAATTTTCACTGGTCCAAATAAGTCTATGTGCGGAAGTTCTAATGGCCTAGAGGTGGAAACAACATTTTTAGCTTTAAAAGCAGGTTTTGCAAATTTTCCTTTCTGACATGCTTCACACAGAGCATCTGAGCTGAACTTCAGATTAGGAAGTCCTCTGACCAGATTGAGTTTGTTAATTTGAGATATTCTTCTCATACTAACATGCCCCAATCTTCTGTGCCAGACCCATTGCTCGTTGTTAACGGAAAGAAGGAATTTTACATTCTGACTTTTTAGTTCATAAAGTATTATCTTATAAATAATGTTTTTCCTCTTTCCATTAAATAGGATAATTCCATCTTTCTGACTAACAGCTTTGCATGAATTTGGATTAAAGATTATATCATAACCGTTATCACTTAATTGACTTATGGATAACAGGTTATGCATCAATCCATCAACTAAAAGCATATTATTAATAGAAGGAAGATTACCATTACCTATTGTTCCAGAGCCAATGATCTTCCCTCTTTGTTTGCCTCCAAAGCCCACGTAGCCTCCAGGTTTAAGTTCCAGGCTTTGGAACATATGCTTTCTTCCCGTCATGTATCGAGAGCATCCAGAGTCCAGGTACCATGACAGGTGTTTTAGCCTTGCTTCTAAAGATATCTGCTATATATATATATATAATTTTATCCTTAGGTACCCATACCTTTTTGGGTCCTGGTTTATTAGTTTTACCAAAATTCGGTTTGAATTTTGGTTTGGCAGAGTAATCATTACTAGTGTATTTTAGGTCATGTGTGTGCCCGTATGTGAAGTGTGATTTTAGTGGTGTGCATTTTATAACTAGGTCCATGACTTTCTTAGGTGGAGATACCTTACCTTGGTATCCTATTCCTTTTCTGCCCTTCTTGCTAACTCCATAGATCATTGAAGCCATCTTGCTTCTATCTATGTTTTTAGCCAGAAACTTCTGAAAGCTGTGATCATACTCTTTGATGATCTTATCAGTATTACTGGGAGCCTTTGAGATTATTTCCTTCTGAGAGTTTTGTAAATCATTTTATAATTTTAAAATATTTTCTTTTAACTCAGAATTTTCTAATCTAAGACTCTCAGTTCTTTAAGAAATTGCCAAGTCAAGCTGCAAAATTCCCCAAGGGTTGCACAGTGCAAAGGTCTCCTATACAGTCAAAACTAGGGTTTATGTTCTGATCAAGAAAATGAAGTTTTCAAAGGTCCAATCAAGTCTCATATGCCTACAAATATGGTCAAGTATCCTCATATCAAGTCTCAAGGCATTCAGCTCAAAATTACACAGTCAAAACCCTAAATTGCACTACAGTCAACTGTAGGGGCAAAATGGTCATTTGACAGTCAAAACTTCAAATTTTTGGTCAACATATCATTTTGAAGCCACAAACATCATTTGACCAATGCTTGATCATGATTCTCAAAATTTGGCTCAGAAATCATCAAGATGCAAAAGTTTCCTTATTTGGACAGCTGAAAAAGTCAACTGAAATTGACCAGGGCATAACTTTCACATGGATTATCAGAAAAATTCCATCCAAAGCTCATTTTGAAGAGAAAGACATTTCCTACAACTCATCTTCATACTTCAAGTCCAAGAAATGCTCTCACAAAAAGTTATCAATTTCAACAGTATAGGTCATTTTCAAAAGTCAACAAAAAGGGACTTTAAGTCAAAGGCCATAACTTGAGATTGGCAAATCAAAATGACATGGGACCAAAGACATTGGTTAGAGGACTCAAAGATCTTTCCAAAATGTCCACGAACATGAGGAAATCTTAAAAATTGAGCAAGTTATGCCTTGTGGAAGTTGGGAAATGTTTGGATATTTTGAAAAGTCAACATTGATTCAAATGACCTAAAATTGCTAATGGGCCCATTTTTCTTCCATGATTCATCATTCCAAGCATATGCACGACTACTTGGCCCAAAGGGAAGTATTTTCTCATTTTTTATTTATTTATTTGAATTTTTATTTATATTAATTCATTTAAATCAAATTAAATATAAGAAAAATACTAACCTAAGTTTTCAAATCTTTTTGTACATATTTCAGCCTCAAGATTTCGTGCCTAAGTCAATAAGGAAAGATTTGGAGCAAATTGATCATAATTGACACAAGAACACATGGAAAAGATATGAAAAAGATCTTAAGAAATCAAATTTTCAAAAACAATGAATGCCATTGATTTGATTGTTTTTTGTTAACCTAATGGACTCAGTACAAATGCTAGAACATAACCCTAATCATGTGAGAGGCGCAGCTGCTCAGAATACACCATAGCAAACTTGAATTTTTCTCTAAAGAACTCAAAACTGAAAAACACTTTTCAGGTGGATTCAAAGCACAAAAACTATTCCATTAGCTTCCTTAAAGGTTCCTGAACGTGTTCCAATCCATATCATCCATTCAAACTCCAAGAACTGGTATATTGAACCGAAACTGCATCAAGAAAATTCCACAATCGTGCATCATGATTTAAGCATTATTTGTGAAATTTATTCATTGATTCATGTTCATTATGATGTTTTGATGCTAACCAACATATTCAATTGCATTTTTGTGCGCTATATACGATTATGCCATGTTTAACTTTTAGGGTTTTCAGAGTTTTGAATTGGGGTTTTTCACCCAAGGAAAAATTAAGGCTTGTGACCACCACCATTCAATTCAGCGCATGGAGACGAAGAAGAACCACCCATCGCGCTGAATTTATGTGCCAAGGAGAGCTAATCGCTATTTTCTTTAAAACCCTCTAAACCCACGCGTGGAAAACCGTTGCATATTGCTTTTGTATTTCAGGAAAAATAAACATGAAGAAGAAGATGATGTCGTGGCAGGAATCAATTGGCACGTTTAAATTTCGCGCGTTTTCCAACCATAGACTTTTCTTTCTTTTTATAATATTTGTTAACTATTATATATTAAATACATGCGTAGTGGCTCAGTGGCACAGGTGTTGATTGGTGATGCTAGTGACCTGGGTTCGAACCCCAGGTCTGTGTTATCTCCATATTATTTTTCAGTAATGATTCCTATGCAGCGCCAGCGTTGAGATGTACCATGCATCCTCAAGAATTAATATCCACGCGTCCATCAGAATTAAACCAAAGGCTGAGATTGAAGGTACATCATATACCATGGTCAACGCATGTGCACGCTGCATGGAAAGGTCAAACGGATCAAGGTTATTGGGCCAGAATTTCACAATCAAACCTCCTAATTTGGGACTTCCACCCCCCCTGGTTTGCAATTCTTTATATTTTTCCTTATTGTTTTATTTTCAATTATTTTTTATTTCTCTTAATTATTATTTATTCAGTTAATTAATTATTTTTTTTACAAAATACAAAAACATCATAAAAATCAGAAAAGATGAAAAATATAATAAGTATTTTATTTTAATGTTTTCTTATAAATAAATGCATGTAAATAAATTTAGTTTAAATTAGGGTTTGCAACATTAATTCTTTTCATAAAAAGTCTAAAAAATGTAGAACTAGGTTTAATTGATAATTTTTATTCCTTTTAATTTTCCTTTTTACCATAATATTATTTATTTATTTATTTTTATAATTAAATTATACATAAATAACTTAGGTTTAAATTAGGTTAAAAACTTCAACATTTTTCTTAATAAACTTAAAAATAAATAGAATTAGGGTTAGTAGTTAATGTTAATTAATTCCTTTTTATTAAATCTCAAAATACATAAAAACACCAAAAACAAGCATTCCTTTAATTTTAATTCCTCATTAATTTAATTTCGCAAAAGGGTCCAACGCCCATATTCTTAATTGTTTAATTTCGCGTATTTATTTTATTTTGCTTAAATAATTATGTATCTCTCCCAAAGCCTTGTAAACATCTCGCACTTTTAATTCTTTTAATTCTTTATTTTTCTGTCAAATCGGGTCCGGTTTAATTTTGGCGATGTGGACCCGCGCCATTTGTAATAGCTTTAGATTTTACCTTTCCTCGCAATTTTTAACTGTTAAACAAAGCATGCAAGAATGAATGGCCTTAAATAAAAACAAGCGTAGGACACCAATAACATGACAAGACAAATAACTGAACATGACACACAAATCACACACCACCCCTAGGGTACGCCTCACTGTTGCCTTGCCTCGAAAGGTGATCGTCGAGTAGAGGATGTCTTAGTAAGTCCTCATGATCCGGGAACCTGGCATGAGGGTAGCTTCTAAGGTGTCTTCCCATTGCTCTGGTGATCACCATGTCCCGAACCTCGAATTGACCCGAACACCTCCAACGGTGGTGCTACCTACCTCTCAATGGTGGGATGGCACTACTTTAAAGGACATTTACACAGACGAATTCCTTAGGGTAGGTAGACGACTCGTGGATACTTGCTCTAAATTTCAAAACAAATCAAAAATACTTTTCACACCGACACTTTTCAAAAGCTTTCAAAGCAATTTTTCAAACACTCTGACACAAGAGTCGAACTGGAATTTTCAAAGAAACTTTTTTAAAACCCACAGTTGAAAAGCAAACAAACCATTTTTGAAAACACAATGAGCAAGTATCTAAGAGCCCATGGATAACCATGGATAGAAAGGGTGCTAACACCTTCCCTTTCTATAACCTACCTCCCGAACCGAGAGCAATCTCTTTAAGGAATTTTTCTGTGCTTTTGTCCTTTCCATTTGGAGAAAATAAAAGACGGTGGCGACTCTTGCTTCCGCGACATTTCGCGAACCAGCATTAAACAGTCAGTTCCAGATCCACCGATCACAGAACTGGCGACTCTGCTGGGGATAAACTTATAAAGTGGGGTGTACCTTAGGATTAAGATCACTGTGTTTTCAATTGTTTTCCTTGTGTGCTTTATTATTGTGGGTTGCTTGGGAGTTCTATAGATCCTAACCCGGATCTGGGGGATACCTTTCTTAGAAAGTAGCAACAAGGCTGTGAGGGAACTGTGCGGGGTATACCGACATGGTTGAAACAGTCTGCTACGTTGATGTGGCACTCTGGTGTGTACCGATAACCCTTGAGTTCAGTCAAGGAGAGTACGGGGCCTCCGCGTGGTGTCGTGAAGCATCAACAGACCTTAGGAACCTTAATTGAACTATCTTGGCCTCTTTAGGGTAGTGAGATAACTGACTTTGGTGCAGTCCGAGGTTGGTTGATACTCGATACTACACTCAATTGAGGGTTGCTTTCCTGGAATATTTCGGTCGCCAGTTCAGTGGCTAAATCGAGACGATGAACAATGAAAGCAATCCCGTGATATTGGGAACCTTAGAACCCGGTTACTTTGATTAGGACAGGTTGAACCCACCAACTTCAAGAGGGTACTACCCAGACCCCATGCTGGCCTTAAACCCTAAGGGCTTGTCTTGTGTGCCTTGTATGCCTTACATGTTTGTCTTTGTAAATATCTGTGGTGTGTTTAATCATAGCATCATGACATCATCCAGCATCATATGCATTGACTAACCATTTCAGGGGTTCGGATTTTCATCTTTGTTCTTGTTTTGTAGGACATGGAAACTGTTCGTAGAAAGACAATTCAAATCAATCTTGTAAGGATCCCTCCTCAGCTTAAGGAGCTTATATCCAGGATTCCCGAGAACTCATCATTCAGTGAAAGACATGGAAGCCTCATCAGCTTGGTCAACACCAACATTGAGGAAGATATGATTAAGGTCCTGTTCCAATTCTTTGATCCTCTGCATCACTGTTTCACCTTCTTGGACTATCAGTTGGTACCTACATTGGAGGAGTTCTCCCGGCTCCTGAAGATCCCTATCCTTGATCAGCTACCCTTCAACGGTACAGAAAAAGAACCTAAGCTTGAAGAGATTGCTAAAGCCTTGCACCTACAGTCATCTGACCTCAAGGGACATTGGGAGGTTAGAAGTGGTATCAAAGGGTTCTTAGCCAGGTTTCTGTTTGAAAAGGCCCTTGAATGTTGGAACTCCCTTGACTTGCAAGCTTTTGAAGAGGTTGTGGCCCTCCTTGTCTATGGTTTGGTGTTGTTCCCTAACCCAGATCAGCTTATTGATATCAGTGCTGTCCAGATCTTTATGTCCAGGAATCCTATACCTACATTGTTGGGGGACATCCTTCACTCATGTTACACTCGAGCCATGAGAAAAAGGGGTGTCCTTATGTGTTGCACTCCTCTCCTGGGAAGGTGGTTTATTTCGCACCTTCCACAATCAGTCTTGAAGAATGAACGGGGTTTGAGATGGTCACAACGGTTGATGACTCTTACACATGCAGATATACATTGGTGCCCTAGGTCCAGAGAAGATGTCACTATCATTGATCGTTGCGGGGAGTACCCTAATGTTCCTTTACTTGGAATCAGAGGAGGTATTACTTATAGCCCATGCCTGGCTTGGAGACAGTTTGGTTATGCTCGGAGGGATGGTCCTCATGACATGTTAATTCCTGACATAGTTTTTGACTTCGACAACGATACTCAAGGACTTCGCCAGAGATTTATCAGAGCCTGGAGGATGCCAAGTAGGATAGATAGCAAGACACTGGGGCACAGGAACTCCATCCCGTTGGAACCTTATCTCAAGTGGGTACGCGCCCGCTCTCAGAAGTTAGTAATGCCTTATCCTCACATGCTCCCAGTAATCAAAGAACCAGTCTTGGAAGGGGAAGTGTCCTACACCATTCAACATCCTGACATGCCCACATCCTGGGAAGAGATGCAGAAGAGCTGGATCCAGCTTAAGGAGGAAAGGAATTCTCTTGAGACTAGTCTACATGCCAGTGAAAAGAAGGTCTTGGAGCTCACCCGCCTGTTGCATGAGGAGAGGAACCTCAACACTTACATAGCTCCAAAGAGGATGCGTAGCATATTCTGGGATTGATTTGATTTTTGTACTTTTGCCCATGAGGCCTTGATGTATTAAACAATGATTTCCTTAATGATAACGTGTGTTCCTTTTTGTCTACAACAAATTTGAACTTTCGAACCCTGGAATGCATTGCATACGCATTTCATACATCATGTGCATAGCAGGTTTTTTCCCCTTTTCAGGTTGCTTACAGTTCTTCGCTGTTTATTTCAGCATCATGAATACCGACTCTGCATCAACTGAGACATCAATCAAGGCTCTTCAGGCGCAGAATGCGCAGTTTCAAGAATTAATCAAGGGTCTGGCTCAAGGCCAAGAAGAACTGAAGGCTATGCTCCTGAAGAAGGAGAAGAAGAAGAAGAGAAGAACTGTTCTGTTCAACTCGGGCCGAAGGTTTAACAATACTCTGCAACAGGAAGAGGCTGGTTCTTCTGTTGACAAGAATTCTCCTCAGGCAGAAGCAAGGGTTCCTAGTCCGGTAGTCTCCGACAACGAGACAGATTTTGATGAGGAGCAGTACCCTCCTGCAGAAGACAGATACAAGCAACTGGAGGACAGGTTGAAGGCTATGGAGGTTCAACAGGTACCTGGGCTGGATTTCGGAGATCTGGGTTTGTCAACTGGTGTGATCATCCCTCACAAGTTCAAAGCACCCTCCTTCTCTAAGTATGACGGGGCGTCTTGTCCCAAGCTGCATCTGAGGTCCTATGTTCGGAAAATTCAGCCGTACTCTGCGGATAAGAATTTATGGATCCACTTCTTCCAGGAGAGTCTTTCAGGGACTCATCTCGAATGGTTCTATCAGCTGGATGGGACCAAGGTTCGTAACTGGGAGGAGTTGGCTACTGCTTTCTACAAGCAGTATCAATATAATGCCGACCTTGCCCCTACACGTACTCAACTCCAGGGTATGTCGCTAGGTGCAAGCGAAGGTTTTAAAGAGTACGCTCAGAAGTGGAGAGACCTGGCTGGCAGGGTGCAGCCTCCGTTGACTGATCGGGAGTTGGTGGACATGTTCTTGGGGACCCTATCTGGGCCGTTTTTCAACCATCTCATTGGGAATTCTTCAGCTGGGTTCACTGATTTGATTCTAACTGGAGAGAGGATTGAAGCTGGGTTAAAGTCTGGAAAAATTCTGAAGGGTGCATCATCTAGTTCTGAGAAGAAACCCTTCAAGAAGGAGTCTAGTGCCGTATATGGTTCCAGGAAATCAGAGAGACATGAACACCGCCAATCTGTCAGTGCGGTAATGATTGCTAAGCCTGCTGCCGCTCCTCGGCCAACTAATCCTCAAAAAGTTGAAAGACCCCGGAGAGAGTTCACCCGCTTAAGCATGACCCTATCGCAGATCCTGCCACAGTTACTATCCACCAATTTGGTGACTGTCAGGGAGGCTCCGAAGTTTCCAAATACTGCATCTCCTAAGTACAACCCAAATGCTCGTTGTGCTTACCATTCAGATAGCCCGGGGCATTCTACTGATGACTGTTGGGCGTTAAAGAATAAGGTGCAAGACCTTATCGACGCAAAGGAGATACAGTTCGAAGCGCCTGCGAAGCCGAATGTAGTTACTGCTCCTATGCCTCAGCATGGGGTAAATGCTGTGGAGGAAGATGTTTATGCCATTTCTGTGGATGATCTAGCCACTCCTCTGAAGACTGTCAAAAAGAACCTGCTGCTGGCCGATTTATTTCCGGGTTGCAGTGAGGGTTGCCTATTCTGTGCGGTGTCCCTATCTGGTTGTCCCTTGCTAAAAATAGGCATCCAAAGCCTAATGGATAGCAAGGAGATTCTGTTTAAGAAGTCTGCTGTTCAGTTGGTTCCGATGGAAGAAGTTTCTGTGGTGACTATTTTCAATAATCCAATCCCGGCTCTCCCGAAGAAGCCCGTTCAAATCATGACCGTTGCACCTGTTATTATCACCGTTCCGGGGCCCCTGCCCTATGTATCTGATAAAGCTGTCCCTTGGCACTATGGGGCAGACGTATATGTAAATGGGATTAAACAAGAGTTCAACGCTGGCGCCAGCATTTGTGACATCACTTGCCCAGCCAAGGTTACCCGCAGTGGCAGGCTCTTCTCGCCTGACATTGCACCGCCTGCTGCCCGAAGACCGCTTCTCATAACCCCCGCAAGTGTACCTGTTCCTGCTGCTGATCCAATTGTTTCTCCTGCTGCCGAGTCATCCAATGCTCGGGGCAAAGGAGTTGAAGTTGAGCCTGCCCAAGTGGAGGCACCTGTACCGATAACTGCTGAGGCCTTCCAACAAGAGATGGAGGAGATTCTGAAGATTATAAAGAAGAGCGATTTTAATGTTGTGGAACAGCTGGGGCACACGCCCTCCAAGATCTCCATGCTCTCTTTATTGCTGTGCTCCGAGGCCCATGCTAAGGCCCTAATCTCGTTCCTCAAGACGGCCCATGTGCCACATGAAACCTCTGCAGTCCAGTTCACTGATTGCGTAGCAAATTTGACGGCAGACAATGGCTTGGGTTTCTCAGATGCTGACTTGACCGCAAAGGGAAGAGACCATAATGATGCTCTGCATGTCTCAATTGAATGCAGGGGCACCACCTTGGCACATGTGCTGGTTGATACTGGTTCATCTTTGAATGTGTTACCCAAGAAGGCTTTGGACCGTCTAGATTGTGAAGGCCTGGAATTAAAACCCAGCAATATCATCGCAGGGCCTTTGATGGTTCAAAGAGGATGGTTCATGGAGAGGTTGACATTCCGATTCGTGTGGGCTCTCAGGTGTTCGATTCCACTTTTTATGTGATGGACATCCGTCCATCTTACTCTTGTCTATTGGGTCGACCTTGGATACATAAGGCTGGGGCAGTGACCTCTACTTTGCATCAGAAGCTGAAGTACCCCGTCAGAGGGAAGATTGTCACTGTGCAGGGAGAGGAAGAATATATGGTGAGTCACCTAAACTCTTTCAGATACATTGAGATGGATGGGGAGTTTATTGAAACCCCCTTTCAGCATTTCGAGGAGGTGCTTCCAATTACAGCAGCGTCAGAAACAGCAGAAGAATTTGTTCCTTTGAAGATGGCTTCCCTAAAGGATGCCCGGGTTGTGGTTCAGAAGAATGAAAGTGCCAACTGGGGCAGACTTCCAGACTTTACTCAGAAGGTTGATAAGCTTGGGCTGGGTTTCACCACAGAAGGTCAGAAAGCTATGAGGAAAGCGAAGATCGGAAGACCTCCGGTATTTATTAAAAGTTCAGGAGTGAATGCTGTTGGGGAAGACCATGAAGTGGACGAAGCTGAATTCAACAGCTGGATCTATCCGACGGCTGAAGGCGGGTTGAACAATTGGATTGCTAAAGACCATACTCCTGTTACCTTTGTGACGCAGTAATAAATTCCTATGTTTTTGGTATCTGTAATAAACAATGATAAACTCTATGGCCCGGTGTCTTACCCGAGGCACCGTGGTTCTATTTGTGAGGGCATACAAACTGTCATTTCATATATCATGAATGAAAATCTTGGACGTTTTTTCGCATTGCAAATATTGTGCTCCTTTTCTGTCTTTCTTTTCCTTTACATAATTTTCAAAACAGCTGTATTTACACACACACTCACTCATATAGGTTCCAATCCACTCTGGATCTCACTGATAACAACTCTGCTACTGCCAATTATGACTTCGAAAATCCGATCAACTTAGCCGAAGACGAAGGTGAAGATGATTGCGAAGTGCCTGGCGAGCTTGCAAGACGGTTGCTTCAGGAAGAGCGGGCAATTCAACCCCATGAAGAGCCAGTGGAAACAATAAACTTGGGTACTGAGGCAGGCAGAAAAGAGGTAAAGATTGGTGCCAACCTAGAGCTCAGCGTGAAGCAACGGTTAACCAAGATGTTACATGATTATATGGAGATCTTTGCCTGGTCCTACGAAGACATTCCCGGGTTGGATACCGATATTGTGGTCCATCATTTGCCAACTAAGGAAGACTGCCCTCCAGTTAAGCAAAAGGTTCGTCGGATGCGTCCAGAGATGTCTGAGAAGATTAAAGCCGAGGTCATGAAACAATTTGATGCTGGGTTCCTTGCAGTGACTTCTTACCCTCAGTGGGTCGCTAATGTGGTGCCGGTACCTAAGAAGGATGGAAAGGTCAGAATGTGTGTCGATTATAGGGATCTGAACAGGGCCAGCCCCAAGGATGACTTCCCTTTACCTCACATTGATGTCCTTGTTGATAACACAGCTCAGCACAAGGTATTCTCTTTCATGGATGGCTTTTCAGGTTACAATCATATTAAAATGGCACCTGAAGACATGGAAAAGACTACGTTTGTTACACAGTGGGGCACCTTCTGTTACAAAGTCATGCCATTCGGGTTGAAGAACGCTGGGGCAACCTACCAACGTGCCATGGTTGCTCTATTTCATGACATGATCCATCATGAGATAGAAGTGTATGTGGACGACATGATCGCAAGGTCCCAGACTGAGGAAGAGCATCTAGATCATCTGCAAAAGTTGTTTGACCGGTTGAAACTATACAAGCTGAGATTGAACCCGAACAAGTGCACCTTCGGGGTAAGATCTGGGAAGTTGCTAGGCTTCGTGGTCAGTGATAAAGGTATTCAAGTGGACCCTGCTAAGGTCAAAGCTATTCAAGAGATGCCAGTTCCCAGGACAGAGAAGGAAGTCAGAGGCTTTTTAGGACGCCTGAATTACATTGCTCGATTCATCTCACATCTGACTGCTACCTGTGAGCCAATCTTCAAGCTGCTGAAGAAAGATCAGGTAGTACATTGGAATGATGAATGTCATGCTGCTTTCGACAAAATCAAAGAGTATCTCCAAGAGCCACCTATCCTTATGCCACCGGTTGAAGGGAGACCTCTGATACTATACCTGACAGTACTCGACAACTCAATGGGGTGTGTGCTGGGGCAGCATGACGAGTCTGGCCGAAAAGAGCATGCCATTTATTACCTTAGCAAAAAGTTTACCGACTGCGAGACCCGATACTCACTGCTTGAGAAAACTTGCTACGCTTTGGTGTGGGCTGCTCGCCGGCTGAGACAGTATATGCTGACTCACACTACTTTGTTGATCTCAAAAATGGATCCTATAAAATACATATTCGAAAAGCCTGCTCTGTCTGGGAGAATTGCAAGATGGCAAATGATCTTGACAGAATACGACATTCAGTACACGACCCAAAAAGCCATCAAGGGAAGTGTATTGGCAGACCACCTGGCACATCAAGCTGTAGATGATTATCAATCAATGAACTTCGAATTTCCGGATGAAAGCATCATGATTGTAACTGACTGTGAAGTACCTGGACCGGATGAAGGACCTGAACCAGGATCCCGATGGTCTATGCACTTTGACGGAGCCTCCAATGCTTTGGGTAATGGTATCGGCGCCATAATCATATCTCCACAAGGTACTCATACTCCACTCACTGCCCAGCTATGTTTCAACTGTACCAACAACATGGCAGAGTATGAGGCGTGCATCATGGGTCTTCAAGCTGCGATCGACCTAAGGATTAAGTTTCTAAGTGTCTTCGGAGATTCCGCTCTTGTGATCAATCAGATCAAAGGAGAGTGGGATACGAAACATCCAAACCCGATTCCTTACAGAGAATGTGTGTTGACCCTGATCCCCCACTTCACAGAGATAACCTTTGAGCACTTTCCAAGAGAAGAGAATCAGCTAGCGGACGCGTTAGCTACAATGTCTTCAATGTTCAAGGTCAAATGGGACAATGAGGCTCCCCGGATCATCATCTGGAAACTGGACGAACCAGCATACTGTTGTGATCTCGAAACTGAATTGGTGACTGAGAAGCCCTGGTACCATGAGGTGAAGAGATATCTGGAAGCTCAGGAATACCCTGAAGGTGCCTCTGTCAATGATAAGAAATTCCTGAGGAGGTTTGCAGCCAAGTTCTTCCTTAGCAACGGCATCTTATACAAACGAAACCATGATTCAACCTTACTGCGTTGTGTGGATAAGACTGAAGCAGAAAGGATCATGGAGGAACTACATGAAGGGACCTTTGGTACGCATTCCAGTGGACACACCATGGCTAAGAAAATCCTACGGGCAGGATATTACTGGTCCACAATGGAAGCTGATTGCTACCAACATTCCAGGACATGCCACAAGTGCCAGATTTATGCAGACAAAGTGCATGTTCCTCCAGTTCCCCTAAATGTTCTGACTGCGCCTTGGCCGTTTGCAATGTGGGGCATAGACATGATCGACGAGATTAAACCTACGGCATCTAATGGACATCGCTTCATCCTAGTGGCGATTGATTATTTTACGAAGTGGGTTGAGGCAGCATCCTATGCTACGGTAACCAAGATTGTCGTGGCACGGTTCATTCGGCACAACCTGATCTGTCGATACGGTGTCCCTGAGCGAATTATTACAGACAACGGTACCAATCTGAATAACAAGATGGTCGCTGAGCTCTGCGAACAGTTCAAGATATAGCACCACAATTCTTCTCCTTACAGACCGAAGATGAATGGGGCTGTAGAAGCAGCTAACAAAAACATCAAGAAAATCGTGCAGAAGATGACAGTGACCTATAAAGATTGGCACGAGATGTTAGCGTTCGCTCTACATGGGTACCGTACCTCAGCTAGGACGTCAACCGGGGCAACTCCTTTCTCTCTGGTTTATGGCATGGAGGCAGTCTTGCCGATCGAAGTACAAATACCCTCTCTCCGGATAATGAAGGATGCAAATCTGAACGAAGATGATTGGATCCAGACACGACTTGATCAGCTCAATCTCATTGATGAAAAGAGAGTCGCTGCTATCTGTCATGGTCAGACGTATCAGAAACGGATGATCAGGGCATTTAACAAAAAGGTCAGACCGCAAGAATATCAAGTTGGGGATCTGGTAATCAAGAGAATCATCCTTCCTCAGAGTGATCCAAGGGGCAAATGGACCCCTACGTACGAAGGGCCATTTGTGGTTAAGCATGTGTTCTCAGGAGGAGCCATGATATTAACCAACATGGATGGTGACGACCTTCCTCACCCCGCCAATGCAGACATAGTAAAAAAATACTACGCATGAAAAAAGACCCGCTAGGCTGACAGGCCTAGGCAAAAATTAGGGCTTCCCGTCGAACCAAAAGGGTTCGGGCAAAATGAAGGGATGAAAATGAAAAAATTTGTACACCCGGCAAGTCGAAAACCTGAAAAGGCGGCTTGGGCAAAAATGGGTATCCCGGTGGACCGAAAACCCGAAAGGGCGGGCTAGGCAAAAATTAGGGATAAAAGCGTAATACTATGTCTCATTGATCACTTTGCATCCAGAATCCGGTATCTACATCAAGTTCAGACGGCATCGATCAGTCAGCTTCACCTTCAACCAAGGTCATCAAGTGATGAGACGCTCGGAGTTATAAAGGCAATAGCAGAGTTGAAACCCAGTGGGATCATTCATTTCACACAGCTGTTTTATTTTGTACAAAATTTGTATAAACTCTTTTGTTCGGCGACGTTCCTCTTACTAGGACGTCAGCCTCTCGTATACAAAACGCCTATTTTCAGGCCATTCAAAATCAATACAAATATATTTTCAGTTAAACGTGCCAAGTGTTTTTCTTTTTCTGTTTTGTTTTGCGAAGAACGTCCAAGGTTCAATTTGTGATATATGCATTGACAATAATTTGCTAACTCATAAATATTTGCATACGAAACAAAGGAATTAATTGCAGGTGACACTAGACACAGGGGCAATAAAGAGTTGTCTGAGCAGTCTAATTGTTCTATCCTCCAAAGTACCAAGGTAGGTTCAGCTAAAGAACACGACCAGTACATATTAAATCCCTAGAGAGTGGTTCAGCAAAACAGTACACTCCTCTCCAAGCAAAATTATCAAATCTCAAGGAAGTTGAGTATCCTCCAGCCGATCTCAAACATTCCCCGACAGCAGGTATTCTTAACAAGCATCCCCGGCAGTCTTGGCCTAAAAGACTGTTCCCCGGAGGTACATCAAACATTCAAAGGAATCACTTCCCCCACAGCTCAAAACTCCCCAGAAGAGTCCAATCTAGTTTCCCCAGGGAATTTGGAATTCATCTCCCCAAGCAGTAAGCTTATCCCCAGTAAATTCTGGAAGCTTATCCCCTCGCAGAGCACGAACGCGTCGTCCGGCTTTATTTAAAGAGTTATTTCCTTAACAGGATATAACTGGGTTATCCTCAGCCGAAAGCCACGGAAAGAGCGTTCTCGACGAAGTCTTCTTACCCCAGCGAAGTCCATCAACACTTCCAACACCAAGGGTATCCCCAGCAAACTATTATCAACACTCAGCAAGGCATCCCTCTTCCCACAGAGTATTGCTTCCCAGCATGGTCGCTAGAGTATCTTTTCTCCCCGCAGAATCCTTCATTTGCCAAGTTATTCCCCAACGGAGTTATCTTCTCCCACCGGTATTCTTGCAGTTATCATCCCCAGCGGAAGCAAAATCTATTCTTCAACATCAACCCAGGATACGATTTCCCGGCACCCGTCAAGGATTCACTTTCCTAGACAAAAACATATATAAAACATCACATACATCATTATAGCATGCATAAACGCATCATATCATATGAATCTCATTTATGTTGAGAACATCATTGCTTGATCCACATCATGCATTACATATGACTGACTTTTACCTTTCAGGAAAGATGCAGTTGAAACTCTCAATCATATTTCAAGACCTAGACCGGTTCAGTTAAATCGACCTTAAGATTTTCCTGATGCTTATCCAGTCAAAGGCCTTCTCTGGTTCAGTCAGATCGACCCTAAGATCTCCCTGATGCTTATCCAGTTGAAGATATTCCAAGACCTTGTCCGGTTCAGTTAAATCGACCCTAAGATTTTCCTGATGCTTATCCAGTCAAAGGCCTTCTCTGGTTCAGTCAGATCGACCCTAAGATCTCCCTGATGCTTATCCAGTTGAAGATATTCCAAGACCTTGTCCGGTTCAGCTAAATCGACCCTAAGATTTTCCTGATTCTTATCCAGTCAAAGGCCTCCTCTGGTTCAGTCAGATCGACCCTAAGATCTCCCTGATTCTTATCCCAGTAGAAGACACCCAAGATTTTTCTCAACGAGCGTTGTTGAAGTTAAAGTCGCCCAAGGTTCTCTTACCATTCATGCTAAGGCAGTAACCATCCCTGGTTCATTCATTGCCATTTAAAGCTCCAGACTCAGCTCCTGTAACCAGTCAAGACATATCTATGCCAAGCATCTGAAAACCAGCTCCTGCAACGTGTCAGGTACTCATTTTTCTTTGCAGGTATGCAGGTTCTCGCTAAGGAATCTCTTACACGATCAACATCCAGATGGCATCTATAAGCCCATCATCCTATCCAGCAACCTCTAAATGGCATCTATAAGCCCATTCCCACCACACTGCCACTATGTGAGCGCAAATTTCTGGGCACTCTAGTGTTCAATCATCTTCTACCCTCGGATTACGAAAGGCACGTCAGCCAATCTGCATCCTCAGGTCTAAGAAGATTGAACAGGGGCAACTGTTGTACCCCAAAATTTGCCCTCCCATATTCTCCAAGAAATTGCCAAGTCAAGCTGCAAAATTCCCCAAGGGTTGCACAGTGCAAAGGTCTCTTATACAGTCAAAACTAGGGTTTATGTTCTGATCAAGAAAATGAAGTTTTCAAAGGTCCAATCAAATCTCATATACCTACAAATATGGTCAAGTATCCTCATATCAAGTCTCAAGGCATTCAGCTCAAAATTACACAGTCAAAACCCTAAATTGCACTACAGTCAACTGTAGGGGCAAAATGGTCATTTGACAGTCAAAAGTTCAAATTTTTGGTCAACATATCATTTTGAAGCCACAAACATCATTTGATCAATGCTTGATCATGATTCTCAAAATTTGGCTCAGAAATCATCAAGATGCAAAAGTTTCCTTATTTGGACAGCTGAAAAAGTCAACTGAAATTGACCAGGGCATAACTTTCACATGGATTATCAGAAAAATTCCATCCAAAGCTCATTTTGAAGAGAAAGACATTTCCTACAACTCATCTTCATACTTCAAGTCCAATAAATGCTCTCACAAAAAGTTATCAATTTCAACAGTATAGGTCATTTTCAAAAGTCAACAAAAAGGGACTTTAAGTCAAAGGCCATAACTTGAGATTGGAAAATCAAAATGACATGGTACCAAAGACATTGGTTAGAGGACTCAAAGATCTTTCCAAAATGTCCAAGAACATGAGGAAATCTTAAAAATTGAGCAAGTTATGCCTTGTGGAAGTTGGGAAATTTTTGGATATTTTGAAAAGTCAACATTGATTCAAATGACCTAAAATTGCTAATGGGCCCATTTTTCTTCCATGATTCATCATTCCAAGCATATGCACGACTACTTGGCCCAAAGGGAAGTATTTTCTCATTTTTTATTTATTTATTTGAATTTTTATTTATATTAATTCATTTAAATCAAATTAAATATAAGAAAAATACTAACCTAAGTTTTCAAATCTTTTTGTACATATTTCAGCCTCAAGATTTCGTGCCTAAGTCAATAAGGAAAGATTTGGAGCAAATTGATCATAATTGACACAAGAACACATGGAAAAGATATGAAAAAGATCTTAAGAAATCAAATTTTCAAAAACAATGAATGCCATGGATTTGATTGTTTTTTGTTAACCTAATGGACTCAGTACAAATGCTAGAACATAACCCTAATCATGTGAGAGGCGCAGCTGCTCAGAATACACCATAGCAAACTTGAATTTTTCTCTAAAGAACTCAAAACTGAAAAACACTTTTCAGGTGGATTCAAAGCACAAAAACTATTCCATTAGCTTCCTTGAAGGTTCCTGAACGTGTTCCAATCCATATCATCCATTCAAACTCCAAGAACTGGTATATTGAACCGAAACTGCATCAAGAAAATTCCACAATCGTGCATCATGATTTAAGCATTATTTGTGAAATTTATTCATTGATTCATGTTCATTATGATGTTTTGATGCTAACCAACATATTCAATTGCATTTTTGTGCGCTATATACGATTATGCCATGTTTAACTTTTAGGGTTTTCAGAGTTTTGAATTGGGGTTTTTCACCCAAGGAAAAATTAAGGCTTGTGACCACCACCATTCAATTCAGCGCATGGAGACGAAGAAGAATCACCCATCGCGCTGAATTTATGTGCCAAGGAGAGCTAATCGCTATTTTCTTTAAAACCCTCTAAACCCACGCGTGGAAAACCGTTGCATATTGCTTTTGTATTTCAGGAAAAATAAACATGAAGAAGAAGATGATGTCGTGGCAGGAATCAATTGGCACGTTTAAATTTCGCGCGTTTTCCAACCATAGACTTTTCTTTCTTTTTATAATATTTGTTAACTATTATATATTAAATACATGCATAGTGGCTCAGTGGCACAGGTGTTGATTGGTGATGCTAGTGACCTGGGTTCGAACCCCAGGTCTGTGTTATCTCCATATTATTTTTCAGTAATGATTCCTATGCAGCGCCAGCGTTGAGATGTACCATGCATCCTCAAGAATTAATATCCACGCGTCCATCAGAATTAAACCAAAGGCTGAGATTGAAGGTACATCATATACCATGGTCAACGCATGTGCACGCTGCATGGAAAGGTCAAACGGATCAAGGTTATTGGGCCAGAATTTCACAATCAAACCTCCTAATTTGGGACTTCCACCCCCCCTGGTTTGCAATTCTTTATATTTTTCCTTATTGTTTTATTTTCAATTATTTTTTATTTCTCTTAATTATTATTTATTCAGTTAATTAATTTTTTTTTTTACAAAATACAAAAACATCATAAAAATCAGAAAAGATGAAAAATATAATAAGTATTTTATTTTAATGTTTTCTTATAAATAAATGCATGTAAATAAATTTAGTTTAAATTAGGGTTTGCAACATTAATTCTTTTCATAAAAAGTCTAAAAAATGTAGAACTAGGTTTAATTGATAATTTTTATTCCTTTTAATTTTCCTTTTTACCATAATATTATTTATTTATTTATTTTTATAATTAAATTATACATAAATAACTTAGGTTTAAATTAGGTTTAAAACTTCAACATTTTTCTTAATAAACTTAAAAATAAATAGAATTAGGGTTAGTAGTTAATGTTAATTAATTCCTTTTTATTAAATCTCAAAATACATAAAAACACCAAAAACAAGCATTCCTTTAATTTTAATTCCTCATTAATTTAATTTCGCAAAAGGGTCCAACGCCCATATTCTTAATTGTTTAATTTCGCGTATTTATTTTATTTTGCTTAAATAATTATGTATCTCTCCCAAAGCCTTGTAAACATCTCGCACTTTTAATTCTTTTAATTCTTTATTTTTCTGTCAAATCGGGTCCGGTTTAATTTTGGCGATGTGGACCCGCGCCATTTGTAATAGCTTTAGATTTTACCTTTCCTCGCAATTTTTAACTGTTAAACAAAGCATGCAAGAATGAATGGCCTTAAATAAAAACAAGCGTAGGACACCAATAACATGACAAGACAAATAACTGAACATGACACACAAATCACACACCACCCCTAGGGTACGCCTCACTGTTGCCTTGCCTCGAAAGGTGATCGTCGAGTAGAGGATGTCTTAGTAAGTCCTCATGATCCGGGAACCTGGCATGAGGGTAGCTTCTAAGGTGTCTTCCCATTGCTCTGGTGATCACCATGTCCCGAACCTCGAATTGACCCGAACACCTCCAACGGTGGTGCTACCTACCTCTCAATGGTGGGATGGCACTACTTTAAAGGACATTTACACAGACGAATTCCTTAGGGTAGGTAGACGACTTGTGGATACTTGCTCTAAATTTCAAAACAAATCAAAAATACTTTTCACACCGACACTTTTCAAAAGCTTTCAAAGCAATTTTTCAAACACTCTGACACAAGAGTCGAACTGGAATTTTCAAAGAAACTTTTTTAAAACCCACAGTTGAAAAGCAAACAAACCATTTTTGAAAACACAATGAGCAAGTATCTAAGAGCCCATGGATAACCATGGATAGAAAGGGTGCTAACACCTTCCCTTTCTATAACCTACCTCCCGAACCGATAGCAATCTCTTTAAGGAATTTTTCTGTGCTTTTGTCCTTTCCATTTGGAGAAAATAAAAGACGGTGGCGACTCTTGCTTCCGCGACATTTCGCGAACCAGCGTTAAACAGTCAGTTCCAGATCCACCGATCACAATGAGCAACCGTCTCTCAAAAATGTAAATGATTTTTCCTTTAAGCTTGTTTATATAGGCATGGAAATCTTGTCCAACATAAAGCGTGATAATGGACACTCAATGTTATTTCCATATTGAGAAGATTCTTGTCTGAATGAAGCCGTTGCATATGATACTGTCTTAATTTCAAAGTAACGCTTCAGAACTAGAATCTTGCATGCTGCTTTTACTTTAGAACATTGATGACTCAGAGATGTGAAGATCTGATGGTATATTAGAATTCTGTTCAGAATCAGAGTATCCTTTACTTTAGCGCAGATTTTGATCATCATTCTTTAGAACATTCTAATTACCTCAGCTTGAAAGCTTTTGTAGCTTAACTTCTAATGTTGTTTCAGTCAGAACTTATGCATACAAAATAACACAAATTTAGAGTGCATATTTTTTCTTTGTGTTTGTTATCATCAAAACTCTAATTAAGGGTTGTAGAATCAAACTATGTTCTAACACCCTTTACTTGGCATTAGAGGGGGTATCACCTATAACCCTTGCTTAGCCTTAAGACAGTTTGGTTACGCCCGAAGGGATGGTCCACACGAGATGCTTATTCAAGGTTTGGTATTTGACTACGAGAGCGATGATCAAGGTTACCGTCAAAGGTTTATCCGATCTTGGAGGATGTTGAACAAGGTGGATAGCAAGATGCTAGGACACAAGAATTCCATTCCCCTCGAGCCTTACCTTAAATGGGTGCGAGCTCGTGCTCAGAAACTTGTGATGCCTTATCCCTCCATCTTACCAGTCATTGTGGAGCCTGTGGTCGAAGGGGATGTTCCCTACACTATCCTCCATCCCGACATACCTACCTCTCTCGAAGACTTACAAAAGGGTTGGGTCCAATTGAAGGAAGAACAAGATACTTTCGAGGCCCAATTCTATGCTAGTGAGAAGAGAGTCTTGGAGCTTATGAAGCAGTTATAAGAAGAGCAAAGTGTGAACGCTTATCTCGCGCCAAAGAGGATGCGCTCAGTCTTTTTATCTTAGAAAGCTATTTTGTAAGCCCAAGAGGCATGATGTAACCTTTCTTGTTTTGTTTGAATGAAAATTAACATTTGTTCATTATGTTGTCTACACAAATTTAAATTTCATTAATCCTTGAAATCATTTGCATGAACATATTCCATGCATCATGCCATGACAGGTTTTCGCATAACATGTTTCCTTATCTTTCTGATGTTTATTTTAGCAAGATGGATCTAGAGAAAACTGTGATGGATCTCCAAGCCCAGAATTCTCAGTTTCAGGAAGCTCTACTAGCCCTAGACAAGGGGCAGCAAGATATGATCGCTTTACTGGCCATTAAGAAGAAGCCAAAGAAGAAAGCCCTACTCAACATGGGTAGAAGGTTCAAGGAGACAATCTGTCAAATCCCAGTAGGAGGAGACTCGTCTGAAGAGGACGAGAACCAGGTCGGTGAAGTCAAGAGTACTCAATCTAATGGTCAAGAATTTGACGATGATTATTTCAACGAGCAGTATCCACCCGTTGATATCAAATACAAGAAGTTATAAGACAAATTGAAAGCTGTTGAAATCCAAGCCATCCCCGGTTTAGATTTTGATGATTTGGGTTTGATCTCTGGGGTAATCATTCCTCATAAATTCAAAGTACCAATCTTTGCAAAGTACGATGCGGTTTCTTGTCCAAAACTCCATTTGAAATCTTATGTGCGCAAGATACAGCCGTACAATGCCGATAAGAAGCTAACACTGCCGATAAGAAGCTATGGGTTCACTTTTTCCAAGAGAGCTTGGCTGGAACAAAACTCTAATAATTTTATCAGTTAGATGGTTCTCGTATCAACACTTGGGAGGATTTAGCTATTTACTTCTACCATCAGTATCAGTACAACACCGACTTGGCGCCAACGAGGGTTCAATTGCAAGATATGACCATGGGGAAGAATGAAGAATTTAAGGAATATGCACAAAAATGGAGAGAACTTGCTAGTAGGGTCCCACCTCCCTTGACCGATAGGGAACACATCGACATGTTCATGCGCACCTTATCTGGTCCTTTCTTTAATCTGTTGGTAGGCTGCTCTTCTTCTGGATTCACCGAATTAATCTTAACCGGCGAAAGAGTTGAGAGTGGCATCAAAAGTGGGAAGATCTATGTGGCGTCTACCTCCACCACAAATCCTATCAAAAAACCTTTTACTGCAAAGAAGGAAGTTAATGATGTGTATGGGGAAAGGGCCCATACCAAGAAGAATGATCGTCCGTTTGTCAATGCTGTACGAATCTCCAATCCAACTCCTACTCCAAGATCATATGCAAATCATCAACATTTTGAAACTCCAAGAAGACAATTTACAAGGATAGGCATGTCACTGTCTCAAGCCCTTCAACATTTACTCAAAGCTAATTTAATGACATTGCGCGATCCCCTAGCCAACCCTAACACCTCGTCACCAAAGTATAATTCGAACACAAAGTGTGCTTACCATTCAAACAGCCCCGGGCACGAGACTAACCACTGCTGGGCATTGAAGAACAAGATCCAGGATTTAATTGACAACAAGACTATTGAATTTGATCCTCCTCCAACACCGAATGTAATTACCGCTTCAATACCAAAGCATGACAAAGGTGTTAATGTTGTCGAAGATACAATTTTTGTTGCCTCTGTTGAAGAATTGACTACTCCGCTGAATGTAATCAAAAGCAATCTGTGATACGGTGGGAAAAATGACTTGGGTTTTGCGTTTGTTTTCGCAAATGTTTCGGTTGAGCAAGAGTCGCCACCGACTTTTTATTTTATCCTAAGGAAAGGTTAAAAAGCACAGCAAAAACCTTTGAGATGTTTTCTTGGGTTCGGGGAGTAGATTATAGAAAGGGAAGGTATTAGCACCATTTCTATCCATGGTTATCCATGGGCTCTTAGTTACTTGCTTAGATCAACTTGCCTTGATTTTCAATTGTTTGAAATGGTGCTTTCAATTGTTTGAAATGGTGCTTTGTGTGTGTGTTTGAAAATGTTTTGAAAAGAGGCCATTTGTTGTGGCAACCTTGGTAATGATTCATGTTTGAATGTATACAAAGGTTTACTTGTCTTTTGAAAAGTTTTCAAATGTTTTTGAAAGTTGTTTTGAAAGTGTGTTGTGAAGTGTGGTTTTGAAAAATAGGCAAGTGTGTTTGAAAGATTTGATCAAGTAACTAAGAGTTTTGTCTACCCCTAAATTTCTCAAAGATCTTTCCTATGTTTTTAATCCTTTTAACAATTTTGTTCCACCATTGTATTTGGTGGACAATCTTGTGTTAGGATGTTAACGGGACGGGCGCGGGTCATCGTTTAGACCATGATTGCAATGGTGCCAAGTGTCTTTGGACAACTTTTTCCTTTAAGGGACTTGATCATTTTTAGGCAACTTTCGAAAGCGTCATCGAGGGACTATGATCATTTTGAATTATTTTTGTTTTGCCAAAGACACCCAACATGCAACATGGCCCATTATTAAAGGCAACAAGTGGAGTAACCCTAGGGGTGCAAGTGTGATTGGTGTTGTCCATTTTCATGCTTTGTTATCTTTGAATTAGGTCAAGCTATTTGTTTGGTTGATTTTTGCATACAAACCCTAAGTCTATCATGGCATATTTAGAAAGCTTTAAAATGCGGAATTTAAAGGTCCTAAATTATTACAACACAATTATGGGATGGGGGGTACAAATGTTCAAATGGGGATATTTAGCAAGAAATTTAAATCTAAACTATTACAATCCAAATGGAATTTACAAGGTATTTAATTGTACAATAATTAAATTAAATAAAATAAATATGCAAGATGCAAAAAATGATTTTTATATGTATGTAAAAGTGTTTTTCATGTGACAAATAAACAAAAATAAAAAGGATAATTTTTTGATATTTTTCCATGTTTTAGGGCAAAACCCTAATTTTGTAAGTAAGAAGTATTTATTATTTATTATATGCAATATTTATTAATTATGTACAAAAAAATAAATAAAAAGGAAGTATATTGTAAGAAAGTGATTTTTGAGGTCAAATATTAATAAAAATAAAAATGTATTATTTTTATGTTTTTATCCTAAATATTCTAATAAATATATAAGTACATATATTATATATTAAATATATTAAATATGTACAAGAAATAAAATATTTATTATTTACAAAAAAAAAAAAGTATATTTTTTTAGGAAATGTTTTCAAAAGATAAAATAAAATGAAATCAGAAAATACAAAGTATTTTGTATTATTTTAAGTATTTTAAGTAAAAAGTAAATACCTATTTATTTACATATAAACTAAATGAAACAAAATAAATACCAAATAAAATGCAAAAAATGTGAGAAAAATATTTTTTATATTTTTTATATTTTGACAAAAAATAAACAAGTCAGAAACAAAAAGAAAAAAATCAAAAATGATAAAAATAAAACACAATGGGCCAAGGGGGTGTATGTGGAAAATAGGGGTGTAAACGGAAAAACAAAACTCAGGCCCAGCCCAAGTCTATCTTCTTCAACCTCCAGCCAATTTTGTTTGAAAATTCGCGCGCTTCCTTGCTTCAACAACAACTCCTGATTCTTTGATTTTCAGCCAAAACTCACAACATAAACTATGTAGAGCATTAAATCACGAATCCATACATATAAAAAAGTTGTTCTAACTCTCAGAAATGAGAGAGAATTTCCTCTCCCCCAATTTTTAACCTAAGTTTTTTTTAATGTTCATGTCTTAAATTCTCTCAGCACACACAAAATAAATGGAAAGTGAGGATATGGGTAGCTTCAGGGCCATGAGTAGAACATGTTTCATTCATAAACCTAAGCCTAACTCTTCCTAGATTGAGAGATAGAAGTCCATGTTTTTACCTGTTCATCTTGATTCGTGTGAAGCAATGGAGGTACTTTCAATGAAATGTGAGGACTTGTATAGCTTGCTTGAGGTCTAGGGACGCTTCCTCTATGCTTGGCTTGCTCTGAACCCTTCTGAATCAAGCTACAGAAGTCAACCTGCACAGATGAAAAATGAAAATGGCACACTTGCCTATGGCTGTTACAGTTCCAGTTCAATCCTTGGAATAGCTTCAATGGATGTTAGGGAGTGTGTTTGAAAAGGTTTCAGCCAAAACGCACGATAGGAATGGACTGTGGGATTCAAACTGCAGCCTATGCCCTGTTTTGCCACAAAACTGTGTTTTTCTGTATATGGAGGTTTGAGAGATGGTTTGGTCGTGTTTTAGGTTAGTTAGGGAGTATGGAAAGTGTTGAGAAAGTTTGTTTAGGCTTCTCTTAACAGGAACTCAATGTTGGACCTCTTTTGCAAAGTTGCTTCTTTGATAAGTAAGGAAGTGTGTATGGATAATGCAGGCCTGTACTACTCTCAATCTATGCTGCACATTTGAGTCTTGATCAGTGGGATATGTCCATGAATCTTGTTCCCAAAGATATGGCATGTACCTCTTAGATTGTAAACTTGACATAAAGCCATGCTTTACAAGAATGGATAAAGTACTTTTTCTAATTATGGACTAATCCTTCATGTAATGACCAAATGAGCAAAACAATACTAGAACACAATGGATTGGCATTCAATTATTGAGTGTGGATGAGATAAAAGGCCTGTAATCAAGTTGTTCAAGCTGAGTTCAAAAATGCCTAAGTTATGAACATGAAAATGGCCATGAACAAAGTGACTTTTGCCCATATTGACAAATTCGATTCTCCCTAACCACAAGGGTGTTTGAGAAGTTCTTTGATAATTTGGAAAGCTTGAAATGTGTACTACAATCCATCTTTGTAATGCAAGTTGAAATTCCAAGGGGAAGCATGTGAAAAATGGTCATGAAGTTAGGCAAAAATCCTGCCTAAAATAGGTCAAGAAATTTCTAAGTTAAGAATGTTTTGCACCCCTATTCCAAAAATCATAACTTAAGCTACAAGCTTCTTTTGAGGAAACTTTGTGAATAAAAGTTGTATATTTTTCAATGTACTACAACTTTCATGTTTTGAGTTTTGTTTGAATCCAAATTTATCTTGATGAAAAGGTGGGACAAAGTTAGGAAAAAATTAGGAAATTTTATAACTTAGAAAATTTCTAAGTTATGAAATTTCTTCATTTTAAACCCTAATTTGTAAATTTTGATTTCTTGATGAACAAGTTTCATAGTTTGACAAGTCTTGATGAAAAATGAATCTTGACACTTGATTTTGACCAAAAAGTCAAAGTTTGACTTTTCAGTATACAGTCAAATTTTGCTCAGTTGACTGGAAAATTCATCTGTCAATCTTGTGCATTTGGGATCTTTTGAACTTGTTGAATGTGTCAAGACAATGCCATTTGGTCCTTGAGTCCATATGTGAGCTTGGTTTGTCATTGTCTAGGTCAAATAGTCAAAAATTGCCTTTGTGCAGTTAAAACCCTAAAAATAACCATTTTGCCCTTTTGGTGATCTGATCAAATTTCTTGTGGATTTGTGATCCAAACTTGATCAAATGGTCCATATGAGTGCATAATGTTGATGTGGGTCAAAAATCATGAGGTTTGACTGTCAATTGACCACAGTTGACTTTTTCCGCAATACAGTTGATTTCTAGGTCAACTGTCCAATTGACTGGGCAAAGATTGGAATCAAGGCTTAAAACTTGGTAAGGATAAACTTATGAGTCCAACATGAAGCATGAAAGTCAATTTGGGTATTTTAGGTCAAAACATCTTTGTGCAAACTCAAACCCTAATTTTGGTCAACAGTGCAAGGAGAAGTCTTGAGCAGAGTAAACCCTCACTTGATCTTGAGCTCCAAGGGTCTTGGGATGAGAAAATGTTGAAGAAATGGGAGGGCAAATTTTGGGGTACAACAGTTGCCCCTGTTCAATCTTCTTAGACCTGAGGATGTAGATTAGCTTGCGTGCCTTTCGTGATCCGAAGGTGGAAGATGATTGAACACTAGAGTGCCCAGAAATTTGCACTCACATACTGGAGTATTTATGTGATGTCGGAAATGGGCTTATAGATGCCATTTGAAGATAGGATGGATAGGAGGATGGGCTTATAGATGCCATCTGGGGGTGTGACAGAATCTTGTCGGGAATGGGCTTATAGATGCCATCTGGGGGTGTGACAGAATCTTGTCGGGAATGGGCTTATAGATGCCATTTGGAAGTGTTGATCGCGTAAGAGATTCCTTAGCGAGAACTTGCGTGTTTTGAGAAAGAAAGATGGTTTCCTGGCTTGCTAAAGGTGTTGATCTTCAGTCTCTTCATGCAAATATGCCCTGGCTAGATATAGGTATCGAATCTACAATACTACGCTCACAGATATGCCCTGGATAGATACAGGAATCGAATCCGGAACTTCAAAAGGTTGCTTACAGACGTGCCCTGGCTGGATACAGGTATCGAATCTCTAAACTCTTCATGCAGATGTGCCCTGGCTGGATACAGGTATCAAATCTACAATTAATCACTCACAGATATGCCCTGGCTAGATACAGGTGTCGAATCTGAAAATTGTCGTCTACAGATGTGCCCTGGCTGGATACAAGAATCGGATCTGGAAACTCTTCATGCAGATATGCCCTGGCTAGATACAGGTGTCGAGTCTACAATCAAATACTCACAGATATGCCCTGGCTGGATACAGGAATCGAATCTGGGATTGGTCGTCTACAGATATGCCCTGGCTGGATACAGGTATCGAATCTCTAAACTCTTCATGCAGATATGCCCTGGCTGGATACAGGTGTCGAATCTACAATCAATCACTCACAGATATGCCCTGGCTAGATACAGGTGTCGAATCTGGAATTGCGATAGTTGATAGTAATCATTTTTGGATTGAACTTTTTCCTGAAAAGGCAAAACATTAGTTGTATGCAATGTCATGATGTATGAGATGCATGATGTCATGATGCTCAAAGTGAGATAGTGTTGTATGCACTTTATCATGTATGTAAACAGGATGTATGAAATGTGAAATGTCTATGAATGTATTTTCGTCTAGGAAAATAAATCCTTGACGAGTGTCGGGAGTTTGTGGAATCCTGGGCTGATGTTGAAGAATAGAGTTCTTCGCTTCCGCTGGGGATGATGGTTGCAAGAATAAACCGGTAGGAGAAGATGACTTCGTTGGGGAATAAACTTGTTGGAGAGATTACTCTGCGGGGAATTACTCTATGGGAAGAGATACTTCGCTGGGGTTTTGATGAGAGCTCCGTTGGGGATTCCACTGATATGTTATGTTGGGGAATTTGATGAACTCCGCTGGGGAATTGGAAGAACTTCGTCGAGGACGATCTTTCCGTGGTAATTAGCTAAGGATAACCCAGTTATACCCTGGTGGGGAAATAACTTTTGAATGAAACCGGGGAGAGACGTTCGTACTCTGCAGGAGACAAGCTTCCAAAATCTACTGGGGACAAGCTTCCAAAATCTACTGGGGATAAGCTTCCAGAATCTACTGGGGATAAGCTTCCAGAATCTACTGGGGATAAGCTTCCAGAATCTACTGGGGAGGATGATTCCACTTTCCTGGGGAAACCTCGGATTGTATCGGGGAATAGTTCCACTGGGGTGTCTGTATTCCGCCGGGGAACAATCTTATATTAAGACTGTCGGGGATGCTTGCTGAGGAATGTCTATATTCTGCTGGGGAATGTTGAGATCTTATGGGGATACCCAACTTCCTTAAGGCTGACAGTAGGCTAAATCTGCTTGAGGAGAGTACCGCTGACTTGCTAGGGGAACATTATGCCTTTTTAGGGTTGATGGGAGACCAATTCTGCCTGGGGAGAGTATTGCTAAATCTGGTCCTACTCTGTGGGGAGTTGAGGTAACTTGGTTACATTCTTCAGCCGAACCTACCCTGGTACCTCGGTGGACAGAGCAACTAGATCGCTTAGACAATTCTTTATTGCCCCTGTTTCTGATGTCATCTGTAATTAGTCCTTTGTTTCGTATGCAAATATTCATGATTAGAAATTAATGTCAAATGCATATATCAAAAATGAACATTGGACGTTCTTCGCAAAACAAAACAGAAAAAGGAAAAACGATGGGTAATTTGTCTGAAAATTTGAACTTGTATTGATTTTCGAATTTGCCTGAAAATAGGCGTTTTTGTACAAGAGGTTGACGTCCTAGTAAGAGAACGCCGCCGAGCAAAAATAGAGTTTATACAATTTTGTGAAAAGGAAACAAAACAGCTATGTGAAAAATAATCCCACTTGGTTCCAACTCTGCTATCGCCTTTATGTCTTCAAGCGTCTCATCACTTTGAAGATGAAGCTGATTGATCGATGTCGTCTGAGCCCGATAGCTGATGCCGAATTCTGGATGCAAGGTGATCCAATGGGACATAGTATTACGCTTTATCCCTAACTTTTTCCTAGACCACCCTTTCGGGTTTTCAGTCCACCGGGATACCCATTTTTTCCCAAGCCGCCTTTTCAGGTTTTCGAATTGCCGGGTGTATAGATTTTTTTTTTATTTCGTCCCTTATTTTTGCCCGAACCCTTTTGGTTCGCCGGGAAGCCCTTATTTTTGCCTAGGTGTGTCAACCTAGCGGGTCTTTAATTTCATGTGTAGTATCTTTTTACTATGTCTGCATTGGCGGGGTGAGGAAGGTCGTCACCATCCATGGTGGTTAGAATCATAGCTCCTCCTGAGACGATATGTTTAACCACAAATGGCCCTTCGTACGTAGGGGTCCATTTGCCCCTGGGATCACTTTGAGGAAGAATGATGCTCTTGATTACCAGCTCTCCGACTTGATACTCTTGCCGTCTGACCTTTTTGTTAAATGCCCTGATCATCCGTTTTTGGTACGTCTGACCATGACAAATAGCAGTGTGTCTCTTTTTGTCAATTAGGTTTAATTTATCAAGCCGAGTCTGGATCCAGTCATCTTCACTCAAACCTGCATCCTTCATTATCCGGAGAGAGGGTATCTGGACTTCAATAGGCAAGACTGCCTCCATGCCATAGACCAAGGAAAAGGGAGTTTCCCCTGTTGATGTCTGTGCTGAGGTACGGTACCCATGGAGAGAAAACGGTAACATTTCGTGCCAATCTTTGTAGGTCACTGTCATCTTCTGCACAATCTTCTTGATGTTCTTATTCGCTGCTTCTACAGCCCCATTCATCTTCGGCCGGTAGGGAGAATATTTGTGGTGCTGTATCTTGAATTACTCGTAGAGCTCAGTGATCATCTTGTTGTTAAGATTGGTACCATTGTCCGTAATGATCCTCTCAGGTACACCGTATCGATAGATCAGGTTGTGTCGAATGAACCGTGCCACGACGTTCTTGGTTACGGTAGCGAAGGAGGCTGCTTCGACCCACTTTGTGAAGTAATCAATCGCTACTAAGATGAAGCGATGCCCGTTGGATGCCATAGGTCTGATTTCGCCGATCATATCAATGCCCCACATTGCAAAAGGCCAAGGTGCTGTCAAAACATTCAGAGGAACCGGATGAATATGCACCTTATCAGCATAGATCTGGCATTTATGACAAGTTCGAGAATGCTGATAACAGTCGGCTTCCATTGTGGACCAGAAATATCCTGCCCGAAGGATTTTCTTTTCCATGGTATGTCCACTGGAATGTGTTCCGAAGGCACCTTCATGTAGCTCTGCCATGATCCTTTCTGCTTCAGTCTTATCCATACAACGCAGTAAGGTCGAATCATGGTTTCGCTTGTAGAGAATGCCATTGCTAAGGAAGAATTTTGCCGCAAACCTTCTCAGGAACTTCTTGTCATTAACAGATGCACCTTCGGGGAATTCTTGAGCTTCAAGGTACCTCTTCACTTCATGATACCAGGGTTTTTCTGTTACCTCTTTGGTCTCGAGATCGCAGCAATATGCAGGTTCATCCAATTTCCAGATAATGATCCGGGGAGCCTCGTTGTCCCATTTGACTTTGAACATAGAAGACATCGTAGCCAATGCGTCTGCTAACTGATTCTCCTCTCTTGGGAAGTGTTCAAAAGTTATCTCCTCGAAGTGGGGAAGCAATGTCAACACATACTCCTTGTAAGGAATAAGATTTGGGTGTTTCGTATCCCACTCGCCTTTGACCTGATTGATCACGAGAGCGGAATCTCCGAAGACACTCAGAAACTTGATCCTTAAGTCAATTGCAGCTTAAAGACCCATGATACATGCCTCATACTCTGCCATGTTGTTGGTGCAGTTGAAACATAGTCGGGCGGTGAGTGGAGTATGAGTGCCTTTAGGGGATATGATCACAGCGCCGATTCCGTTACCCAAAGCGTTCGAGGCTCCGTCAAAGTGCATAGACCATCGGGATCCTTCCTCAGGTCCTTCATCCGGTCCAGGTACTTCACAATCAGTCACTACCATGATATCCTCGTCTGGAAATTCAAAGTTCATCGACTGGTAATCGTCCACTTCCTGATGTGCCAAATGGTCTGCCAACACACTTCCCTTGATTGCTTTTTGAGTCGTGTACTGGATGTCATATTCTGTCAAGATCATTTTCCATCTTGCTATTCTTCCGGACAAGGCAGGCTTTTCGAATATGTACTTGATTGGATCCATTTTTGAAATCAACAGAGTAGTGTGAGTCAACATATACTGTCTCAGCCGGCGAGCAGCCCATACCAAAGCGCAACAAGTTTTCTCGAGCAGTGAGTACCGGGTCTCACAGTCGGTAAACTTTTTGCTAAGGTAATAAATAGCGTGCTCTTTTCGGCCAGACTCGTCATGCTGCCCCAGCACACACCCCATTGAGTTGTCAAGTACTGTCAAGTATAGGATCAGAGGTCTCCCTTCAACTGGCGGCATAAGAATGGGTGGTTCTTGGAGATACTCTTTGATTCTTTCGAATGCGGCCTGACATTCATCATTCCAACGTACTACTTGATCTTTCTTCAGTAGCTTGAAGATTGGTTCATAGGTAGCAGTTAGATGTGAGATGAATCGGGCAATGTAATTCAACCATCCTAGAAAGCCTCTGACTTCTTTCTCTGTCTTGGGAGTTGGCATCTCTTGTATGGCTTTCACTTTGGCAAGGTCCACTTGAATGCCTTTGTCGCTTACGACGAAACCTAGCAATTTTCCAGATCTCACCCCAAAGGTGCACTTGTTTGGGTTCAACCTTAGCTTGTACAACTTCAGACGGTCAAACAGCTTCCGTAGATGGTCAATGTGTTCCTCCTCAATTTGGGACCTTGCAATCATATCGTCGACATATACTTCTATCTCGTGATGGATCATGTCATGGAACAAAGCAACCATGGCACGTTGGTAGGTTGCCCTAGCATTTTTCAACCCAAAAGGCATGACCTTGTAGCAAAAGGTGCCACACTGAGTAACAAAAGTGGTCTTCTCCATGTCTTCAGGAGCCATCTTGATCTAATTATAACAAGAGAATCCGTCCATGAAGGAGAATACTTTATGCTGAGCAGTGTTGTCAACCAGAACGTCGATATGAGGCAGAGGGAAATCATCCTTAGGGTTGGCCCTGTTTAAATCCCTGTAATCAACAAACATTCGGACCTTACCATCCTTCTTCGGCACTGGAACCACGTTGGCAACCCACTGAGGATAAGAAGTCACTGCTAGAAACCCGGCATCAAATTCTTTCATAACCTCAGCTTTGATTTTCTCGGACATTTTTGGACGCATACGGCGGACCTTCTGTTTTACCGGAGGGCATTCTTCCTTGGTAGGAAAGTGATGAACCACAATGTCGGTATCCAACCCAGGCATGTCTTCGTAAGACCAGGCAAATATTTCCACATAGTCATGCAGCATCTGAATCAACCGTTGTTTCACACTGAGCTTTAGATTGGCACCAATCTTGACTTCCTTTCTGTCTGTCTCAGTACCCAGATTTACCGTTTCCACTGGCTCTTCATGTGGCTGAATGGCCCTCTCTTCCTGGAGTAGCAGTCTTGCAAGCTCACCAGGAACTTCACAATCATCTTCACCTTCGTCTTCGGCTAAGTTGATCGGATTTTCGAAGTCATAACTGGCAGTAGAAGAGTCGTTACCAGTGAGATCCAGAGTGGATTGGAACCTGTATAGGTGAGTGTGTGTAAATATAGTTGTTTTGCAATATATAATAAAGAAAGAAAAGGAGCGCAAGATTTTGAAATGCAACAAACGTCCAATGTTTTTATTGATGATATATGAAAATGACACACAAAAGCCCTCACAAATGAAGCCACGGTGCCCCGGGTAAGACACCGAGCCATAAAAGTTTCAAAATATTGTCTGTTACAAATTCAAAACAAAAGAGTTCATTACTGAGTGACAAAAGTAATAGGTGTGAAGTCTTTGGCAGTCCAGTTTCTTGGTCCACCGTCGGTTGTTGAGTAGATCCAGCTATCGAATTCAGACTCCTCCACGTCGTCTTCAATAGCATTTACTCCCGGATTGGTGATGAACACAGGAGGTTTTCCAATCCTTGCCTTACGAACAGCCCTCTGAGCTTCTGCAGTGAAACCCAGACCAAACTTGTCAGTCTTTGGAGTGAAGCCAGGAAGTCGGCCCCAGTTTTCACACTCACCCTTCTCAACCACAGCCCGGGCATCCTTTAAGGAAGCCATCTTCAAAGGAGGGTCTTCAATCACAGTTTCAGCTGATGCCAGTGTCTGAGGCACCTCTTCAAAGTGCTGGAACGGAGTCTCAATGAATTCCCCATCCATCTCTATGTATCGGAACGAGTTGAGGTGGCTGACCATATATTCTTCTTCCCCTTGCACTGTCACAATCTTCCCTCTGACCAGGTACTTAAGCTTCTGATGTAGTGTGGAGGTCACAGCTCCAGCCTTGTGGATCCATGGATGACCCAGAAAACAAGAATAGGATGGTCGGATATCCATCACATAGAAAGTAGAATCAAAAACTTGAGAACCAACCCTGATTGGAATGTCAACATCCCCATGTACCATCCTCTTGGACCCGTCAAAGGCCCGGACAACAATGTTACTTGGCTTGAGCTCTAAACCCTCACAATCCAGCCTGTCTAGGGCCTTCTTGGGTAATACGTTCAATGAAGAACCGGTGTCTACCAACACATGGGCAAGAGTAGTGCCCCCGCATTCAATGGAGACATGCAGGGCGTCGTTATGGTTCTTTCCTTTGGCAGTCAGATCGGCGTCAGAGAAGCCCAACCCATTATCGGCAGTCAAGTTGGCCACACAATCGGTAAACTGATCAGCAAATGTTTCTTGTGGCACATGGGCCGTCTTCAGGAATGAAATTAGGGCCTTGGCATGGGCCTCTGAACACAACAACAGTGATAGCATAGAAATTTTTGATGGGGTGTGTCCCAACTTCTCAACTACATTGAAATCACTCTTCTTAATGATCTTGAGAATCTCTTCCATCTCTTGCTGGGAAGCTTCAACAGTGGTTGTCTTTGGTGCCTCCGTCAGGGCAGGCAAATCAGTAGCAATCCCTTTGCCCCGAGCGTCAGATGACTCGGCAGCAGGGGTAGAAACAGGAACTTGATCAGGAAGGGGAGCAGGCACGCTTGCAGGTGTGATGATAAGAGGTCTCTAAATAGCTGGCGGCGCAATATCTGGTGAGAACAGCCTACCAATGCGAGTAACTTTGGCAGGCTCAGTGATGTTACTGACGCCGGTACTAGTATCAAATTCTTGCTTTACTCCAAGAACATAAACATCGGCCCCATAGTGCCATGGGACAGCTTTGTCGGATGTATAAGGGAGAGGCCCCAGAACAGTGATGATGATAGGAGCAATCTTCTGAGTGGACATGATTTTGACAGGCTTCTTTGAGAGAGCCTTAGGAGGGTTGTTGAAAATAGTAACAATAGAAACTTCTTCAGCAGGAATAGCAATCTTCTCGAACAAGATCTCTTTGCTATCCATCAGGCTTTGGATACCTGATTTCAGCAAAGGACAACCAACAGGTGAAACAGCACATAGAAGACAACCTTTACCACATCCCGGAAATAAACCGGCTAGCAACAGGTTCCTTTTAACAGTCAATAACGGAGTAACAATCTCTTCCACGGAGGCTACGTACCGATCTTCTTCCACAACATTCACTCCATGCTGGGGCATGGGAGCAGTCACAACATTGGGCCTTTCGGGCGCCTCGAACTGTATTTCTTTAGCATCAATAAGGTCCTGAACCTTATTCCTCAGAGCCCAGCAATCATCCGTAGTATGCCCCGGGCTATCAGAATGATAAGCGCAACAGGCATTGGGGTTGTACTTTGGAGAAGCTGTGTTCACTACCTTCGGAGCTTCTTTGACAGTTACCAGATTGGTTGACAGTAGTTGCGGCAAAATCTGAGACAGGGTCATGCTGAGCCGAGTGTACTGCCTTTTGGGCCTCTCACCCCTTGGTTGGTTGTATTGCTGAGGAGCAGCAGCAGGCTTTGAAATTACCAACGCGTTGACAGCTTGGCGGCGTTCCGGTTTAATTTGTCTTCTGGGACCATAAACAGCACTGGCTTCGTTCTTGAAGGGCTTCTTTTCAGCATTCGCGGAGGCACCCTTCTGTATCTTCTCCGACTTGATACCAGCTTCTATCCTCTCACAAGTCAGAATGAGGTCTGTAAACCCAGCAGAAGAATTACCAATCAGATGGTTGAAGAACGGACCAGACAGGGTCCCCAGGAACATGTCAACAAGTTCACGGTCAGTCAGCGGTGGCTGCACCCTGCCAGCCAGGTCTCTCCACTTTTGCGCATACTCCTTGAATCCTTCGCCCGTCCCCAGTGACATACCCTGAAGTTGGGTACGCGTGGGAGCGAGGTCAGAATTGTACTGATACTGTTTATAAAATGTAGTAGCCAAGTCTTCCCAGTTTCGAATACTGGCTCTATCCAGCTGATAGAACCATTCGAGTTGACCCCCTGAAAGGCTATCCTGAAAGAAATGGATCCATAGGTTCTTGTCTGCAGTGTAAGGTTGGATCTTCCTTACATATGATCTGAGATGCATTTTTGGGCAAGACAGCCCGTCATACCTTGCAAAGATTGGCACTTTGAACTTCGGGGGGATCACAATTCCAGTAACTAATCCCAAATCTTCGAAATCTAAGCCGGGAACTTTCTGCAGCTCCATAGCTGCCAACCTGTCTTCCAACCCCTTGTACTTGTCATCGGCGGGCGGGTATTATTGCTCAGAGTAGTCTTCGTCTTCTTCAGCCTCTCCTTCTTCAGCTTCGGATTTGGAAGGTACCGCAGCCGCATTCCCTTTACTGGTTCGCTCTTCAGATGTAGGGGGAAATTCAAGAACTCTTCTGGCTTCACCCTCAAACCTTCTTCCTAGGGTAGCCACCCCGATTCTTTTTTTCTTCTTTTTCACTTACTCTTTGTTCCCAAGCAGGGCTTTTAGATCCTCCTGACCCTTAGCCAAGGTCATCAGGAGATGTTGAAACTGTGAGTTCTGAGACTGCAAGTCCTTGACCGTCTGTTCGAGATCCATCTTACTGAAATAAACAGCAGAAAGATAAGGAAACCTGGTGTGGAGACCTTCTTATGCGCATGATGAATGATATGCTTATGTATGCAATGTGTGATCGGTGGATCTGGAACTGACTGTTTAACGCTGGTTCGTGAAATGTCGTGGAAGCAAGAGTCGCCACCATCTTTTATTTTTTCCAATGTGGAAAGGACAAAAGCACAGAAAAATTCCTTATAGAGATTGCTCTCGGTTCGGGAGGTAGGTTATAGAAAGGGAAGGTGTTAGCACCCTTTCTATCCATGGTTATCCATGGGCTCTTAGATACTTGCTCATTGTGTTTTCAAAAAATGGTTTGTTTGCTTTTCAACTGTGGGTTTTAAAAAAGTTTCTTTGAAAATTCCAGTTCGACTCTTGTATCGGTCCTCAAGAGTGTTTGAAAAATTGCTTTCGAAAGCTTTTTGAAAATGTGTTGGTGCGAAAAGTATTTTTGATTTGTTTTGTTTTGAATTTAGAGCAAGTATCTATGAGAACCTACCTACCCTAAGGAATTTGTCTTTGTAAATGTCCTTTAAAGTAGTGCCATCCCACCATTGAGAGGTAGGTAGCACCACCGTTGGAGGTGTTCGGGTCAATTCGAGGTTCGGGACATGGTGATCACCAGAGCAATGGGAAGACACCTTAGAAGCTACCCTCATGCCAGGTTCCCGGATCATGAGGACTTACTAAGACATCCTCTACTCGACGATCACCTTTCGAGGCAAGGCAACAGTGAGGCGTAACCTAGGGGTGGTGTGTGTGCCGTTTTCATTTGTATTTATCTTGTCATGTTATTGGTGTTCTACGCTTGTTTTTATTTTGTCCATACATTCTTTCATGCTTTTATTTAACAGTTAAAATATTGCGGAAAAGGTAAATTCTAAGATATTACAAAAGGCGCGGGTCCACATCGCCAAAATTAACCAGGACCCGATTTGACGGAAAATAACTAAAGAAATTAAAAGTGCAAGAAGTAATTAAAATGTTACAAGGCTTCGGGAGAGATACATGAATATTTAAACGAAATAAAATAATATGTGAATTAACAATTAAATCGAAACGAGGGCGTTGGACCCTAAAATTAAATTAATGATGAAGTTAATTAATTAAAAAGGAAGCAAGAATTTGTTTTTTTTTTTGGTATTTTATGATTTTTAGGATTTAAAGGAAAAAAGAATTAATTAAAATTAAAATAAGATGCAAACCCTAATTCTAATTATTTTTTAATTTATTAAGAAATATTGAAGTTTTTGACCTAAATTAACCCTAAGTTATTTTTATGCAAATTTAATTATAAAAAGTAAAATATTTAATTATTTAATATATTTATGAAAGAAAAATAAAAAGAATGAAAAATTATTAATTAAACCTATTTCTACATTTTTTAGATTTTTGTCAAAAGTATTAAAATTAAAACCCTAATTTAAAACTAATTAATTTACATGCATTTATTTACAAAAAGTATTAAAATAAAATATTTATTATATTTTTTATCTTTTCTGATTTTTATGCATTTTTTATATTTATGAAAATAAGTAATTAATTTAAACAAATAATAATTAAAAGAAATAGAGTTAAATAAATAAAAGAAATAAAGAAAAGTGAAAAATATGCAAACCTAAGGGGGTGGTTGTCCCCAAAGTGGAGGTATGAATTGAGAAATCTGGCCCATTTATTTTGGCCTGTTTGGACTTTTGCTGGACACGTGCAGAGGCGTTGACTCAAGCCTATGGTGTTCTTTAAATCAGTGCCTTTGATCTGATATCCTTGGACACGTGGATGGCTTGGTGGAGAAGGTGTATGGTGCGCTTTATTATTGAAACTCCATATGATTGTAAATTGAAAAATAATATGGAAACATGGAAGACCTGGGGCTCGAACCCAGGTCATGAGGATTAACAACAACAACGCTTGCCAGCTGAGCTAATCTGTACATGTTAATATATAGTAACAAACAAATAATATAAAAGAAATAAAAGCGTTAGTGGGTCTTTGCGCGCGAATTTCAAAAGGGCCAACCAATGCACGCCACGAATTCATCTTCTTCGTTGTATTATTTTCCTGAAAAAACAAATATGTTAGGCAACGGTTTTGCACGCGTTCTCCTAGGCCGGTTTTGGAAAAATAACGATTAGGTCTAGGAGGTCCATAAATTAGGCGCGATAGTGGCTTCTTCTTCGTCCAGACGTGCTCATGCCAATGGTGGTACTCAGGGGTTCTAATTTTTCCTCATTTAAAAACCCCCAATTTCAAATCCTGTAAACCCTAGAAAACAATCATGGCATAATCGTGTACACAGCATAAAAATATAATTAAAGCATATGGTTAGCTTGCAAATACTTCACTGATCACGAATATATGAACAAAACGTCATGAAAGTGCATAGAATGCAAAACACGATAATGAAAAAAAAGTGAGAAAGGTTAGCTTCTGTACAACGATTCTTTGAGTTTTGATGGATGTTTGTGATTGGAAAATGTTCAGTGATGCTTGAGGAAGCTAATGAGATGAGAATTGTGCCTTGAATCGTCCTGGAAGGAGGTTTTCAGTTTTGAGTTTTTTTTGCCAAATTTTTCAAGTTTGATCATGGTTCTTCTGAGCAGCTGCGTGTGTTCTTGCATTAGGGTTTCATTCTAGCTTATGTAGTGAGTCCATTAGGTCAAGAAAAATAGAACAAATCCATTGCATTCATTGATTTTGAAAATTTGATTTTCAATATCTTTTTTCAATCTTTTCCATGTGTTTTTTGTTCTCAATCATACCAATCAATCCAAATCTTTCCATGTTGGGATATGCACGAATTATTGATGATATAATGTGCACAAAAAGATTGAAAAAAATTAGGTTAGACATTTTTCATATATTTAATTTGATTTAAATGAATTATTATAAATAAAAATTCAAATAAATAAATAAAAAATGAATAAAGACTTCCCTTTGGGCCAAGTGGTCGTGCACATGCCATGGATGATGATTTGTGGAGGAAAAATGGACCCATTAGCAATTTTAGGTCATTTGAATCAATGTTGACTTTTCA
Source organism: Vicia faba (assembly GCA_948472305.1). Taxonomy (NCBI): domain Eukaryota; kingdom Viridiplantae; phylum Streptophyta; class Magnoliopsida; order Fabales; family Fabaceae; genus Vicia; species Vicia faba. The sequence goes on from OX451736.1 coordinate 202,947,368, forward strand.
AAATATCCAAAAATTTCCCAACTTCTACAAGGCGTAACTTGCTCAATTTTTAAGCTTTTCTCATGTTCTTGGACATTTTGGAAAGGTCTTTGATTCCTCTAACCAATGTCTTTGGTACCATGTCATTTTAATTTACCAATCTCAAGTTATGGCCTTTGACTTAAAGTCCCTTTTTGTTGACTTTTGAAAATGACCTATAATGTTGAAATTGATAACTTTTTGTGAGAGCATTTCTTGGACTTGAAGTATGAAGATGAGTTGTAGGAAATGTCTTTCTCTTCAAAATGAGATTTGGATGGAATTTTTCTGATAATCCATGTGAAAGTTATGCCCTGGTCAATTTACAGTTGACTTTTTCAACTGTCCAAATAAGGAAACTTTTGCATCTTGATGATTTCTGAGCCAAATTTTGAGAATCATGATCAAGCATTGATCAAATGATGTTTGTGGCTTCAAAATGATATGTTGACCAAAAATTTGAACTTTTGACTGTCAAATGACCATTTTGCCCCTACAGTTGACTGTAGTGCAATTAGGGTTTTTGACTATGCAATTTTGTGCTGAATGTCTTGAAACTTGATATGAGGATGCTTGACCATATTTGTAGGCTTGTGAGACTTGATTGGACCTTTGGAAACTTCATTTTCTTGATCAGAACAAAAACCCTAATCTTGACTGTATAGGAGACCTTTGCACTATACAACCCTTGGGGAATTTTGAAACTTGACTTGGCAAATCTTTGAAGAATATGGGAGGGCAAATTTTGGGGTACAACAGTTTCCCCTGTTCAATCTTCTTAGACCTGAGGATGCAGATTGGCTGACGTGCCTTTCGTAATCCGAGGGTAGAAGATGATTGAACACTAGAGTGCCCAGAAATTTGCGCTCACATAGTAGCAGTGTGCTGGTGGTGGAATGGGCTTATAGATGCCATTTAGAGGTTGATGAATAGGATGATGGGCTTATAGATTCCATCTGGATGTTGATCGCATAAGAGATTCCTTAGCGAGAACCTGCATACCTGCAAAAGAAAAAAGAGTACCTGACACGTTGCAAGAACTGGTTTTCAGATGGTTGGTATAGATGTGTCCTGACTGGTTACAGGAGCTGAGTCTGGAGTTTCACAAGATGATGAGTGAATCAGGGATGGTTACCACCTTAGCATGAACGGTGAGAGAACCTTGGGCGACTTTAACTTCAACAATGCTCGTTGAGAAAAATCTTAGTGGGAATTACCATCTTCGCCGGATCGGGAAGAGGACCATAGGCAATTATAATCTGAAAGGGAATTACATCTCACGCACCGTCGGGGAGAGAACCATAGGAAATTATAATCTGAAAGGAATTATCACCTCACTCACCGTCGGAGAGGGAACCATAGGAAATTATAATCTGACAGGAATTATCACCTCACTCACCGTCGGAGAGGGAACCATGGGAAATTATAATCTGAAAGGAATTATCACGTCACTCACCGTCGGAGAGGGAACCATAGGAAAAGGAATTATCACCTCACTCACCGTCGGAGAGGGAACCATCTGAAAAGGAATTATCACCTCACTCACCGTCGGAGAGGGAACCATAGGAAAAGGAATTATCACCTCACTCACCGTCGGAGAGGGAACCATCTGAAAAGGAATTATCACCTCACTCACCGTCGGAGAGGGAACCATCTGAAAAGGAATTATCACCTCACTCACCGTCGGAGAGGGAACCATCTGAAAAGGAATTATCACCTCACTCACCGTCGGAGAGGGAACCATAGGAAAAGGAATTATCACCTCACTCACCGTCGGAGAGGGAACCATAGGAAAAGGAATTATCACCTCACTCACCGTCGGAGAGGGAACCATCTGAAAAGGAATTATCACCTCACTCACCGTCGGAGAGGGAACCATAGGAAAAGGAATTATCACCTCACTCACCGTCGGAGAGGGAACCATAGGAAAAGGAATTATCACCTCACTCAACGTCGGAGAGGGAACCATCTGAAAAGGAATTATCACCTCACTCACCGTCGGAGAGGGAACCATAGGAAAAGGAATTATCACCTCACTCACTGTCGGAGAGGGAACCATAGGAAAAGGAATTATCACCTCACTCACTGTCGGAGAGGGAACCATCTGAAAAGGAATTATCACCTCACTCACCGTGGGAGAGGGAACCATAGGAAAAGGAATTATCACCTCACTCACCGTCGGAGAGGGAACCATAGGAAAAGGAATTATCACCTCACTCACCGTCGGAGAGGGAACCATCTGAAAAGGAATTATCACCTCACTCACCGTCAGAGAGGGAACCATCGGAAAAGGAATTATCACCTCACTCACCATCGGAGAGGGAACCATTATAACCTAAAAGGGAATTATCACCTCACGCACCATCGGAGAGGGAACTATAGGAAATTACAATCTCGAACGTCTGAGAAAAACCTAAAAACTTCTACTGAGTCTTCATCAGAAAAATCTGTTGGGAATCGATTTAGCTGGACTAGAGAAAGCCTTGGACTGGATAAGAAATCTTTGGAATCGATTAACTGAACCGGTCTAGGTCTTGAAATATGATTGAGAATTTAACTGAATTTTTCCTGAAAGGTAAAAGTCAGTCATATGCAATGCATGATATGGATCAAGCAATGACGTTCTCAACATAAATGAGATTTGTATGATATGATGCGTCTATGCATGCTATAATGATGTATGTGATGTTTATGTATGTATGTTTTCGTCTAGGAAAGTAGATCCTTGACGGGTGCCGGGAATTCATATCCTGGGCTAATGCTGAAGAATAGATTTTGCTTCCGCTGGGGATGATAATTGCAAGAATACCGGTAGGAGAGGATGACTCCGTTGAGGAATAAACTTGGCGAATGGAAGATTCTGCGGGGAGAAAAATACTCTAGCGACCATGCTGGGGAGCGATACTCTGTGGGGAGAGAGATACTTTGTTGAATTGTTGATAATAACTTGCTGGGGATATCTTTTGCTGTATTGGAAGTGCTGATAGACTTCGCTGGGGATAAGAGAACTTCGTCGAGGATGCTCTTTCCATGGCTTTTGGCTGAGGATAACCCAGTTATATCCTGTTAAGGAAATAACTCTTTGAATAAAGCCGGGCGACGCGTTCGTGCTCCTCGGGGGATAAGCTTCCAGAATCTACTGGGGATAAGCTTACTGCTTGGGGAAGATGGTTCCAACTTTCTTGGGGAAACTGGGCTGGACTCTCCTGGTGAAGTTTTGAACTGTATCGGTTATGATTCCTTTGGATGTTGATATACCGCCGGGGAACAATCTTTAGGTCGAGACTGCCGGGGATGCTTGTTAAGAATATGCTGCTGGGGAATGTTGAGATCTGCTGGAGTATACTCAACTTCTTTAAGGCCTGATAACTCTGCTTGGAGAAGAATGCACTGACTGCTGACTTGCTCTCTGGGGAATTAAGATGCACTGGTCATGTTCTTTAGCTGAACCTACCTTGGTACCTTGGAGGACGGAACAGTCAGATTGCTTAGACCACCCATTATTGCCCCTGTTTCTATGGGGGAGGCCCATGTGGGATGCTGATAATTGTTGAGGGTCAAACCTTCTTCTTGTAGGCAGGTGACAGGATGACAGGACACAGTCGTACGCTTTGATCCCTAACTTTTGTCTGGACCGCCCTTTCGGGTTTTCAGTCCACCGGGATACCCATTTTTGCCCAAGCCGCCTTTTCAGGTTTTCGACTTGCCGGGTGTACAGATTTTTTCATTTCATCCCTTCATTTTGCCCGAACCCTTTTGGTTCGCCGGGAAGCCCTTATTTTTTCCTAGGTGTGTCAACCTAGCGGGTCTTTGATTTTGCATAGTATTTTTTCGACTATGTCCGTTCTCAGAAAGTAGGGAGTTGCCCCTGTTAGAAGTGTTTTATCATGCCACCAGAAGATTTTTGACCAGGCAAGATTTATTGTTGAAATGCCCCAAGTGACTCAGGCGGAGATTTGCCCCAGGCTATTTGGCCTTTGAGAGATTCTCCGAATCTTAATTGGACTGCCCCAGATGATGGACCATGATCATGTCATGGCCCTTGATTGGAAGTGCTTTTGTTCACTAGGTATTCATCGTGCGAATTTCCCTGTTGTTCAAACAAATAGTCATATGCAAACAATGTTATATCAAAAATGCAAAGCTTATGTCTGTCTTGAAGATTTTGAAAATGCATTCTTTTTCATAAAACAAGTGAATGTTTGTAAAACGTGATGTCAACTCCGTATTTACCGTAGGCCTTAAGGAGTCAGGATACCTTTCGTAACAGTATGCTTTCGAACTAACCCATGCTTCAGCTAGGACTTTTAAGGGTTATAACGTGGCTTGGTTCACGGTTTAAGAAACAAAGGATAAAGGCTCAAATTATTTGTACCCACCCGCTCTTCGTGATGTTCTTCAATCCTAAACTCAGCTGACCGTGCGTTAGACCTTATTTAAGTTTTTGTCCTGATGTTCCAATGATGGTTCAGATATTGATGATTTATTCTGAATAGGCAGTCATTCCTTTTTTGTTGAGGGTTGGTAAGACCTCTTTCTTGTCTGATTTTTTTGTTATCCCTTTCTTTTTTTGCCTGAACTGTTTCCTTCTTTGGAATTACAGTCAGCGGGATGCCCCAGTTTTGTAAGTCTCCGTCATAGGTTTTGACTTAACGGGTTCTTTATTTTTTGAGGTAATGGCTGCCTTTCATTATTGATCATTCGGAATCATCACTGTCTTCTTTTTTTTTGTAGGGACCTCTTTGGTGCCATTTGTTATGCACTTGGATCAACTGAGAGAACTACCCTGCCCCAGGTTATGATTAAGGGTTTCAATTTTCGAAAAGAAAAACTCCTACTTCTTTGGCTCAGATGGGTTGACGAGGGATTATCTTCCTTATAACTCCAGTGTTTAGGAATTGAAACAATGCCTGTACCTCATCAGCGGGGTCTGTTCAAAAGCATACTGTAAAGATTGCGGTATCATTTTCGTCATCCTCCCTCAAGAGGCTTAGAATTATTAGATCAAGAGCTGACATCAGAAAAAATATGAAAATAATTTGCGTCTAGTGAATACGAATATATTGCTTCAAAATAGACATAAGCGATGCATTAATGTGATAACAATGTTTAACATGAATAAATGTTTGAACAAAAGAAAATTGCAATCTTGAACATTCGAATGAACAAAAAATTTTCAATCCTAGCCATGTTTTGGCAAGGGAGCAGTGATCACATTGGGAGTCTCTGGAGAGTCGAACTGGACTTCCTTTGCGTCAATCAGATCCTGAACCTTGTTTCTCAAAGTCCAACAATCATCCGTAGCATGCCCCAGGCTGTCAGAATGATAAGCGCAGCGAACGTTGGGGTTATACCTTGAAGGTGTCATGTTGGGATTCTTAGGAGGGTCCCTTAGAGTTACCAACTTGGTCTCCAGCAACTGTGACAATATCTGGGACAAGGTCATACTGAGTCGAGTGAATTGCCTTTTGGGTCTCTCTTCCCTTTGCTGATTGTGACGCTGAGGAGCGCCGGCCGGTTTTGCAATAAGCACCGCGTTGACATCTTGGCGGTGTTCGGACCTATTCTGCCCTCTTGAGCCATAGACAACACTAGATTCTTTCTTGGATGGTTTCTTCTCAGTGTTCGAGGAGTCACCATTCTGTATTTTCCCTGACTTGATGCCAGCTTCTATTCTTTCCCCGGTCAAGACCAAATATCTAAACCCAGCAACAGAATTCCCAATCAGGTGGTTGAAGAATGGACCAGACAGGGTCCCCAAGAACATGTCGACGAGCTCGCGGTCAGTCAGAGGTGGTTGTACCCTTCCAGCAAGGTCCCTCCATTTTTGAGCATATTCTTTGAAGCCTTCGCCTGTACCCATAGACATCCCCTGAAGCTGAGTACGCGTGGGAGCAAGGTCGGCATTGTACTGGTACTGCTTGTAGAATGCAGTGGCCAAATCCTCCCAGCTGCGGATGTTAGCTCCATTCAGTTGATAGAACCAGTCGAGTTGAGTTCCAGACAGACTATCCTGAAAGAAGTGAATCCATAAATTCTTGTCAGCCGTGTAGGGCTGGATCCTCCTTGTGTAGGACCTGAGATGCAGCTTAGGACAGGATACCCGGTCGTACTTGGCAAAGGCAGGTGCCTTGAATTTGTGCGGGATTACTACCCCAGAAGACAGACCTAGATCTTCGAAGTCCAAGCCGGGCACTTTTTGTATTTCCATAGCACTTAGCCTGTCTTCTAGCTGTTTGTACCTGTCCTCAGCTGGAGGGTACTGCTCATCATTGTAATCGGTCTCGTTGCCGGAGACCACTGGACTAGGAACCTCCCTTTCTTGGGGACTGTCTTTCCCAATAGATGGGGTAGTCTGCTCAACTTCATTTCGTGATCCATTCCCATATTTGCGTCTAGGGTTGAACAACACCGTCCTCTTCTTCTTCTTTTTCGAAAGCAGAGTCTTCAAATCCTGTTGGCCCTGGGCTAGACTCTTAATCAACTCCTGGAATTGGGCATTCTGGGCCTGGAGGGCCTGGATGGATTGCTCAGTAGATGTTTCCGGATTCATGATGAGACTGCTGAAATAAACAGCAAAGAAGGTAAGCAACCTGTAGAAAAAGGGTACCTGTTATGCAATGATATGTATGTATGCATGCGATGTTTTCAAGGATCTCGTGGGGTAAACAAGAAAATTGTTAGAATTTGGTAGCTTGATTGAAGGAACTTCATATTGTTGAGAGTCCTTCTTCAAGAGTCAAAGGCTCACCATATCCAGTGGGTCATAGCCCCTGACTCCGATCATCAACCTGGCTAGAGGAAAATAAATCCCCTTTGCCCCTTGCTAGACATTCTGGTTCATCGTGACCTGCATCACAAGCCCTTGAGATCCTTGAAATGGGTTAGTCTTTATGTAGGATGCATGCAATGGTATGATGTTATGCTATGCATGGGGTAATGTAGGTAAACCCTGTTATGAGTCCCGATTAAGGACTATAAATAAAACCTGCAAGAAACTCAAGTGTCAGATAACAAGTATGCAAATAGTCAAGTTTTAAGGCACACAAGTCACACAAAAGAGCCTTTAGAGTTTAGGCCAGCATGGGGTCTAGGTATTACCCTCTTGAAGTTGGTGGGCTCAACCTGTCCTATTAAAGTAACCGGGTTCTTAGGGGATCCCAATATCATTGACTACCCTCAATCGGTCATAACTCCAGCATCGCAATCTTTTCTTGCAGCCAGAACCATCACGAGAGTTTAGCCTCAATGGGCGTAGCATACTGCTACTGTTCTAATGGCCAAGTTGTGTCATTTAAGGTTCTAAGGTTGTTGGTGCTTAATGACTCCTTAGAAGACCCATATTCTCCTCGTTGCAACACAAGGGATATCGGTACAGACCAAGGTGCCACACCAACGTAGCCACTGCTTCACCCGTGTCGGTCTACGCCGGACAGGTCCCTCACAGCTTATGCTACCTAAACAGGGTATCCCCAGATCCGGGTTAGGATCTATGTAACTCCCAAGCAACCCACAATTTTAAAGCACACAAGGAAAACAATTGAAAACACAGTTATGAACTAGCCCTAAGGTACACCTCACTTTATAAAGTATCCCCACCAGAGTCGCCAGTTCTGTGATCGGTGGATCTGGAACTGACTGTTTAACGCTGGTTCGCGAAATGTCGCGGAAGCAAGAGTCGCCACCGTCTTTTATTTTTTCCAATGTGGAAAGGACAAAAGCACAGAAAAATTCCTTATAGAGATTGCTCTCGGTTCGGGAGGTAGGTTATAGAAAGGGAAGGTGTTAGCACCCTTTCTATCCATGGTTATCCATGGGCTCTTAGATACTTGCTCATTGTGTTTTCAAAAAATGGTTTGTTTGCTTTTCAACTGTGGGTTTTAAAAAAGTTTCTTTGAAAATTCCAGTTCGACTCTTGTATCGGTCCTCAAGAGTGTTTGAAAAATTGCTTTCGAAAGCTTTTTGAAAATGTGTTGGTGCGAAAAGTATTTTTGATTTGTTTTGTTTTGAATTTAGAGCAAGTATCTATGAGAACCTACCTACCCTAAGGAATTCGTCTGTGTAAATGTCCTTTAAAGTAGTGCCATCCCACCATTGAGAGGTAGGTAGCACCACCGTTGGAGGTGTTCGGGTCAATTCGAGGTTCGGGACACGGTGATCACCAGAGCAATGGGAAGACACCTTAGAAGCTACCCTCATGCCAGGTTCCCAGATCATGAGGACTTACTAAGACATCCTCTACTCGACGATCACCTTTCGAGGCAAGGCAACAGTGAGGCGTACCCTAGGGGTGGTGTGTGTGCCGTTTTCATTTGTATTTATCTTGTCATGTTATTGGTGTTCTACGCTTGTTTTTATTTTGTCCATACATTCTTTCATGCTTTTATTTAACAGTTAAAATATTGCGGAAAAGGTAAATTCTAAGCTATTACAAAAGGCGCGGGTCCACATCGCCAAAATTAACCAGGACCCGATTTGACGGAAAATAACTAAAGAAATTAAAAGTGCAAGAAGTAATTAAAATGTTACAAGGCTTCGGGAGAGATACATGAATATTTAAACGAAATAAAATAATATGCGAATTAACAATTAAATCGAAACGAGGGCGTTGGACCCTAAAATTAAATTAATGATGAAGTTAATTAATTAAAAAGGAAGCAAGAATTTGTTTTTTTTTGGTATTTTATGATTTTTAGGATTTAAAGGAAAAAAGAATTAATTAAAATTAAAATAAGATGCAAACCCTAATTCTAATTATTTTTTAATTTATTAAGAAATATTGAAGTTTTTGACCTAAATTAACCCTAAGTTATTTTTATGCAAATTTAATTATAAAAAGTAAAATATTTAATTATTTAATATATTTATGAAAGAAAAATAAAAAGAATGAAAAATTATTAATTAAACCTATTTCTACATTTTTTAGATTTTTGTCAAAAGTATTAAAATTAAAACCCTAATTTAAAACTAATTAATTTACATGCATTTATTTACAAAAAGTATTAAAATAAAATATTTATTATATTTTTTATCTTTTCTGATTTTTATGCATTTTTTATATTTATGAAAATAAGTAATTAATTTAAACAAATAATAATTAAAAGAAATAGAGTTAAATAAATAAAAGAAATAAAGAAAAGTGAAAAATATGCAAACCTAGGGGGGTGGTAGTCCCCAAAGTGGAGGTATGAATTGAGAAATCTGGCCCATTTATTTTGGCATGTTTGGACTTTTGCTGGACACGTGCAGAGGCGTTGACTCAAGCCTATGGTGTTCTTTCAATCAGTGCCTTTGATCTGATATCCTTGGACACGTGGATGGCTTGGTGGAGAAGGTGTATGGTGCGCTTTATTATTGAAACTGCATATGATTGTAAATTGAAAAATAATATGGAAACATGGAAGACCTGGGGCTCGAACCCAGGTCATGAGGATTAACAACAACAACGCTTGCCAGCTGAGCTAATCTGTACATGTTAATATATAGTAACAAACAAATAATATAAAAGAAATAAAAGCGTTAGTGGGTCTTTGCGCGCGAATTTCAAAAGGGCCAACCAATGCACGCCACGAATTCATCTTCTTCGTTGTATTATTTTCCTGAAAAAACAAATATGTTAGGCAACGGTTTTGCACGCGTTCTCCTAGGCCGGTTTTGGAAAAATAACGATTAGGTCTAGGAGGTCTATAAATTAGGCGCGATAGTGGCTTCTTCTTCGTCCAGACGTGCTCATGCCAATGGTGGTACTCAGGGGTTCTAATTTTTCCTCATTTAAAAACCCCCAATTTCAAATCCTGTAAACCCTAGAAAACAATCATGGCATAATCGTGTACACAGCATAAAAATATAATTAAAGCATATGGTTAGCTTGCAAATACTTCACTGATCACGAATATATGAACAAAACGTCATGAAAGTGCATAGAATGCAAAACACGATAATGAAAAAAAAGTGAGAAAGGTTAGCTTCTGTACAACGATTCTTTGAGTTTTGATGGATGTTTGTGATTGGAAAATGTTCAGTGATGCTTGAGGAAGCTAATGAGATGAGAATTGTGCCTTGAATCGTCCTGGAAGGAGGTTTTCAGTTTTGAGTTTTTTTTGCCAAATTTTTCAAGTTTGATCATGGTTCTTCTGAGCAGCTGCGTGTGTTCTTGCATTAGGGTTTCATTCTAGCTTATGTAGTGAGTCCATTAGGTCAAGAAAAATAGAACAAATCCATTGCATTCATTGATTTTGAAAATTTGATTTTCAATATCTTTTTTCAATCTTTTCCATGTGTTTTTTGTTCTCAATCATACCAATCAATCCAAATCTTTCCATGTTGGGATATGCACGAATTATTGATGATATAATGTGCACAAAAAGATTGAAAAAAATTAGGTTAGACATTTTTCATATATTTAATTTGATTTAAATGAATTATTATAAATAAAAATTCAAATAAATAAATAAAAAATGAATAAAGACTTCCCTTTGGGCCAAGTGGTCGTGCACATGCCATGGATGATGATTTGTGGAGGAAAAATGGACCCATTAGCAATTTTAGGTCATTTGAATCAATGTTGACTTTTCAAAATATCCAAAAATTTCCCAACTTCTACAAGGCGTAACTTGCTCAATTTTTAAGCTTTTCTCATGTTCTTGGACATTTTGGAAAGGTATTTGAGTCCTATAACCAATGTCTTTTGTACCATGTCATTTTAATTTACCAATCTCAAGTTATGGCCTTTGACTTAAAGTCCCTTTTTGTTGACTTTTGAAAATGACCTATAATGTTGAAATTGATAACTTTTTGTGAGAGCATTTCTTGGACTTTAAGTATGAAGATGAGTTGTAGGAAATGTCTTTCTCTTCAAAATGAGCTTTGGATGGAATTTTTCTGGTAATCCATGTGAAAGTTATGCCCTGGTCAATTTACAGTTGACTTTTTCAACTGTCCAAATAAGGAAACTTTTGCATCTTGATGATTTCTGAGCCAAATTTTGAGAATCATGATCAAGCATTGATCAAATGATGTTTGTGGCTTCAAAATGATATGTTGACCAAAAATTTGAACTTTTGACTGTCAAATGACCATTTTGCCCCTACAGTTGACTGTAGTGCAATTAGGGTTTTTGACTGTGCAATTTTGTGCTGAATGTCTTGAAACTTGATATGAGGATGCTTGACCATATTTGTAGGCTTGTGAGACTTGATTGGACCTTTGGAAACTTCATTTTCTTGATCAGAACAAAAACCCTAATCTTGACTGTATAGGAGACCTTTGCACTATACAACCCTTGGGGAATTTTGAAACTTGACTTGGCAAATCTTTGAAGAATATGGGAGGGCAAATTTTGGGGTACAACACAATGCATTCAAGGATTTAGCAAATTCAAAATTGTTGCAAACAAAAAGAACGCACGTCATATTAATAAGAAGAAATTTGTCAGTACATAAATGCCCCATGGGCCAAATATTACAAAAAACTTCTCAAGGTAAAAAGACGTTGCGCATCCTCTTTGGTGCGATGTAGGTGTTGAGGGTCTCTTCCTCATGGAGTCGGCGGGTAAGCTCCAAAACCTTCTTCTCACTGGCGTAGAAGCTGGCTTCAAAAGTATTATGTTCCTCCTTGAGTTGGATCCAACTGTTCTGCATCTCCTCCCATGATGTTGGCATGTCAGGATATAGGACGGTGTAGGGAACCTCTCCTTCCTTAACAGGCTCTTTAATCACAGGGAGAACATGAGGGTAAGGCATCATTAGACTCTGGGCTCGGGTTCGTACCCACTTGAGATAAGGCTCAAGAGGGATGGAGTTCTTGTGCCCCAGCGTCTTGCTGCCTACCTTGTTAGGCATCCTCCAAGCTCTGATGAATCTTTGGCGAAGTCCTTGCGCATCGTTGTCGAAGTCAAAAACTAAGTCAGGAATCAACATGTCGTGAGGGCCATCCCTCTGTGCACATCCAAATTGTCTCAAAGCTAGACAAGGGTTGTAGGTAATGCCTCCTCTAATGCCAAGCAATGGAACATTAGGGAACTCTCCACAACGATCGACGATGATGACATTTTCTCTGGATCGAGAACACCAATGTACATCAGAGTGAGTGAGGGTCATCAACCGTTGTGACCACCTTAAGCCTTGGTCATTCTTCAAAACAGATTGTGGAAGGTGCGAAATAAACCACCTTGCAAGGAGAGGAGTACAACACATGAGAACACCCCTCTTTCTCATTGTTCGTGTGTAAAATGAGTGAAGAATGTCCCCAAGCAATGTTGGTATTGGATTCCTGGATAAGAAGATTTTGACGGCGTTGACATCTACAAGCTGGTCAGGATTTGGGAACAAGACCAACCCATAAATGAGGAGTGCCACAATTTCTTCAAAGGCTTGTAGGTCCAATGAATTCCAACACTCTTGTGCCTTCTCAAACAAGAATTTTGCTAAGAAGCCTTTGACACCGCTTCTAGTTTCCCAATGCCCCTTGATGTCAGATGGTTGGAAGTGTAGTGCTTGAGCAACATCTTCAGGCTTTGGTTCTTTTTCCGTACCGTTGTAGGGTAGTTGATTAAGAATAGGAATTCTCAGGAGTTGAGAAAATTCCTCCAAAGTGGGCACCAATTGGTAGTCGGGGAAAGTGAAACAGTGGTGAAGGGGGTCAAAGAACTGGAACAACACCTTTACCATGTCCTCTTCCATGTTGGTGCTGACTAGGCTGAGCAGTCTACCATGTCTTTCACTGAAGGGAGAGCTTTCCGGAATTCTGGATGTGAGCTCCTTGAGTTGAGGAGGGATTCTCACAAGGTTGACTTGGATAGTTTTCCTGCGAAGAATTTCCATGACCTACAAAACAAGAACAAAGATGAAGATCCAAACCCTTGAAATGGTTAGTGAATGCATATGATGCTTTATGATGTTTATGATGTATGCATAAAACACATGTACAAGCAATTCACACAAAACCCTAGTTTCAGGCTTGCACGGGGTTTCATAGGTAAGTACCCTCTTGAGTGTAGTTGGCTTAAAACCTGTCCTATAAATAGTAACCGGGTTCTAAGGAGCTCAATATCACTGGATTGTTTTCCATGTTCATTGTTTTGGTTTAGCCACTTAACTAGCGACCAAAATATTCCAAGAAAATAACCCTCAATGAGTGTAGTATCGAGTATCTACCAACTTCGGACTGCACCAAAGCCGGTCATCTCACTACCCTTAATGAAAGGCCAAGATGGTCAAGTAAGGTTCTAGGTCATTAGTGCTTAGTGACATCACTCAGCGGCCCCGTACTCTCCTTGATTGAACTCAAGGGTTACCTGTACTCACAAATATGTCGCACTAATATAGCTATTGCTTCAACCGTGTCGGTATACCCCGCACAGTTTCCACAATGTATTGCTATCTATGAATGTTTCCCCAAATCCGGGTGTAGGATTTCAAGTCCAAACAAAAGAGCCAAGATATAAAGCAATCAAAGCAAACAATTAGTCATGCAAGAGGATGATCTAAGCCCTAAGGTTACTCCACTTTAAAAAATTTCCCCAGCAGAGTCGCCAGTTCTGTGATACGGTGGGAGAACTGACTTGGGTTTTGCGTTTGTTTTCGCAAATCTTTCGGTTGAGCAAGAGTCACCACCGACTTTTTATTTTATCCTAAGGAAAGGTTAAAAAGCACAGCAAAAACCCTTGAGATGTTTTCTTGGGTTCTGGGAGTAGATTATAGAAAGGGAAGGTATTAGCACCCTTTCTATCCATGGTTATCCATGGGCTCTTAGTTACTTGCTTAGATCAACTTGCCTTGATTTTCAATTGTTTGAAATGGTGCTTTCAATTGTTTGAAATGGTGCTTTGTGTGTGTGTTTGAAAATGTTTTGAAAAGAGGCCATTTGTTGTGGCAACCTTGGTAATGATTCATGTTTGAATGTATACAAAGGTGTACTTGTCTTTTGAAAAGTTTTCAAATGTTTTTGAAAGTTGTTTTGAAAGTGTGTTGTGAAGTGTGGTTTTGAAAAATAGGCAAGTGTGTTTGTAAGATTTGATCAAGTAACTAAGAGTTTTGTCTACCCCTAAATTTCTCAAAGATCTTTCCTATGTTTTTAATCCTTTTAACAATTTTGTTCCGCCATTGTATTTGGTGGACAATCTTGTGTTAGGATGTTAACGGGACGGGCGCGGGTCATCGTTTAGACCATGATTGTAATGGTGCCAAGTGTCTTTGGGCAACTTTTTCCTTTAAGGGACTTGATCATTTTTAGGCAAATTTCGAAAGCGTCATCGAGGGACTATGATCATTTTGAATTATTTTTGTTTTGCCAAAGACACCCAACATGCAACATGGCCCATTATTGAAGGCAACAAGTGGAGTAACCCTAGGGGTGCAAGTGTGATTGGTGTTGTCCATTTTCATGCTTTGTTATCTTTGAATTAGGTCAAGCTATTTGTTTGGTTGATTTTTGCATACAAACCCTAAGTCTATCATGGCATATTTAGAAAGCTTTAAAATGCGGAATTTAAAGGTCCTAAATTATTACAACACAATTATGGGATGGGGGGTACAAATGTTCAAATGGGGATATTTAGCAAGAAATTTAAATCTAAACTATTACAATCCAAATGGAATTTACAAGGTATTTAATTGTACAATAATTAAATAAAATAAAATAAATATGCAAGATGCAAAAAATGATTTTTATATGTATGTAAAAGTGTTTTTCATGTGACAAATAAACAAAAATAAAAAGGATAATTTTTTGATATTTTTCCATGTTTTAGGGCAAAACCCTAATTTTCTAAGTAAGAAGTATTTATTATTTATTATATGCAATATTTATTAATTATGTACAAAAAATAAATAAAAAGGAAGTATATTGTAAGAAAGTGATTTTTGAGGTCAAATATTAATAAAAATAAAAATGTATTATTTTTATGTTTTTATCCTAAATATTCTAATAAATATATAAGTACATATATTATATATTAAATATATTAAATATGTACAAGAAATAAAATATTTATTATTTACAAAAAAAAAGTATATTTTTTTAGGAAATGTTTTCAAAAGATAAAATAAAATGAAATCAGAAAATACAAAGTATTTTGTATTATTTTAAGTATTTTAAGTAAAAAGTAAATACCTATTTATTTACATATAAACTAAATGAAACAAAATAAATACCAAAGAAAATACAAAAAATGTGAGAAAAATACTTTTTATATTTTTTATATTTTGACAAAAAATAAACAAGTCAGAAACCAAAAGAAAAAAAATCAAAAATGATAAAAATAAAACACAATGGGCCAAGGGGGTGTATGTGGAAAATAGGGGTGTAAACAGAAAAACAAAACTCAGGCCCAGCCCAAGTCTATCTTCTTCAACCTCCAGCCAGTTTTGTTTGAAAATTCGCGCGCTTCCTTGCTTCAACAACAACTTCTGATTCTTTGATTTTCAGCCAAAACTCACAACATAAACTATGTAGAGCATTAAATCACGAATCCATACATATAAAAAAGTTGTTCTAACTCTCAGAAATGAGAGAGAATTTCCTCTCCCCCAATTTTTAACCTAAGTTTTTTTTAATGTTCATGTCTTAAATTCTCTCAGCACACACAAAATAAATGGAAAGTGGGGATATGGGTAGCTTCAGGGCCATGAGTAGAACATGTTTCATTCATAAACCTAAGCCTAACTCTTCCTAGATTGAGAGATAGAAGTCCATGTTTTTACCTGTTCATCTTGATTCGTGTGAAGCAATAGAGGTACTTTCAACGCAATGTGAGAACTTGTATAGCTTGCTTGAGGTCCAGGGACGCTTCCTCTATGCTTGGCTTACTCTGAACCCTTCTGAATCAAGCTACAGAAGTCAACCTGCACAGATGAAAAATGAAAATGGAACACTTGGCTATGGCTGTTACAGTTCCAGTTCAATGCTTGGAATAGCTTCAATGGATGTTAGGGAGTGTGTTTGAAAAGGTTTCAGCCAAAACGCACGATAGGAATGGACTGTGGGATTCAAACTGCAGCCTATGCCCTGTTTTGCCACAAAACTGTGTTTTTCTGTATATGGAGGTTTGAGAGATGGTTTGGTCGTGTTTTAGGTTAGTTAGGGAGTATGGAAAGTGTTGATAAAGTTTGTTTAGGCTTCTCTTAACAGGAACTCAATGTTGGACCTCTTTTGCAAAGTTGCTTCTTTGATAAGTAAGGAAGTGTGTATGGATAATGCAGGCCTGTACTACTCTCAATCTATGCTGCACATTTGAGTCTTGATCAGTGGGATATGTCCATGAATCTTGTGCCCAAAGATATGGCCTGTACCTCTTAGATTGTAAACTTGACATAAAGCCATGCTTTACAAGAATGGATAAAGTACTTTTTCTAATTATGGACTAATCCTTCATGTAATGACCAAATGAGCAAAATAATGCTAGAACACAATGGATTGGCATTCAATTATTGAGTGTGGATGAGATAAAAGGCCTGTAATCAAGTTGTGCAAGCTGAGTTCAAAAATGCCTAAGTTATGAACATGAAAATGGCCATGAACAAAGTGACTTTTGCCCATATTGACAAATTCGATTCTCCCTAACCACAAGGGTGTTTGATAAGTTCTTGGATAATTTGGAAAGCTTGGAATGTGTACTACAATCCATCTTTGTAATGCAAGTTGAAATTCCAAGGGGAAGCATGTGAAAAATGGTCATGAAGTTAGGCAAAAATCCTGCCTAAAATAGGTCAAGAAATTTCTAAGTTAAGAATGTTTTGCACCCCTATTCCAAAAATCATAACTTGAGCTACAAGCTTCTTTTGAGGAAACTTTGTTAATCAAAGTTGTAGATTTTGCACTGGACTACAACTTTCATGTTTTGAGTTTTGTTTGAATCCAAATGTATATTGATGAAAAGGTGGGACAAAGTTAGGAAAAAATTAGAAAATTTTATAACTTAGAAAATTTCTAAGTTATGAAATTTCTTCATTTTAAGCCCTAATTTGTAAATTTTGATTTCTTGATGAACAAGTTTCATAATTTGACAAGTCTTGATGAAAAATGAATCTTGACACTTGATTTTGACCAAAAAGTCAAAGTTTGACTTTTCAGTATACAATCAAATTTTGCTCAGTTGACTGGAAAATTCATCTGTCAATCTTGTGCATTTGGGATCTTTTGAACTTGTTGAATGTGTCAAGACAATGCCATTGGGTCCTTGAGTCCATATGTGAGATTGGTTTGTCATTGGCTAGGTCAAACAGTCAAAAATTGCCTTTGTGTAGTCAAAACCCTAAAAATGACCATTTTGCCCTTTTGGTGATCTGATCAAATTTCTTGTGGATTTATGATCCAAACTTGATCAAATGGTCCATATGAGTGAATAATATTGATGTGGGTCAAAAATCATGAGGTTTGACTGTCAATTGACCACAATTGACTTTTTCCCCAATACAGCTGATTTCTAGGTCAACTGTCCAATTGACTGGGCAAAGATTGGAATCAAGGCTTGAAACTTGGTAAGGATAAACTTGTGAGTCCAACATGAAGCATGAAAGTCAATTTGGGCATTTTAGGTCAAAACATATTTGTGCAAACTCAAACCCTTATTTGGGTCAATAGTGCAAGGAGAAGTCTTGAGCAGAGTAAACCCTCACTTGATCTTGAGCTCCAAGGGTCTTGGGATGAGAAAATGTTGAAGAAATGGGAGGGAAAATTTTGGGGTAGAACACAATCTGTTGAAAGCTGGGATCTTCCTTGGATGTGAAAAAGACTGTGTACGTTTTACAAGACAACTCAGTGGATGTGAAGGGCTGAAAAAAGGCATACAACGCTTGATGGATAGCCACGAAATTCTGGTTGAAAAGACTCAACCTGCCAAGAGTTTGATGAACAAATGTGAAGACCTCTCCATGATTACTATCTCTAACAAACCTCTTAGGATCACCTCTAAAGGTCCTATTAGGATTTCAAATGAACCCATTATTGCTCCATTAATCATTACCAATCCCGGACCGATTCCTTATTCTTCAAATAAAGCGGTACCATGGAATTACAGTGCTGAAGTGTTCTATCATGGGATTAAACAAGATTCCTGGATCGAGGAAGAAAAAGATGACGATGTCAGCAACATAACTGTCTCAAGCAAAGTAACTAGAACCGAAAGAATATTTTCACCCAATATCTCACCACCAGTTGTTACAAGGACGCCCATCCGCATTACTGCTGCCAAGCCAAGTACCGATAATAGAGGGAAGGAAAAGGTTGTTGATCCGGTTGTGATTGAAGTACCCTCCAAGAACGTAGCTGATGAAGAACCCTCCGTCTATGAAATGGATGAGATTTTGAAGATCATCAAGAGAAGCGACTTCAAAATTGTAGAACAGTTGGGGCAAACCCCTTCTAAGATTTCAATGTTGTCTTTGTTGCTTTGCTCTGACGCCCATGCTCGAACATTAATCAAGTTCCTGAAAAAAGCTCATGTCCCCCATGAGACAACGACAAATCAATTTGAGAATTGCGTGGCTAGCCTGACAGTTGATAATGGCTTGGGATTTTCAGATGCTGACTTAACACCTCTCGGGAAAGATCACAATAAAGCTTTACATGTGTCGATCGAGTGCAAAGGGACCACCTTAGCACATGTTCTATTCGACATTGGTTCTTCTCTGAATGTATTACCCAAGGGGGCGTTAGACCGTCTTGACTGTGAGGATTTAGTCTTGAAGCCAAGCGACATCATTGTAAGAGCGTTTGACGAATCAAAGAGGACTGTTCATGGGGAGGTAGATCTTCCAATCAAAGTGGGCTCCCAAATCTTCAACTCCACCTTCTATATTATGGATATTCGTCCGACCTATTCTTGTCTGTTAGGTCGCCTGTGGATCCATAAAGCTGGAGCGATAACCTCAACTCTCCATCAGAAACTCAAATATCCAGTCAAGGGCAGAATAGTCACTGTCTATGGAGAAGAGGAGTTTATGGTCAGCCACCTTAACTTTTTCAAGTACGTAGAGATGGATGAAGAATTCATTAAAAC
Source organism: Vicia faba (assembly GCA_948472305.1). NCBI lineage: Eukaryota > Viridiplantae > Streptophyta > Magnoliopsida > Fabales > Fabaceae > Vicia > Vicia faba. The sequence goes on from OX451736.1 coordinate 202,966,383, forward strand.
CCTATGTCAAGCCTTTGAGGTCGTACCACCGATGATTGCTGCTACTAAATGTTCTTCTGATGAGTCTAAAACTATTAAGGCCATGCCAAAGATGGTTTCAGTCAAGGATGCTCGTGCGGAAATTGAAGAAGGAAATTGCAATACTTGGGGGAAACTCCTTGATATCCCGTTTAAAGCAGACAAGTTTGGTTTGGGCTTCACCGTTAAATCCCAGAAGGAAGTGAGGCATGCTCGTGCTGGAAAACCGCCTCACTGCATTGGAAGCAATGAAGTCAACACCGTGGGTGATTCTGATGAAGAGGCTGCATTTGAGGAATGGGTGTATCCAACTAAAAAGGAGCTGAAGAATTGGCATACAAAGGACTTTGTGCCCATCTCCTTCATTGAGGAGTAATCTACTTGTTATTTCTTTTATTTCAATTCAAGAACTTGTTGTTTGTAATATTTTAAACAATGACTTTTTAACCATGTGCCTAGCCCGGGGCATTTTGGTCCATTTGTCAAGGGTTTTATTTATATTCATCTAATCATATGATCATTCAGTACATTAGACTCTTTTGCATTCAAATATTTGTGTTCATTGTTTTTCCTTTCTTTCAAATATATTTTCAAAAATAGTCATGTATCTTACATGCGCGCGCACACACACACACACACACACACACACACACACACACACACACACACACACACACACACACACACACACACACACACACACACACACACACACACACACACACACACACACACACACACACACACACACACACACACACACACACACACACACACACACTTTTCCAGGTCAACATCCACTCTGGATCCTATTGCCAATGACTCTATTATTGCCGATTATGACTTTGAATGTCCTATCAACCAAGCCTAAGATGAAGGAGAGGAAGATTATGACATACCGGGTGAACTAGCCAGACTTCTATTACAAGAGGAAAAAGCTATTCAACCGCACGAAGAGTCAGTTAAAGTTATCAACCTGGGTACTGAGTCAAATGAAAAGGAAATCAGGATCGGCGCTAACTTGGAAAGCAGTGTCAAGAGAAGGTTGGTTCAGATGTTTCATGATTATGTGGAAGTATTTGCTTGGTCTTATGAAGATATTCCTGGGTTGGATACCGACATCGTAGTTCATCGCATGCCGACAAGAGAGGACTTCCCTCCTGTTAAACAAAAGGTTCGTCGCATGAGGCCTGATATGTCTGAAAAGATCAAAGCTGAAGTGATGAAACAATTTTATACGGGGTTCCTAGCTGTGACATCCTATCCTCAATGGGTTGCCAATGTGGTGCCAGTGCCAAAGAAAGACGGGAAAGTTCGCATGTGCGTAGACTATAGGGATCTGAATAGGGCAAGCCCCAAGGATGACTTCCCTCTACCACACATTGACGTCTTAGTTGATAATAATGCTCAGCATAAACTCTTCTCATTCATGGATGGATTCTCAGGCTATAATAAAATAAGGATGGCTCCCAAAGATATGGAAAAACTACTTTCGTTACGCAATGGGGCACCTTCTGCTACAAGGTCATGCCATTCGGATTAAAGAATGAAGGGGAAACATATCAAAGGGCTATGGTAGCTTTATTTCATGACATGATTCATCATGAGATAGAAGTATATGTGGATGATATGATTTCCAGATGACAAACCGAAGAAGAACATCTCAATCATCTGTACAAATTATTCGAGAGGCTAAAGAAGTACAAGCTGAGGTTAAACCCTAACAAGTGCACATTTGGAGTACAATCTAGAAAGCTTCTAGGTTTTGTTATCAGCAATAAAGGCATTGAAGTTGATCCTGCCAAGGTAAAGGCCATCCAAGAAATTCCAGTCCCTCATTCTGAAAAAGAAGTCAGAGGATTCTTGGGTCATCTCGATTACATTGCTCGCTTCATATCACACATGGCTGCTACTTGTGAGCCACTCTTCAAACTCTTGAAGAAAGATCAGGTAGTCAGATGAAACGATGATTTCCAGATTGCCTTTGACAAAATCAAGGAATACCTACAAGAACCTCCTATTCCCATGCCTCCAGTTGAAGGAAGACCCTTGATTATGTAGTTGACAGTACTATAGAATTCTATGAGGTGTGTTTTGGGCCAACATGACGAGTCTGGCCGAAAAGAGCATGCTATTTATTACCTGAGCAAAAAGTTTACCGACTGTGAAACCAGATATTCACTGCTCTAGAAAACTTGATGCGCTCTGGCATGGGCTGCTCTCCGGCTAAGACAGTATATGTTGACTCATGCCACTCTGCTGATTTCTATGGACCCAATCAAATACATCTTCGAGAAACCTTCCCTTTTTGGACGGATAGCCAGATGGCAAATGATCTTTAATGAGTACGACATTCAATATACGAATCAAAAATCCATCAAAGGAAGTGTACTAGCAGATCATTTGGCCTATCAAGCTATGGATGATTATCAGTTAATGAACTTCGACTTCCCTGATGAGAACATTATGCTGGTAACTGACTGTGCGAAACCGGGACCCTATGACGAGCCTGAACAAGGATCCCGATGGACTATGGTATTCGTTGGGGATTCCAACCCCTAAGGTAATGGAATTGGTGTTGTGATTATCTCTCCTGAAGGTTGCCACACTCCTTTCACTGCCAGACTATGCTTCGATTGCATAAACAATATGGCCGAGTATGAAGCATGCATCTTACGTCTGAAAGTTGCTATCGACTTGAGAATCAAGCATTTGGATGTATTCATAGATTCCGCTCTAGTAATTAGCCAAGTAAAAGGAGATTGGGACACTAAACACCCTAATATCATCCCTTACAAGGAACTTGTGCTATCCCTAATTCCTCACTTCGAAGAGATCACTTTTGAGCACTTCCCTAGGGAAGAAAACCAGTTGACTGACGCTTTGGCAACCATGTCATCAATGTTCAAAGTCAAATGGGACAACGAAGCCCCTATGATAACAATTGAAAGATTCAATGAACCTGTACATTGATATGAGCTTGACACTGACGCAGAAAAGCCATGGTACCATGAGGTGATGAGATACCTTGAAGCACAAGAGTATCCAGAGGGGGCATCTATCAATGACAGAAAGTTCTTGCAAAGATTTGCAGCCAAATTCTTCCTAAGTAACGGGATGTTATACAAGCGCAACCATGATTCAACTCTACTCCGATGTATGGACAAGAAGGAGGCAGAGGAAATCATGGAAGACATGCATGATGGTCTTTTCGGTACTCACTTAAGTTGATATACGATGGCTAAGAAAATCTTAAGAGCCGGTTACTATTGGTCAACGACAGAGAATGATTTCCATCAACATTCAAGAACTTATCACAAATGTAAAATCTACGCTGACAAGGTCCATGTGCCTCCTATTCCTCTGAATGTCATGACCGCTCTGTGGCCATTTGCAATGTGGGGCATTGACATGATTGGAGAAATCAAGCCCACAGCTTCCAACGGACATCGCTTCATTTTTATTGCTATCGACTATTTTACCAAATGGTCGAAGCCGCCTCGTTTGCCTCAGTCACCAAGAATGTGGTAGCCAGATTCATCAGGCACAACCTCATCTGCCATCATGGTATCCCCGAAAGGATCATCACCGACAATGGGACTAACCTCAACAATGCTATGATCACTGAGCTTTGCACTTAGTTTAAGATCAAGCATCAAAATTCTTCTCTGTATAGACCGAAAATGAATGGCGTTGTCGAAGAGGCCAACAAAAATATCAAGAAGATTGTGCAGAAAATGGTAGTAACCTATAAGGATTGTCATGAGATGTTGTCGTTTGCTCTATATGGCTAACGTACTTCAGCTAGAACATCAACTGGGGAAACTCCCTTTTCTCTAGTTTATGGTATAGAAGTTATTTTTCCAGTAGAAGTTCAGATTCCCTCTCTAAGAATTATGAATGAGGCAGGCCTAGGAGAAGACGAGTGGATTCAAATGAGATTGGATCAGCTGAGCTTGATCGACGAAAAATGATTAGATGTTGTTTGCCATGGTCAGACGTACCAAAAATGGATGATCAAGGCTTTCAACAAAAAGGTCAAGCCTCGAGTATATCGAGTTGGAGACTTGGTGATAAAGCGCATCATTTTACCATAAGGCGACCTTAGAGGCAAATGGACTCCCACCTATGAAGGGCCATTTGTTGTCAAGAGAGTTTTTTCTGGCGGTGCCATGATGGTGACTACCATGGATGGTGAAGATTTCCCACATACCATAAACGTGGACATAGTTAAAAAATACTATGCATAAGAGACCCGTTAGGTTGACACACCTAAGCAAAATAAGGGCATCTCGGCAAACCAAAAGGTTTGTGCAAAAATTAGGGATATGTGCAAAAGATGGTACACCCGGCAAGTTGAAAACCCGAAAGGGATACTTGGACAAAAAGGGGTATCCTTGTGGGATGAAACCCCGAAAGGGCGGTCCAGGAAAAAGTTAAGGATTAAAAGCATATGACTATGTCCCGTGGAATCAACATAGTCAATTTTATCACTAAGGTCCAAGTTCAACGGTCCAAGATCAATCCAATCAACTTCTATCAACAGAAAGGGACATTCGAAGACATTGGGGAAATAGTAGAGCCGGAGGGCAATGAGATCATTTGACATGGCTATTTGTTTTCATTCTCAATTTTGTTTTCCTTTCGACGATTTCCTCTTACTAGGATCTCCATCTCTTTGTACAAAAATTCCTATTCATGGGCAAAATATCAATACAAATATACTTTGAAGTGCAAAATTTTTGTCTTTGTTTTTAATGCAAATTTGTCCAATGACTAAAATTGAATGAACATATGCATATGAACATAATTAAAAATATTTGGCACATGTGTCCCGCTAAGCAGCGGCAAGTATCTCTTTAATGTATATGAAATATCCCTACAGAGTTATCTCATTATCATTATCCCCAGGAGGACGGCTGCAATAAACCTTTCCCCAACAGGTTTTATTTCCCAAGCAATAATCAAGGAATTACATAACTCCCTAGCTGAATTCAAATTTCCCTAACATACAACAATCAAGACACCACGAAGTTGCCCAGCTGAGCATATCTTCCCCGACCAAGGCTGTTATCCCCAAGCGGAGTTTATCCTCCCCGGTTGAGTGTATCCTCCCCAAGCTGAGTCAGTCCTACCCGACTGAGTCCACACTCTCCAGTTTGAATTTTCTCCTCATATTATTGCAAATCATAGAGCCATAACCCCTGATCCCTAGTAAACCCGTCAGCAAAGCCTTTAATATTTCCAAAAAGATGCTATGAAGCCTGGATCCGACCAGATATTAGCACAATTTTCAAGTTCTTACTAAAGCCTGGATCCGACCAGATATTAGTTTGACTTCGTCAAGTCGCTGAAACCTGGACCCGACCAGATAGCAGTTGATCTCAATTTCAGGATACTATGAAACCTGGACCCGACCAGATAATAGTCTAACTCTTAAAAGATATAGAAGAACCTGGACTCAAACCGACCAAGGTTTAACTTCTTTTCCCAAGTAGAATTTGCCTCTGCCCTAACAAGTTACTATGAAACCTGGATCCGACCAGATATCAGTTTTCAATTTCATCTTTTCAAGAAAGTTATTGTGAAGCCTGGATCCGACCAGATAGCAATTACCCTCAGAGATTCATTGTGAAGCTTGGAAAATGACCAGATAATAACCATATCCCCAAATAGTTTACTGTGAAACCTGGACCCGACCAGATATCAATGGACCTCATCAATCTTAGAAATCTGCAAAGACTGGACCCGACCAAATAATATTTTTTCAAATAGTTTATTGTAAATCCTGGAGCTCGACCAGATAACAATTAACTGTGATCCCCAGAGAGACACTATGAAGCCTGGACTCGACCAGATAATAGTACAACTTTCCAAAACTATGAAACCTGGACCCAACCAGATAGTCTTTATCACTTCAAGTTATTGTGAAGCCTGGATCCGACCAGATAACAATTTAAACTTTTGTATCCCCAACAAGTTGTTATGAAGCCTGGATCTAACCAGATAACTATTCAATTTCAAGAAATTTTCTGCAAAGCCTGGAATCCGACCAGATAACAGTTAATTAGTCTCTTCCTCCAGTAAGTTTCCGTGAAGCTTGGATCTGACCAGATAACATTCGATTACTTCATCCTCAACAATTGTGAAGCCTGGATCCGACCAGATAACAACTAACATTCAAGCGATATTCCCCAGCGGAAGCATTCTTTCAACAAAATTTGGAGATATGCATATTCTTCATCATCAATGGCAATCATAGATTCAACCCCCCAGAACTTCCTCAGCAGTAGTCAGGGATTTATTTTCCCGGACAAAAACATACATCTCACATTCATACATCATAGCATGTACATACCATATGCATTTAGTGAACATCATGCAGGCATCTGCATTTTACTAACTCTTTTTCTCACAGGTAAAATATCAAGTTTTAGTATAAATTAACAGGAGATTTATGCGGATACTTCTTCCAGTGTCTACCAACATTTCTCCAAATGGCATCTATAATCCCATTCACCATCCATCTCCGAGTGCAAATTTCTGGGCACTCTAGTGTTCAATCATCTTTCACCTTCAAGTCACGAATGGCGGATTCGCCAATCTAACTCTTCAGGTTTAAGAAGATTGAACAAGGGCAGCTGTTGTACCCCAAAATTTTCCCTCTCACTTATCAAATATTTTCTCACAAAGACCTCTCTTGGTTCAAGACTGCACTAGGGTTGATCAGCTCAAGACATCTCCTCAAGCACTAATGACCAAAATTAGGGTTTGAGATTGCACAAGGATATCTGAACTTTCAATGCTACATATGAATTTCATGGGTCATTATGGACCCCCAAGATTACTCATGTCAAGTTTCAAGCTTTGGATCACACTTTTGCTCAGTCAATTCAGAAGTTGACCTAAAATTAGTTATATTGGGGAAAAAGTCAACTATGGCCAATTTACAGTCAAACCTCATGATTTTTTATCCACATCAACATTATAAACTCATATGTATCATTTTATCAAGTTTGGACCATAATTCCTCAAGAAATCTGATCAAATCATCAAAGGGGCAAAATGATCAAAATTAGGGTTTTGATTGAGAAAGGGAAATTTCTAATTTTTGACCTAGCAAATGGTCAATTGGTTTGAAGCATGATTTAAAGAGTTCAATTTCATCATTTTGACCTAAGGGCATGACCTAAAACATTGTTTAAGATCAATTGGACTCATAGTGAATTTTCAGTCAACTGATCAAAAAGTCAATTGTACACTAAAAAGTCAAACTTTGACTTTTTGGTCAAATTTCAATGTCAAAGATCACAATTCATCAAAACATGTCAAAATATGAAACTTATTCATCAAGAAATAAAAAAATCAAGATTTCATTTTGAAAAGTCAAAGTTTTCTAACTTAGAAATTTTTCTAAGTGTTTAAACTTCGTGTTTTTTTATAACTTTGGGCAAATTTTTCACCATGATGCAAGAGGATTCAGAAGAAACTTTCAACATGAAAATTGTAGATCTCCATGATATCTATAACATTTCTTTACACAACATTTCTTTTTCCCTAGTTTTGGTCAGGATTTTGACCTAACTTCATGGCACTTTCTCATATAGTTCCAAGGGGAATTTTCAAAAGTGATGCAAATAGGGGTTGTATAGCATATTACAAGCTTTCTAAAATGTCCAAGAACTCCTTGAGATCATTCTTGAGCAAAGAGAATCGAAGAGATGAATTTAGGGTTTTCACAATTGAAATACAAGTCATTTTGTGATGAACAAGATTCAAATTTCAAACCTATGCTGCATAATCTCTACTTTACAGGCCTAAAACTTGTTAGGCACTCCATAATTAATTGCTTGTACAGCTGTTAGAGGTCTCAATTCAAGAATTCAATGCAATTCCATGCTTTATATCAATTTTGGGAAGAAAGTGCACAATGCCATTTTGATAAAGTAGCTTTTTGCACAAAACTTGTTCTTGAGCCTTGCAATTGTTTTCTTCTGATTATACATGTCCTATAACTCAACAGAAGTTGATCTCAACACTTACAATCACTCAGCCCATGCTTGTACCTCCTCTTGGAACCATATTTCCCACTTTTCTTCAAAATTAAGTAACATAGCAAACAACCTATAACTTGTACTTCTGACTCTCTCAAGCACTCAAGCCTTTTTCTTATACATACACAAGTAATTTGTCATAAATCCCATGCATGCTTGAGTCCTGAAAACACCAAGAACTCAGATTTGCATCTCATACCTCAACTTTCACATAACCTGACCAAAAGTTTGAAACTCACAACTCCCTTGTGCGTTTTCAAGCCCCTTTGTTCCTAAAGATTCTAAACATCATTTAGAAGTCATCCCTTATCCTGTTATAGCTCTGTAACACCATCTTCCTCCATTTCCATGTTAAAAAACAGAGCATTGCAAGTGGACTTCTCAAGACCATTTTAGCCACTCTCCAACCTAGCTAATCATTGCATTAGCTTCCTAGGACCTCAGTGGAGCTATTCTGATCATCACAACACCTTGAGGAGTGCTCATTTGCAGAACACGATTTCCAGTTTTGAGGTAAGTTATCTCAACTTTGAACTCTTCATACACGCATCATTAATGGTTTATTTGTGAATGAAAAATGTAGGTATCATTGCTTCAAAGCTAACCATGTCCATAGTTTTCATTTATGTTGCTCGAGCTTAGAGAATTTTAGGATTGAAGTTTCTGAAATTTTTAGGGTTCAGTTTAGGGTCATTAAAATTCATGCTTGTTTTTTATCTATAATTTTATTGCTTTGCACTTCTGAAATCGTGAGCAAATTTGCCACAAGATTCATGTTTACATTTTTTCAAATGGATGAGAGATGAACAAGATGCAGGTACTCTGGATGGGCATGAGGTTGAAGATGAAGTTCAGGCCATGGACTTAATTTCTAATATATATTTATTGTTTTGTTTATATGAACAGATGTATAGCCACCCCAGTGGTAAAGCACGCGTCTGTTAGCCTTTGGGACCTGGGTTCGAGCTCCAGTGGTACCCTTTTGCTTATTTTCTCAATTTTCTCATTTTTGACACTTGTTTGCAGCGCTGGGCCTTCCCCCTTTGGGCTATGTATTTTTGCTACATTCTGACCCCCTGCTCACTATTCACACCTGGCCCATTTTATTTCTTTTTCTCATTTTTTCATTTATTTGTTTTCTTAAATATTTTATTTAAAATTAAAAAAATCATAAAATAATATAAAAACATTAGATTTATATTTTGATATAGTTTATTTATTTTTTACAATAAAAATTACTTTTATTTTAATCATATTTTATTTATTTTACTAATTAATCTGCAAATTTAATTAGAAACTAGGTTTTTTAGTTATTTTCTTTTACACAATTAAAATATATTATTTTAAAATATAAAAAGACCAAAAATATTTTATAATACTATAAATTATTTTGAAGACAAAAATACCAAAAATATTCTTCTTACAAACTTAATTTCTTTTTTAATCAATTAATATTTAGATTAGGGTTTTATTTAAATTCTTTTCCTAGTAAATTTAGGTTTACTTTTTACTAATTTAATTAATTATTTTTCTTTTAGTTAATTAGGTTAAAACAAAACCCTTTTTCCTAAAAAATCCAAACAAAAGTCCATTTTCTTTCCATCTTACATTTTTCTATATTTATTCATTTTTGTACATTATTTATCCAAATTCAATATGGTTGTAATAGATAATTAGGTTTATTTTCTAGCAATCCCCATTTGTAATTTGTACACCACCCTCCCACAAGTATTGTAATAGCGTAGTAATTTTAAATTCCGCAATTTATCGCTTTATACAAATGCTAGTAATTAGGGTTTGTATGGAAAGACTTAAATCAATCAAGTAGCAAGCCCTAATCAAAGACTAAACAAAGCATGAAAATCAACACACTTGCACACAAGCACCCCAAAGGTAAAATCCACTTGGTTGCCTTACAAAATGGCCATGTTACGCATGTGAGGTATCTTAGTAAAAACAAACAAACACAAGATCATAGTCCCTCGATGACGCTATCAAAAGTTGCCTTTCAAAATGATCTTAGTCCCTAGAGAAAGATGCTAAGATGTCTTGCAACATGACTAATCATGGTTATACGATGACCCACGCCCATTCCGTTTACATCCAAAGATAGGGTTGCTTACCAAATCAATGTTAAGATAACAACGTCAAAGAAAAAAGGAAATGAACATGAAAGACTTTTGAGTAGGTAGAATGTTCCTAGTTGCTTGCTCAATTTCAAAACAAAAACATCCTTGCTATTTTCAAAACAAACACCAACACTTTCAAAACATATTTCAAAACTTGAAAACATTTTCAAAATATCAAACACTCTATATACATTCTTACGAACGATAATCATTACAAAGTTTGCCTAAACAATGGCCTCTTTTCAAAAATACTTTCAAAACCATACAAAGCACAATTTCAAACAAAAGCAAGTGATCTAGTAAGTAACTAAGAGCCCATGGAAAACCATGGATGAAAAGGGTGCTAATACCTTCCCTTTTCATAATCTACCCCCCGAACTCAAGAAACAATCTCAAAGGTCTTTCCTGTGCTTTTTCACCTTTCCTTTTGGATAAAAGAAAAGTCAGTGGCGACTCTTGCTAACCGCAATATTTGCGATAAAACGCAAAACACCCAAGTAGTTCTCCCACTGTACCACACATTCGCAGAAATCATCCCACCCAGGACTTAATTCAGTATTATACAGATCATCAATGTTAAACAGTTTCATCGTTTTCAGCTTGTCGTTGTCCCCGCACAATATAAGACCTTCATAACTATATTTTCTCAATATTGTTGCAGTATGTACCTACAACTTCTACAATAGACATCTAAATTGTTAATGCTATCTGTTTCCCCAAACATATTTAATTAAAAAACTTATTAAATCAGATCACCAATACGCAACTAATTTCAAAACAGAAACAAAAATAGGGCTTAGAATAAGTTCAAACGCATTTATGTCGTCATCAAACACAATTCTGCTATGAAAATGAGGCAAAGTGGTACACCATTTTGAAAATTATTTAAACCTATTTATTCCAAAGTTGTTGTTGCTATAATAACCAACCTCGAAAACAACCTCAGACGGTAGATCGTAATATACTTCCAACAAAGGCCACTCACTTATTAACATAGGATGATCTCTAAATTTGTTATATATGACTTCCTGGTGGACACCTTGATTGTTTAACATGGTCCAACTTTTGCTTCATTCATCGATGTACTTTCTCACGAATTCGGGATCTATTTCGGCATACATCTATAAAACTTGAAACATTAAAGATTCATTCATTGATACTATATGTTGTAAAATATTAACAGAACAAATGTCAATTATCTTTTCAAAACTTAATTGCAACACATACCAATGAAGATACTTTCCTAATTACAAACCGATCAATCTGCGTGGATTGAATAAGGATTCTAGTTTTCTCCACTTCTTATTATAACAAATGTAATATAGTGGCGGTGGAAGAGACAATATGTTGGTGTTGGAGTAGATAATGTATTTATATTTATCATTTATTCAATTATTAATACATATTTATTTGTCCTTGGCCCATTAATGACATATTCTTTATTGATGCGACTACTCAATTCCTTATTCAATGCATGCCGCTATACAATAATAATTTCCCTTTATATTTTACTTTGATATTTAACTTCAAATAGTAACGGCCAGAAAAATTATTATAATCATTTTATTATTAATCATTTACTCTATCAAAAAGACGTGTCAATTTTCAAGAACTACACAGTCCAACAAAAATATTTATTGTCATTTCATTGTTTATATTTTGTTGCAATTCAAAACAAAATACTCTGCAATTATGTGTTTTGCATCTATTTCAGCTGTCGTTTCTCGAGTTTACTGGGACCTTCCGCACATCTGCATCAACGCTATTACATATTGGCCGTGACAGATATCTGTGTTGTATTTTAGGACAACTGATATGGAAAATTTATATCCAACTTTGAAATTTAACTTCAAATAGTAACGGCCCGAAAAACGTTTTCTATACTCTCAAAGATACATAACTTACCATAATACCAACATGTTCCTATCTTACACCACCACACAACATATACCTATTCAAATTCAGTATGACTAAGTATATCTCAAAAAGTTGCATATACTTATATATTTATCTCAGAGTGGTATACACAATACCATCATAATTGCTATTTGCAAACATGAAAATCCAGTTGACAAACACAACTTGAATATATATAACATAAAATTGAAATTGATAGTGTAATATATATTAAACATAACAACATTATCAACATTTATTACTACTTAGAGTTTACAAGATTAATGACTTGTGCAGGTGTTGGCTAGGATTTTCATAAAGAGTCAAATCCAAACCAAAAGTCAAAAAGGTTCTTTTAAGATCCTTAAAGAGCATTAAATTATGAGAAGTCGACTACATAAGCATGTCGACCATGGACGATTTCACAAGTAGTCGACCAAGGTTTTGTAAGCGTAGTCGATCAAAGAAGGGTTCATGGTGAATGGATTGGGCCCAAGAGAGGTAAGAAGCCCAAAAGGATTAAAAGACCCATAAGCTCCTAAACTGCAAAGGCAGAGGGTTATGGAGGGAAAACATGGGTTTGATATCAAGAGTGGTGACCGTGGGATCATGGAGGGAAGTTATGAAGAACACGTGGCATGAAAGGAAATGAAGCCCACTTAAAAAGTAGTTATTTCTGTGTATTATAAATAAAGCACTTAGTACACTTTGTAAAAGGTCAAACTTTCACATTCATGTACGCTAGTCACTCAAAGTAACCAAGCGAACAAGCGAAATGAGTCAGGCAAATGCAATGTATGTTTGAACCAACCTGTTATCAACCTTTCTTTAATGTTATGTCATTACCTTTTACAATTTAATACACTTTTGTCTTATTTACTTTGTCCTTTTTGTCATTACCTTTTTTACAATTTAAAATGTTTGGCTCTGAATCGAATAAACCTTTTTGAAAACACTTTAACTACGCACGTAAACTGAAGCATTGTACTGAGATTTCCTGGTCAATCTCACGAGTAAACTTGTTTTAAAGAGACCAGCGTTGTTTACCAAATCCAGAGGTAAACAACAGGATGCTCACAATACATATAATTTCTCCTTCTTAAATAGCTTCTTATTGCGCTTGGTAGAGTGGACTTCTACATAAAAGGATTCACCATTGTCTTCATCTATTAACCCGATTGCTTTTTGATTCCTAAAAAGCATTTTATTTGTGACATCATTAGGAAAATGCTGCAATAAATCACCATGACTTTAGCTTTCAGAATATTATAGATATACATATTTGTAGTAGGTCTCCTATTTTCTATTATTTAAATACCAAAATATTTTTTTGAGCTTTGTATGTGTTGGTGATCTTTCTCTCCCACTCATACACCTGCGAGTATTCTTCATCTTCACTGTCATCACTTTCAGAGTCACTGCTATAAACATTTAGCATGAGATCCCTGAATGTCTCTAAAACACGAGCTTAAATAGGACTAACCTATTAAAATTCTCCAAGAAACAAGTCCTTTGTACTACATGGTTACATAACATCAAAAAATACTACATTTACCATGGTATTATTGTATAGATAGTAGCCATTGAAATATATTTTTTGCAACAGACACTTACATTAACAACGATGACCTAACGATCATACAATCTTCGACTAAATCAACGCTTTTATTACACTTGCAAACAACAGTTCCATAACAGATCTTTCACATACAAAAAACCTAACATGCAACAACTATTCTAATCAAACGAAATAATGTTACTTGTTGTTGTCTGAGCTGCAATCGGAGCTACTATCTGATGATAATATTATGGCCAATTAAACTTTTGCCTCTTGACCATTTATGTTCTATTTAATATAATTTTATTTATTTAATGTGCTGCAATACTTATTTGCAATTAACTCATCACAACTCCTTTTTATTTTATCAAAATATAATTTTATATATAAATGGCTAAGTTGAAATCAATCTATCATTTTAATTAAAACAATTCATATTTTATTTTTATAGTTTCCAATAATATTTTCATATTTCTTAATTTCTATGATAAATTGATGACAATTTTTTCTATTTTTACATTTAAAATTAAATATATATTTTAAATAATAAACTATCTATTATTTGAGATTTTTTTATTTTTTAAATTTATTTTTAAATTAAAATATACGTATCATACCGATACTCTAATATAGATTAAGAAAACTTTAACTACAAATGATCAATATAGACTTAATTAATTCATGACCTAAACAATACTATAGAGTGATTTGATTCAGAATGTAGTGGAAAGTTAATTCCTTGATTATTATTGTTATATTTATTTATAATAAACTTGATATTTCTGTGTAGTTATTTGCTACCATAGAATATATCTCCCAATATAGACACGGCATCTTCGTTCAAAACAACAACAACGCCTACCTTGTCTCTTTAACGTTCCAATGTCAAACTCCAAAAACAGAAAACAAAGCATCACTTCGCACATGACATGGATGGTGCACCTTCTATCAACCCATTCACCGTCCCATTTTTTCCCTTCTTCCCCATCATCATCATCGTCACCACCACGCTCATTCTTATCACAAACGCATATCAAGATACAAAAGAAAATACAAAAATTCCCAGTCTCGAAGACGATAATGGCGCAATCGATATGTCATTACAACCGCCAGTATCATCAGCCGACGACCCCAATCAGGTAGTGACAAAATCAGTTTCATTCAAACCTAGTGCGGGAGCAATCGTAGGTGTTCTAGCAACCACATTCTCCCTCACCTTTCTACTTCTTCTCTATATTAAACACTGCAACGGCGTTGCTGCTAGCAATGCAAATGCAGATGGAGAGAGGGATTTGCAAGAGAGGAAGAACTCTGGGATTGGACGGACGGTTGTGGATTTGTTACCCGCGTTCAAGTTTGGTTCGTTGAGAGGACAAAAACAAGGACTCGAATGTGCGGTTTGTCTCACAGGGTTTGAGGATCATGAGATACTAAGGTTGTTGCCAAAATGCAAACATGCTTTCCATATGGAATGTGTGGACACGTGGCTTGACAAACACTCCACGTGTCCGCTCTGTCGGTATAAAGTCGACCCTGACGACATAGTTCATTCTCAAGAATTATTGTTGTCGTCAGACGTCGAAAGCGGAAGAGTTATGAGTAATGTCATCAGCAATAGCAATGAGTCACGACATGAAAATGAAAGTATAGGTTCACGACGAGTTTCTTTTATGAGAGAGAGGAATAGTGAAGGGTGTTTGTTTAGTGGTCATTCAAGAAAGGTAAAGAGTGAGAGTGTTATAGGAGAACATAGGTTAGATCATCGTATAGTTTTGTCCCCTACTTGTTCTTATACTTCACATAGTGGTGTTCAACAACGGTGGAGCAATTTTGAAACAGATGATATGCTTTACTTAACAACTGATAGGATCATCAGTTGCAGTTCGTCTTCGCGTGACGGAAGGAGAAGAAGGATGAGGCGTAATCGCGGTGGTGCTGATGATGAGATGGAGAATGGTTTTGGTGGTGGTGGTGGAAGGAGGAGGAGGAGGAGTGAATGGGATTTGAGGAGTACTGTGTCGGAGATGACAGGGGTGATGAGGTTTTTGAATAGGGATAGAAGGAGGGGAAGAGAACGTCGTGGTGGTGGCGGCCGGGAAGAACAAGAGAGACAAAGGGAGGGAGTTGCTTCAAGGTGGTGGGCTTGGATTTCGAGGTCACAGCAACAATCATATAGTAGATCAACTTCTGAATGATGATGATATTATTTGGTTGAGTTCTGTTACTATAGTTTTGATCCACAATTTTTATAAGAAATAACATTATTTTTATGTCTTAATATTCCTATTACTTAAGTAATGGGGTTGCTTGTGACTTTCACTTTGCATTTTCATTTTTCTAGCTTAGGGTGGCATAATTAGTTTCACAAAAGAATTCTCTTATGATAATTGTGATGCATTTTTAACGGTTCTAATAAGATAGAGGGATATAGAAGTTTTATGCACAAGAGTACAAGATCGGGTTAAAGCATTATTGACTATGTCTATTGGAACTAACACAAAGTTTGAGTGATAAATTGATGGATGAGAGAGAGAGATTTTCATAATATTACATGAGGGGTATTTATACAAGCAACTAAAACAATTTGGGAAACAAAACAGACTAAAACAAAAGCTAAATTGCCCAAAAACACGAGTTGAAGATCGATTTCACCAAAGGATATAATCGATTTCCACTTTAAAACAGAAAAAAGAAAAACCAAAAAAGTTGTAGAAATTGATTTTCACATTTCAGATTATCGATTTCCTCTTCGATACTTTCAAATTTATGATTCCAGAAGTGCTTATTTTATAAGCTGTTTCCAACACAGTGCTATCAGAAGCTTCTACACGTATTTAAATTACTTTATACATCCAATACCTCCGTCTCCATATATCAATTTAATTTTCACTTTTAAGCATAGTCGGAGGAACAAATGAACATCCACCTCTGCCTTCAATTGGGAATGAGTTTCTTTGTCCCACTTGTACTCATATGTTAAAATTATAATTTTTTTAAATAAAATGCATGTTTTCCCTAACAACAAAAACATTAATAATTAAATTAAATGTTTAATCACTTAAGTAATAATAATACTAGTTCTATTCATTTAATTTATATTTTTTTAAATTATTCTGATAAACTTTTTAACTTAAGATTAATAAGGGTAAAAAGGTAATAATTTTTTAAAAAATAAGTATAATAAGGTATATTTAATAGGTCGTAGTGGAGCAGAAGTGGGTGTGGGATGGGTGTTATCATCCCCATCCTTCTCCATTAATAAAAACTGGATTTTTTTTTCGATGCACCCATATCTAGTTAAGTTGATTTTTTTTCGTTACATTTCAGGTGGGAGCGACAAAATCAATTTTTTTGCCACGCTTAAATACATCTTGTACATCCGAGGCCTACGTCCCAGATTACATAGAGAACACCTCGCCCAAATAGATGTCTCGCCCACACGAGGAAACGACCAAATGGAGAGGTCCCGACTTAGTCAGAGCCCACCCATAAGAGTAGACAAACATCTATTTTAATATAATTAACACTCATTATGACTCCCAAGCTAAAAGGGGGCAGGAATAATAAGGAACCATGAAGATGGAATAATGCCAGAGCACGACCAATTCCATAAAGGTAACGATCATCATACAATGAAGCCAAACAATCCCAAATACACAATACACTAAACATATTATGGCTTCTCTAAACTAGCATCGAGGAGATCATCACATTGTTCTTCAGAAATAGCTAGCGTCCACCGTGGTGTCTTGTAAAACTCTCCCAGACCACACAAAATTACAAATAGATGGACCAGAAGTAAGGCAAACAACAAGAGTGAGGAAACCCAAGCCATGGAACAATTGGCCACCGTTGTTGAGCTCTTATGCCAGTTGAATGAATATTTGTAAAACACAGTGAATGATCTATAATAACAACATCTCTAACCTCAGTAGGACGGTGAAGATCTGGGTGTTCCGATCGATCTCAACCATTATCTGGGAGATCTGGAACGACGAGGACCTAGAGAACTTCAACCTCCCCCCCCCCCCCAGCTTTCCTCGTTTAACGAAAGGCACGATCCCTAGGAGCACATTCTCACGGTCAACACCCAGATGGAAATCATAGGAGTTAGTGCGTCATTAAAATGTAAGTTGATGGATGGAACCATGAAGAAGGCCGCACTATGTTGGTACATGGGGTTACCAAAGCATTCAGTGACAAGTTACCAAGACTTGCCTAAGAAATTGATACACTAGTTATCGGCCATTAAACAACGAAAGGTTTTAACCACTAGCCTCTTCAACGTACGCCAATGACATGATGAAACTATGAAAGAGTATGTGGCACACTTTGATGAGGAAACTATCAAGGTGGTGCACCACAATCAGGAGATGTTTTTAGGGGGCTTTTAGAACAGTCTAAGAGTCAGGTAATTCAATGAATCCCTGGCCCAAAAATTGGCTACATCGATGGAAGATATTACCACTAGAGAAAAGTGTTATATGTGAGGGTAAGAGAGAAACGTAGAGAAGAAAATGAGATGTGCCAAGGAGAAGGGTTCGACTCCCCAATCTGAGGGGCCGGGATCCAAGAGACACAAGGAGCATCCATTTGTAAGGACCAAGCCTCCCCTGATGGGAATATTCAACAGAAGACCGTTGGAGAATTTAACACCACTCAACGCTAGCAGAGAAAGAATTTTTCATTAGACATACACGACCTGGGTGATCCCAGAGGCCGAGCCCCCTAGAGGTGGCGTCATGGGGATTAGCTCGAACAAATATTGCAAGTATCACAAAGTCCAAGGTCATCACACCGAGGATTGCTACCATCTCAAGCAAGAGATTAAAAAAATGGTACAGAGAAGACGCCTCCAGAAATACGTGTAGGGGAAATTTGATATCCACCTGACCGTATTGAGGACCGTATGACATCTCCAAAGAAACCCCAGAGGGCGGAGCAAGAACACAACATGCCACGTCAAACTTTAAACACTATCATTGGTGTCTTTTTGGGAAGAGGGGAATCAAATCATTTACGAAAGAACTATGTAAGGAAAGTGATGCATATTTCATGGGCATCATGTCTGGGACATCACCCTTCTGATGTTCAGATCGAATTTTTGAAGCGAGATGTAGAAGATATTGCTCCCCACGAGGATGACGCTATGTTAATCGGTGTCTAAATCGATAAATAGGATGTGAAGTGAGTTCTCATCGACCCAGGAAGTTCGGAAGATGACATGTACTAGGAAGCTTTCCAAGTTTCGAGACTCGATATGGACCTTTTCCATCCATTCAAAGGATCGCTGGTAGAATTCTTAGGAGAGTAAGTTCAGGTACTAGGTTACATGACTTTGGGTACAATATTCATTAATGCCCATTCTCCTTACAATATCATAATTGGACGACCAACATTCAACACCTTGGAAGTGACCTTATACACTCTACATCTCACAATGAAGTTACCTCTTGAGGATGGAAAGATTGGAGTCGTAAGAGGTAAGCAAGAGCATGCCAAACAGTGTTACTGAGACAACTTGATGTTGCACAAGCACCAAAAAGAGGGTCTCACCCACAAACCAAATAATGTTTAGTTTGTAGACCTCGACCCTCAGAACGAATCCCCCGAGAACAATCTAATGCTAGTTAAAGACTTAAAGAAGGTACAAATTGGTCTGGAATGTCACCACACGACACAAATGTGGGGAGCTCTCACGAAAAAAGAAGAATATGAAATTGTGGAGCTACTGTGGAAAAATATTGACATTTTTTCTTGGGTCCCAGCTGATATGCCCGATATCGTCACTATTATGGTATGTCATTAGCTAGCCATATGTCCCGAAGTAAAACGTGTCATCCAGCAAAAGAGGAAAGAATGGGAAGAAAAAAGAAAAGCTATATAAAAGGAGGTCGGAAATTTCCAAGATGCATAATTCACCATAGAGATCAAATATTCTACTTGGTTGGCGAATATGGTCATGTTGAAGAAAAACTCAGTGTAATAGAGGATGTGTGTAGACTTCACTGACCTAAATTAGGCGTTCCCTAAGGATCCATACCTGCTACCCAACATCGATAGGCTGATCGACAGATCCTCAGGGTTCAAAGTGTTAAGCTTCATGTACGCATACTTCGAGTACAACCAAATCAGAATGAACCCGACCGACACACCATGAACTGCCTTCATGACGAACATGAAAAACTTTTACTATGATGTCATGCCATTCAAACTCAAAAATGTAGGCTCCACTTACCAACGACTCATGTATGCGGTATTCTCAAATCAAATCGGAAGAAACATAGATGTTTAAGTAGACGGCATGGTGGTGAAAACTGTGGAGGGAGGACAACACAAGGACGGCCTAGAAGAGATGTTATCCTTAGTCACAAAGTAAAACATGTGCCTAAACCCTAATAAATGTTATTTTGGGGTTTAGGCTACAAATTTGTTGGGTTTTATATTGACACATAGAGGCATTGAAGTTAACCTAGATAAGTTCCAATCCATCATCGACATGTGAAGCACCTCCACCCTCAAAGAGATTCAGCAGCTGACAAGCAGGATTGCTGCCCTGTCAAGGTTTTTGTCCTTCTATGGGGACAAGTCAATTCACTTCTTCTCAAAACTTAAAAAAGAAAAATTTTCCAATGGACTGAAGATTATGAGGAGGCCTTCCAAGAGCTTAAGGCGTTCTTGGAGAAGGGTGGGGATACTAATACCCACCCCACACCCACTTCTGCTCAAATCCGACCTATTAATTATACCTTATTATCCTTATTTTAAATAATTTTATTAATTATTTACCCTTATTATTTATATGAAGGTGACAACCATTGAAGAAGCTCATGACACCAACAATATGAGGGTTGATGAACTTGTTGAGTCACTTCAAACTTTTGAATTGACCATTAATGACAAATCTGATATGAAGATGGGCAGATATGAAGATCTGGTGATGTCTCTCTCTAGAATATGGGCATATGAAGTAGAAGCTTGTGAAGAAAATATGTTATATGAAGATTTGAATATGTCCTACAATGATACTTGTGACAGATGTGAGGAAAGTCTTAAGATAGAGGAAGATCAGAGAAAGATCATATCTGAGTTGGAGAATGAAAAGAAGAAGCTTCTATGTACTATTTATCATTTTCAAAGGGAGGTAACTCTCTTAAATTCCAAGCTTAATAACATGACAAATTATTTGAGAAGAATGAAAATTGGAGCCGATATTATAAAAGAAGACGAAGATACAGAGGTTAATCACTCATTTGATAATCAACAAAGTAAAATAACTGTAGAAAATCTATTTCCTTCTGGAAAAAAATAATGATCAACATGTCCAACCACATGTTACAGCATCCTAGAAGATTTAATGAAACCCTAATAAATTCAAATTCTTCAACTTGGAGATCAAAAATCTTCAGATTACTCCAAGGTTAATCATGTGAGAAAAAAGAGAAGTGTTAAAGATAAGGATGTTAACCTTATTGCTCATACTTACTTAAGAGACTCAACTAGTGAATACTAGTACTTTAATAGTGGGTGTTCTAGACATATGACATGGGTTCAGAAGATGTTGGAGGATGTCAAATCTCATCCCACAGTTTCAATCATATTTGGTGATGGGTTTAAAGGTGAAGTCAAAGGAGTTAGAAAATTGATGTGTGTTGGTTCTCCTAGTTTAGAAGATGTTCTTCTTGTTAAAGGATTAATTTCTAATCTTATTAGCATTAGTCAATTGTTTAACCAATGGCTGTTAGCCCACTTCTCAAAATCAGAATGTATGGTCAAAAATGAGAAAGATGCTATTATGATAAAGGGCATTAGGTCTAAAGAAAACAATTATCTGCGGGAATCTCAAAAAAGTGCTTATTCTTCCACATGTTTGATAACTAATAAAGATGAAGTAAATCTATGGCTCCAAAATCTTGGACACATTCATCAAAAAGGAATGAAGGAAATCTTATCTAAAGGAGCTATTAAGGAAATGCCATATCTCAGGGTTGAGGAAAAAAAGTCTGTGATGAGTGTGAAATTGGAAAGCAAACCATAATGTCACACCCAATGTTGCAACATAATACTACTTCCAAAGTGTTAGAACTTCTTCATATGGATATAATCAGATCAATGCAGATAGAAAGCCCGGGCGGAAAGAGGTATGTCTATGTGGTTATAGATGATTTTTCTGGGTATACTTGGATGAACTTTTTTAGAGAAAAATCAGATACCTTTGAAGTCTTCAAATATCAGTGTCAAAGCATTCAAGAGGAGAAGAATAATGTAATTGTCAAGGTTAGAATTGAACACAACAAGGAGTTTGAAAATGAAAAATTCTCTGGATTTTGTGATTCTGAAGTATTAGTCATGGATTCTCTCGTTCCATCACTTCTCTGCAAAATTAAATTATTGAGAAAAAGACTAGAGCTATATAGGAATCAGCTAGAGTCATGCTTCATGCTAAGTAATTTTCATTGGAGTTTTGGGCTGAAGCTATGAATATTGCATGTTATATTCATAACATGGTCACTTTGAGAAAAGGTACTTCAACTACTCTCTATGAGTTATGGAAAGGAAGGAAGCCTACAGTCAAATATTTTCATACCTTTGGAAGTAAATGCTATGTCTTGATTGACAAAGATCAAATGGGTAAGAAGGATCTCATAAGGTATGAAGGGGTATTTCAGGGTTACTCTTCAAGCAAGAGAGCTTATAGAGTTTTTAACTTCAGAACTACAATGACAATGGAATATATCATTGTCGTAATTGATGATTCAATTACTGAACAAAGGATGGATGTTAAAGACAATGTTAGAACATCCTCTGTGCATATTGATGAGGCATTAAGGGAGGTAATTTGTGAATCTATAAGTACTAAATTTATGAGTTCTCAAGCCAACAAAGGTCATATAGAACATTACAAGGAATTGATTTGAAGGCACCTTAATGAAAAAGACATCATTGAATCCAATAAGAAAATATAAAAGTCATGTCTTGTTTCTAAACTTGAACCAATGATGAGTTCTACTATTCAAGAAAGTAAGATCTTGAACTACATCATTGTAATCCGTTTTTATGGTGTGCCTTACTCTTACAATACAAATTTCATGCTGAAAGAATTCTGCAAGGAAACGTGGGATAATAGTACTGATGAATGTTTCTCCTTAAGAAACAAGTTGATTACTGCTGAAGTTGAATATGATGGAACTATAATTAATTGTTCTCAACTGGTATGGATGAAACAGATGTTGAAGGAAAGTAATGTCAAGCAGAATGTCATGACATTACATTTTGAATATCTGAATGTCATCAGATATCTTATTCAACATGGATCGTTCAAGAACCTTGATAGTTATAATCAACTCATCAAGAATCTTGTTGAAGGAAATGTTGTTATTTTGGATCATATGGACAACAAGGATCAACTTATTGTTATGTTTAAAGCAAATCAGATTGAGAACTTAAGCAGTGGCATTGGAACTTGCATTATTTAGGAGTTATAACAATTACAGATATGGAGGAATGCAGCAGTTACTGCATCTTTTCTCTA
Organism: Vicia faba; assembly: GCA_948472305.1. Taxonomy (NCBI): domain Eukaryota; kingdom Viridiplantae; phylum Streptophyta; class Magnoliopsida; order Fabales; family Fabaceae; genus Vicia; species Vicia faba. The sequence goes on from OX451736.1 coordinate 202,989,570, forward strand.
TTCTTTGAGGAATCATATGCCTAAGCAAGTTACTATTGTTAAAAGATGGAATAAAATATCTCTACAAGATAGAAGGATTGGTGATAGCACCAAGGAGTGCAGAAGGATCTTTGATAGGGGCAAGAGGTGGAATACCACCTGAAGATGTTCAAGATTGTGTGTTTCCATATGATATTTGTTTGTTTTGATCTGTATTATTGCTTGTGTGCAATATGTGTGCTTCCATATATTGTATGCTTCCAATTGCTTTTACATTTACTCTATTTTTTGTCAATTTTTGACTAAAAAAGGAGAGTAAAGTATTAGTGTTTCTGTTTGTCCAAATTTAATGACACATGTCTTGACTTGTTGATTAGCATGCTGATAGGACTGTACTACTACTATAAGAGAGTAATTATTGTGGTTGCTTGTTGTATGTAGCTATTTAGGGGGAGCATGATTGTCTGTCATGCTTGTTTGTGTTGCTGCTACTATTGACGTGTGCATGATGTTGTACCTGTTATTCTTACATCTTTCCTAATTTTAAAATCCCGATGTGTGAGGTTGTTTTATCTTTTGCTGCATGTGACTCTGACGTATAAACTTGGATAGTTCATATTTGGTCGATTGGATTTTCTCGTGATTTGGGGTTTCCCTTTAATGGGGAGTTTTAGTTTTGTGTGACAGAGGGAGTAATGGACTTGTATGGTTTGTCTAGCTCTTGTGTTGCATTGGAGCTATGTTAAGTGATTCCATACCACATGTCTGGACATCTGTCTTCTATTTTATTGAATATGGTGATCTATAGCTACATGTTATCTCTAATTTATTTTTATGTTTTACATGTTTTGAATATGGTGATCTATAGCTTGTGTTTTTTGAATATGGTTTTATTCCTTTCTCCAGTTTGATTGTGTTATGGTTGTTTTATCCAAAACTTTCCAAAAAGGGAGATGGTTAGATCCATGGTTTTATAATTGGCATAAATTTTGCTAAAACATGGTTCTTAACAAATGTTGAGTAAGATGTCACAACATCTTGACCAACTGTCATGACATGTTCTGCTATTATGTTTATCAGACAGGTGTTGAGCCACATGTCTTGACATCTTGGCCAATTGTACAATAGTTGTTGTTGTTATTTTTCTTGACAAATATGATTTGATTTTGTAAGATCCTATTAGATATATCTCACTAATTTTTGCAGGTCAAGACGATTTTATTAGGAATAATGCAGATTCGATTTAGTTTCTTTAAAAAGGATCTTGGAGACTTTTTAGGAAACTTTGAAGGTTACTTTGTATTTTGTTGAAGATCTTTCACCTGATTTAAATTAGAAGCTTGGATTTGATTTGAAGAGTCCAAGCCCATCCCGCAAGAGTCTATAAATAAGGACTTGTTAAACCTAAAATAGCAAGCATGCACAACAAGAAACCGTGGGTGCATAAGGGTTTAGGGTTTTGAGAGTCTTTTATAGTTTTCATGTTTTTATTTATATGTCACTCATGTATCTTCTAAGACATTGAGGTTGACTGATTATTCTTAGTTTAAATCTTTTAAGAAAAACTAAGTATTATTCTCACTCATGAGATTTTAAGCAAAGAGGTGAGTTTTGTATTTAAAGTGTAATATTCTATTTGGTTCTTTTGATTCTAGTCACGGGTTTGGGACTATATTTATTACTGAGGTGACTGGTAGGAAGTGAGAGGGGATCTCATATCTAGAAGATGTCTTGGTAGAAGTTGCACAAGGTAATGATTAGGTGATAAGTTGTAAACTAGGGTTGTTTAGATTTGAGCTAATACTATCATAGTGAATTATCTTTTTGGCTTGGTAGCCCCTAGAGTAGGTGATGTTGCACTAGATTGGGTTAACAATTTACTGCGTTGTTTATTTTTCTGCAATTTACTTTCTGCACAATCTTCTGTTTTAGCAAGTGTTTTCTGTCAGGAGATGATGTCGTAACATCCGTCTGAATATTATGTTGGTGTTAGGATATCAGTCTTGACATTTTTATCGCAAGTGCCAGAATTTTATTAATAAACGTCAAGAGAGGCAGTCTTTTCCCTACAAGGATATGGGTTTATAACGAGGCACTCATGACCCTTATAAATATTTGTGCAAAGCATTAAAATAATATTCTTACTGTGAACTCACAGTACGCTCTCCAGTACATCAACACCCGCAAAAGCGCTCTGAACGCATGCTGCAAACTCATAATAAGCTCTCTAGCGGCATCAACACCTTCGAATTCACTCTGAATTCCTGATGCAAACTCATAGAAATCTCTTCAGTGCGTAAGTGATTTCCAAAGCATTCTGAATGCATGCCACAAACTCATAGTGAGCTCTCTGGCCGCCTAAACGCCCACCTAAGCACTATGAATGCATATCCAAACTCATAGTGAGCTCTCCAGGGCTACAAAGTCATACAAAATACCCTAAAGGCTTGCCATACTATCAGAAACAGGGAGGGAACCCAAGGGCCTGCCCAAAAAGTGAACTAAAAACTTAACCCAAAATTGACTTCAAAGAGCTATTCTCTCACGTAAGTGCTCACAGTAAGAGTGCTACAAACTACTATAAGTTATGAATGAATAAACACATAAAAAGTTCAACCAAATAAAAACAACACAAAATTAAACCAGCATAAACATAAAACATAAAGAGAAATAAATGTCAAGGCATTACGCCATTACAACAAAAAGGCATCAACAAGCCCACAAAAAAGAGCACTCCAAGCTCACAACAACAACTAAAAGACAACAAAACAAACAAACAAATTAATCAGTCTTCAGAGGAATCAGGTCCATGGTCTCTTCAGAACCGCCTTGAGCAACAACTTCTTCAACCGAGGTGGGGGGAACGTCTTCAGTAGTCTCCAACTTAGGGGTGGCCTCCAACTATTCTTCCATCACTAGTTGGCCATCACGGATGACTTTGAAATATTCAAGTGTAGATAAGTTGGCCTCAGGATAAAGAAAGAAAATTTATTGTTTGGCCTTGTCAAAACCTTAATCATCGACCAAGAGGATATCCATCATGGTGGCCTTTAGCTTTCCGATAAGCTCCTTCTCTTCTTTATCCTTCTCGACTAGCAGACTTTTTATCTCTACACATTAGCATACCCCAAATTTGCCCGCATTGGTGTAAACAGTCAATTTTATTTCTCGAGCACTATTGGGTTTTTTTATACTAATTTTTTATATATTTATACTAACACTTATTTATGTTTTTAAATCAATTTTGGAGTGGGGTTTGTTTCATATTATATCAAATTGGGCTCATTATTTTGAAATAATTAAATGGCCCATTAAGAGTTTTTTTGAGAGGCCCAAACCAAATTTGATTAGATTATTTTGTTTTTATTTTATAATTATTTTAGGTAATTGGGTTGACCAAAGTCAACATTTTTCTAAATTATTTCTATTTGTTTGCAATTTTTTAGATAATTCAAGTTTATTATTATTATTATCCATTATTATGGTTTTTTTTTTCTTTTCATATTACTATTATTTGTTATTTATTTATTATTTTGTTAAGTTGACCAAAGGTCAACTATGGCTTTCTCTTGGAATACAATGATGCTTTCAAGATCACTTTGCATAAATTGGTGGATCAAGGGATAGTCCAATTTGGGCATTACTTTGAGGAAGAATACGTAGCTGCAATTAATGGGAATACAAGAAGGCCATTGGTCATTCCTTGCCAAGGTTCAAGATATGTCAAGAAACCACTTGTAATTCCTCGTGGAGAACCAAGCACAACAAAAATACCAGTAGCGATACCATTTCCTTCAAAAAGTACGATGGTGATCAGGGGGCTATCTCCCACTCCATATGAAAGTGACAAAGTTGTGTCGTGGAGTTATGATACCACTGTATATGTCAATGGTTTTAGACAAGATATGAGCCATCAACAAGTCAATGACCTACAATTATAAATATAGTAGGAACAAGGGGCATGACTCGTAGTGGTCACATATATGATCCAGATCAACACAAGAAGGATAATATTTTATCTAAGGATAAAGGAAGAGTTATGGCTGAAACCAATCAAAGACAGGAACCTCCGAGTAAAACTTTCACCGACCAAGAGACTGAAGATTTCTTAAAAATGATCAAGAAAAGTGACTATAGGGTGGTGGATCAACTTCACCAAACCCCATCCAAAATTTCAATACTCTCATTACAGTTGAATTCAGAAGCACGCTGAGACTCCCTAATGAAAATACTGAGTGCAGCTCATGAAACAAAGGAGATAACACTGGATGAGTTTGATGGAGTTGTGGCTAACCTAACATCAGGATCACGCTTGGGTTTTAATGAGAGTGAGTTACCTCCACAAGGTAGATATCACAATAAATCTTTACACATTTCAATCCAATATGGAAATACCAGTATATCCAGAGTACTCACCGATGTTGGTTCTTCCTTCAACGTACTACCAAAGACTAGCCTGATGAAACTAACGATGGATGGAATAGTTAGAAGACCAAGTTCTATGGTGGTGTTGTACCCCAAAATTTGCCCCACCCCCCCATTTTTCTTCAAGACATTCTCAAAAGGTCCTCAAATGCTCAAGGTGGCTCAAGAATTGATCAAACAAATTCTTCTCCTAAGCAATGGACTCACAACTAGGGTTTTGTATTTCTCAAGGAAGATTGGGTTTCCAAGGCTTCAAGTGGTTTTCATGGGTCCACATATGCTTCAAGGAATTCTCATACCAAGTTTCAAACCTTGCACCACAAGTTTGCTCAGTCAATGGCTCTGATGACTGGAAATCAATTGAATTGGGTAAAAAGTCAACCATGGTCAACATATAGTCAAACTTCAAGATTTTTGGTCAACATCAACATTTTGAAGTCACATTCATCATTTTATCAAGTTTTTATCATGATTCCTCAAGAAAATCCCTCAAATCATCAAAAGTCAAAAGTTGCCAAATTAGGGTTTCCTTAGGAGAAGTCAACTGAACTTTGACCAAGCATAACTTTCACATGCTTCATCAGCTTTTCCCCAACAAAAGCTCATTTTTAAGGGAGTTAAATACTCTACAAATTTATCTCTCTAAGCTCAAGTCTAAAAAATACATCATTTGAGAGATATGAGCCAATACATTACATGTCATTTCAAAAGTCAACAAAAAGAGACTTTTTGTCAAGGTAAAGTACATCAAGATAAAATATTAAAAAGCAAAAATGATCAACATAGAGGTTGTATAGGACATATTAAGCTTTCAAAAAAGTCAAAGATCATCTTTAAATGATAAAAATTTAGTAAGTTATAACCATTGCAAGTTGGGAAGTTTTGAGCAAATGCATGAAGTTCAAAGTGAGCAAATTTGTAATGTTGGACTATTGGGCCTAAGTTTTAAGGTCCAAATATGTTCATGACATGTTTAAAGACCCATAAGCCCATTAATACATTATCTTTTATTTTTATTTTTATTTATTTTGGTTTTTATTCAATTAAATCCAAAATAAATTAAATAAATATAAGACCAATGGACCAAGGTATGTGGGCTTTGCTATGAATCATGTTGGAGGCCCAAGATTGCATATACAAGCTGGAAAGTTCGTGCATGTAAGATTGGATCAAGATTTATAACAAATAGAAAATTTTCACATAATTGCAAATCATATCTTTTCATCATAAACCACAAAGATTTATACCACAAATGTTGACCTAATCTCTTCCTCTATATGTACACAAGCAATACCATATTTACATGGACGTGAAAGCTGTCTCAAAACACCACTAAAAAGTTCTCAAAAATTCCAAAGATTAGGGAAAAGATAAACCCTACTCTCCTATTGCTCTCAAGCAGTTTTGAGCTTCATATCATCTTCCCTAAGCTTCTAGGAGTTGATACTGGTCCTTATCCATTGCAAATAAACCTCTGAACCCTTCCTTGTGTGAACTATGGTTAGTAAGTTGGTGAGTTTTGATTTTGTAAGGTTTAACACTATTTCAATCATTGTTAACTTGCCATCATATCTCATATGCATTATTAGAATAGTTATAACGTCTTACATGTAAGTTTTTATGCAAAAACAGAATCGTTCCATTGTTACGGCACAAAGCTTTTGAAGCTTCAGATCTAACGATGCAAACATTTTTAGACCAAGCTAACCATACCATTGAAATCGCAGCACCTTAGTTAGTCAACTAGGCTTGTTTCCTTTTTCATTTTGATTGATTTTGCTGGTTTTTGGTTTTTTGTACAATCGGAGAAGACAACCGGAAACCACCATCCAAGGTGGTTTGATCGGTGGTTAAAACGCGTGGCACAACATGATATTCTGATTGGTCCATACAAAATACAAGGGTCTCACTCATGCGCGTGTGTTTGGTTGTCTGACTTTTGGAATTTGTTTTACATTATATATTTATGAATTGACATAGGTAAACAGATGTATAGCCATCCCAGTGGTAGAAACGCGCGCTCTAAGTCACTCCTATCTCAGGTCACGGGTTCGATCCCCGTTTTTACCAAATTCTTTCATGTTTTATTATTTTTACAGGTTTTTTACAAAACACATTGAAGGTGCATCCTAACACCAAGGCGCGCTTGGCCTGGTGGTATGCTTGCTGAGTGAAACTGCTTGAGGGATTGGGTTCAACACCTACCCCTACTCTTTTGGTCATTATATGTTTCTCACTCTTATTCACCCTTTTTCTTTAAAACCTTTTTTTTCAAAAAACATTTTTAACAAAACCCTAATTTAATTTTAGGTATTAAACTTGATTTTAGGTTTTTTTTAATTTAATCAATTGAATTTAATTTTAGGTTTTATTTAATTAACCCTAATTTTATTTTTTTTAGGTTTTCTCTATTAAATTAAAATCAACTTAGATTTTAGGGTTTCGATTACCTAACTTTTTAATTAATTAAAACCTACTTAGATTTTAGGGTTTCGATTAATTTAAATTATCTAACTTTTTTTATTAATTAAAATCAATTAGACTTTAGGATGATTATCAAAACTTTTTCGTCATGACCAAAACAAATTTTCAATTTTCTCTTTTACAATCTTCGCGTATTTACTTTCGCACTAGTTTTCCCCAATTATGTTTCTGCTACAATATGTAATAGTTAATTTGGGTTTATATTCTTTTTCCCCCAATTTTATGGTTTTGTACCCCTGCTCCTGAAGCCCTGTAATAGTTTAGATTTACTTTCTGCACCTTTACTTTCTGCAGTTTACCGATTTCCTTACAACTGCTAGTAATTAGGGCGTGTATGGAAAGATCTAAAAGCAATCATAGAAAACCCTAATCAAGATAAAATAACTAAATTGAATCACTATTCACACACTCATCTCTAGGGTAACCTCACTTGTTTCCTTCGAAAATACAATCATGTCCCTCGAATGTGGGAACACTTTAGCAAAAACCCCCGTTTAAAAAGAACATAGTCCCTCGATGACCCTTCAATGCTGCCTTCGGTAAATGATCTTAGTCCCTTACGATAAATTGCTAAAGCGCCCCTATAAGTTGCCTTTATGATTGTAAAATGACCCGCGCCTGTCCTTTCACATCTAATGATAGGACTTCCTACTAACTAATGGTAGGATACCACTATCTAAGGGAGGAGGAAAATAACACAAAAGATCTTTGAGTAGGTAGACAGCTCGTAACCGCTTGCTCACAAAAACCTCTCTTTTTCACAAACACTTTCTTTGAAATATTTTCAAAAAAAACAAACACTTTTTACACATTCTTAACTTATACAAGAATCATTACAAAGTTGTCGTACTTAAGCATTTTTCAAAATATTTTCAAACACACGAACACAAAGCATTTTTCAAACAAAGTGAGCTAAGTGATTAAGAGCCCGTAGATAACTACGAATGAAAAGGGTGCTAACAACTTCCCTTTTCATGACCTACCCCCCGAACTCAGAAAATTCTCGAAGGTCTTTCCTGTTCTTTTCACTCTTTCCTTTATTGGATAAAATAAAAGTCGATGGAGACTCTTTCTATCCGCAACATTTGTGATAAAACGCAAAACTAAGTCCGTTCTCCCACCGTGTTACAGAACTGGTGACTCTGCTGGGGAGAACTAAAAGTGGGGTTACCTTAGAGTTAGATCAATTTTACATGCTTTCCTTGTTTGATTTGTCTGCTTTATTTTTAAAGGGTTGTTTAGGTTTTATTTCTTGCAAAGATCCTATATCTGGATCTGGGTAACATTTTAGGTAAGTAGTAATAGATCATGGAAACTATATGGCGTATACCGATATGGTTGAAGTTATGGCTACGTTAGTGCGACACATTGGTTTGTACTAGTATCCCTCGAGTCAGTCGGGGAGCATACTAGGATTTCGCGTGGTGTCATAAGCACTAACTAACCTTAGAATCTTAATTGACCCAACTTAGCCATTAGAAGGTAGTGAGATAGCCGGCTTTGGTGCAGTCTGAAGTTCGCTGATACTCAATACTACACTCATTGAGATTCGAATCTCGAGTTTTATTTGGTGGAAAGTCATTTTCCGTGCTAGATGAAACTTGTGGGAAAAATCAGTGATATTGAGATCCCTAGAACCCGGTTACTTCTTTAGGATAGGCTGGGTCAACTAAACTTCAAGAGGGTACTTACCTACAAACACCATGAAAGCCTTAAACCTAAGGCCTTTGTGTGCTTTGATTATGTTCGATATCTATTTGAACATGATATCATGACATCATAACATCATAACATCATAACATCATAACATCATAACATCATGACTAACCATTTCAAGGATCTAGTGGATTTATCTTTGTTCTTTGTTGCAGCGTCATGACTTCCAGTCGTAGGAATACCATCTAGATCAGATTCATAAGGATATCTTCCAAGCTTAAGGAGTTAGTCTTAAAGGTTCCTGATGACTCTCAATTTATTAAGAGACATGGTCATCTACTCAGTTTGGTTACTATTGGCTTCCAGGAAGACACGATGAGCATCCTTTTCTAGTTCTTTGATCCGAAGCATCAATGTTTTACCTTCCAAGATTATCAGTTGGTACCCTCAATGGAAGAACTCTCTAAGTTGCTCGAAGTTCTTATTCTTGATCAGATACCTTTCACCAGTTTAGAGAAAGTTTTGAAACCTGAAGACGTTGCAGTACCCCTACATCTAAAACGAAAGACATTGTATCTAATTAGGAAACAAGGAATGAAGTCAAGGGTTTCTATCCTAAATTTATGATAGAGAAGGCTCAGGGATTTCTAGATGCTATGAATCTTCGTGCTTATGAGGATATTTTGGAATTGTTGATCTATGGTTTGGTACTATTCCCTAATCCGGACTAATTCATAGATATGAATGCCATCAAAATATTTCTCACTCATAATCCGATACCTACTTTGCTTGGAGATGTTCGGCATTCCCTCCACACTCATACTACAAAGAGGCGAGGAAATCTTATGTGTTGTATTCCTCTACTGTCCAGGTGGTTTATTTCGCACCTGCCCCAATTAGTGATAAAGAACAAACAAGGTTTGAGGTGGTCTCAAAGGTTGATGCCACTCACTCATACAGATATCCATCGATGTTCTCGATCTCAGGAAGATGTCACTATTATTGATCGTTGTTGGGAATTCCCTAATGTACCACTCCTTGGTATAAGAGGGGGCATCACTTACAACCATTCCCTAGTTCTGTGTCATTTTGGTTAGGCTCAAAGAGACGGTCCTCATGATATGCTCATCCAGGGTATTGTATTTGAATATGAGAATGATCCTCAAAATCACCATCGAAGGTTTATACGTGTTTGGGGCACAGTCAACAAGATTGATAACAAGACTTTGGGACACAAGAATTCCATTCCTCTAGAGCCTTACCTCAGATGGGTGCGGTCTCGTGGTCAGAATCTTAAAATGCCATATCCTGCTATCCTACCAGTGATCATAGATCCTGTTGTTGAAGGGGATGTTTCTCATACCGTTCTCCATCCCGATATGCCTACCGACTTCGAAGAGCTACAGAAGTCCAGGATTCAGCTTAAGGAAGAAAGAGATACCTTCGAAGCTCAGTTCTATGCTAGTTAAAAGAAATTACTGAAGCTAACGAAACAACTCTACAAAGAACAAAGCCTTAATGCATATGTCAACACAAAGAGAAAGCATCCTTGGGAGATTTAAACTTATATTTTTTCTATTTTGTAACTTTTTTATTAAAAGCAACTATAATTCAAGCTAGTTACTAAAATTTCTCTTGTTTCCTTTTGTTTAAACAAATTTAAATCCCGCAACGATCCTTGAAAATATTACATCTACATATGATGCATCATTACATAACAGGTTTTTCCCATACAGGTTTTGTCATCTTCTTGCTATTTATTTTAGTAAAATATGGCTCTTGAACAAACTGTTAAGGAACTCCTAGCTCATAATGCCCAATTCCAGGAGACCCTTCTGAACCTAGGTCAAGGACAGAAAGATATGATGACGCTCATCACCAAAAAGAAGAAGACTCGGAAGCCAATTTCAATCCTCAACATGGGAAGAAGATTCAAAGGTCCTGCTAAACCAGTTCAAACTACTGATATCACCTCTGATGAAGATGACAACCAAGAGGAGGATGGTAGAAGTGTCAGGGTTGAAGGTGGAAGCAACCTTGGTTCTAGTAAGATACCTGAGGACGAAGACTATTCTGATGAATAGTATCCTTCTGCTGATGATAGATACAAAGAACTGGAAGATCTCCTAAAGTCCATGGAAATCCAGAAAGTTCCTGGATTAGATTTCAGAGAGCTAGGTCTTATTATGGGGGTAGTTATCCCTCACAAGTTCGAAGTCCTTACTTTTTCTAAATATGATGGTGTGTCTTGTCTGAAACTTCATCTGAGGTCATATGTTCGGAATATCCAACCCCATACTATTGATAGAAAGTTATGGGTTCACTTCTTTTAGGAAAGTTTATCTGGTACACAACTCGAGTGGTTCTATCAGATGGAAGGAACCAACATTCGTAGTTGGGAAGACTTGGCCGCTGATTTTTACAATAAGTATCAATATAATACTGACCTTGCACCAACTCACGTGCAATTATAAAACATGACTATGGGTTTGAATTAAGGGTTCAAAGAATATGCCCAGAAGTGGAGAGACTTAGCTGGAAGGGTGAAACCTCCCTTGTCGAGTCGGGAACTAGTTGATATGTTTATGGGCACTCTAACAGGTCCATTCTTTAATCATCTGATTGGGAGTTCTTCATCTGGTTTTACTGAGCTGATTCTAACTAGAGAACAAGTTGAAAGTGGTATCAAGAGTGGAAAAATTCCAGTGGCGGTGTCTTCAAATGCTGTGAAAAATAAATTTAATGGTAAGAAGGAGACCAATGTTGTTTATGGCCAGAACTGGCCATGGTAAAAATGACCGCAATCAGTATGTGGGAGAGGTGCTAATTTCTAATCCTGCACATGTTCAATAATAACAACGGGGCAATAGGTGTAGGTCAGACGCTCTGAGAAGGAAGTTTACGAAGATGAATATGTCATTGTCTCAAGCGTTACAACATTTACTAAAAACAGAGCTGATTGTGCTAAGGGTCCTCCTCAGAACCCCAACACCTCCTCTCCTAAGTAAAATACAAATGCGAAATGCACCTACCATTCTGACAGTCCTGGGCAAGATACCAATAATTGCTGGACCCTGAAAAACAAGATTCAGTACATGATTGACAATAAGGAGATTGAGTTTGATCCCCTGGAGACCCCGAATGTAATTATTGCGCCTAGACGAAGCATGAAAAAGGCATAATCGCAATTGAAGGTGTTCTTTATGTGGCTACTACAAGTGAATTGGTTAATCCTCTACCCATAATCAAGAAGAATCTGGTGCAGGCCGATTTATTTCCGGGTTGTATTGAAAAATGTTATTGTTGTGCAGCCCAACCCAATGGCTGCAGATTATTGATGGAAGGAATTTAACTTCTAATAGACAATCACATAATTCTGATCGAGAAGGATCCGTCTGCTGAGAATATGTGTCAAAACTTATCCCTAATTTCTTGCCCTCCTGTCAGGATCACCTCCAAAGGTCCTATAAGGATTACTGCCAATTCGAAAGCTGCTCCTCTGATTGTAACTAAACCTGGACCTATCCCATATTCTTCAGATAAAGTTATTCCTTGGAACTATGGATCCGACGTCTACTACCATGGTGTAAAACAAGAACTACCAATTGTTGAAGATGAAGTTACTGAAGTTGCTGATCCCGACATAGATAATATTTCTGGAACCAGTAAGGTTACTAGAAGAGGAAGAGTTTTATCTCCGGAAATATCTCTGAAGACTATTGCTACACATGTTAGAGTTACAGCCACCGAGTTAACTGCTGAGGCTCAGGGTAAAGAGAAACTAACAGAGCCTGTCCAGATGGAGGCACCTAAGGAAGCTACAGTTGAAGAAACCTCTAGACAAGAGTTGGAAGAGGTATTGAATATTATCCACAAAAGTGATTACAAGATTGTCGAGCAGTTGGTGGCATACCCCATCTAAGATCTCCATGTTATCCATGTTACTGCGTTTTGAAGCCCATACACATGATTTAGTGAAATTCTTGAAGACTGCTCACGTGCCACAAGAGATCTCTGCCGATCAATTTGGAAGCTATGTTGCTAGCTTAATGACTGATAATGGATTAGGTTTCTCTAATGTTGATCTGAATCAGGAGGGAAGAAATCACAATAAGGCCATGTACATCTCCATTGGATGCAGGGGCACTACTCTGGCTCATATTTTAGTTGATACTGGTTCCTCGTTAAGTATTCTATCGAAAGGCGCTCTGGACAGACTTGATTACAAAGTGGTTGTATTGAAACCCAGTGATATTATAGTTCGATCCTTTGATGGGTCAGAAAGGATGGTACACGGGGAAGTGGATCTTTAGATCAAAGTGGGTTCGTAGATAATTGAATCTACCTTCTATGCAATGGAAATTCGTCCAGCTTATTCCTACTTACTAGGATGCCCTTAGATCCATGAGGAAGGCGCTGTTACCTCTACCCTACATCATAAATTAAAATATCATGTGAACGGAAAGGTTGTTACTGTCTGCGGTGAAGAAGAGTACATGGTTAGTCACTTAAACTCATTCAGGTATGTAGAGATGGACGATGAATTCATCGAGACTCACTGTCATACTTTTGAAGTTATCCGTCCAGTTGCTACTGAAGATGTCTCAGCCATTCCCGAAGTTACTAGAGTTTCGCCCAGGATTGCTTCATTGAAAGATGCTAAAGCCACTCTAGAAGAAGGTGGCTGTGCTATTTGGGATCAGCTTCCTGACATCCCCTATAAATCTGCCAAGTTTGGTTTGGGTTTCACTGCAGAGGGTCAGAGGGTTGTTCGTCGTGCTTGAGTTGGAAGGCCACCATTCTGCATCAGCAATAACATAGTCAACATGATAGAAGATGCTGACAGTGATTATGACCTTGACAGCTAGATCTTTCCTACCATTGGTAATGTGCTCAACAAATGGAAGGTCGCGGAAATACATTTCTAATTTTTATTGCTTTTAAGTTTTGGCTTTGTAATATTATAACAATGACTTTAAGCCTTATGCCTTACCCGAGGAACAACAGTTCATTTATTAAGGGTTGTCATTTCATAAACATATTTTCATTTAATAAAGCATTGGATGTTTTGCATTCAAATTTTGTGCTCTCTGTCTTTCTTTTTTAATTTTATCACTTTCAAATAACTGTGTTCTTACACATGCCCACACAATACATTGGAGATCCACATCCACTTTGGATCTCGTTGATAACGATTCTTCTATTTCCACTTATGACTTTGAAAATCTGATCTACCAAGCCGAGGACGAGGGTGAGGAAGATTGTGAGATACCGGGAGAACTTTCCAGACAGTTAGTGCGAGAAGAGAAAGCTATTCAACCACATGAAGAGCCAGTTGAAGTAGTAAACTTGGGTTCCGATACAAACAGAAAAGGAGTTAAGATATGAGCCAACTTAGAGGACAGTGTCAATAATAGATTAATACAGATATTACATGAATATGTTGAGATCTTTGCTTTGTCATACGAAGACATGCCAAGGCTTGATACATATATTATGGTTCAACGTATGCTGATGAAAGAGGGTTGTGCTCTGATAAAGCAGAAGGTCTGTCGTATGCGTCTTGAGATGTCAGAGAAGATCAAAGCTGAGGTAATGAAACAATTCAACACAAGTTTCTTAGCAGTTACATCATATCCTCAATGGATTGCAAATGTTGTTCCAATACTGAAGAAAGACGGAAAGGTGCATATGTGTATATATTACATGGATTTGAACAGGATGAGCCCCAAAGATGACTTCCCGCTTCCACATATCGATGTTCTGGTCTACAACACCGCTCAACACAAGATATTCTTCTTCATGGATGGTTTCTCAGGGTGTAATCAGATCAAGATGGTACCTGAAGACATGGAAAAGACTACTTTTGTTACACAGTGGGGCACTTTACGCTACAAGGTTACGCATTTTGGGTTGAAAAATGTCGGCACAACATATCAGCGTGCTATGGTAGCTTTGTTCCATGACATGATTCATCACTAGATAGAGGTATATGTCGATGATATGATAGCCAGATCACAGACTTAATAAGAGCATATAGACAATCTACATAAGTTGTTTGAGAGACTGAAGAAGTATAAATTGAGGCTGAATCCGAACAAGTGCACCTTTGGGGTGAGGTCCGGTAAACTCGTAGGTTTTATTGTCAGCAGTAAAGGAATTTAGGTTGATCCCACTAAAGTAAAATCTATTCAAGAAATGCCTCCTCCTCGTACCGAGAAGGAAGTCATAGGCTTCTTGGGACGACTGAATTATATTGCCAAATTAATTTCTCATTTGACCGCTACTTATGAGCCGATCTTTAAGTTGCTAAAGAAAGATCAGTAGTGAAATGGAATGACGATTGTCAGATAGCCTTTGAGAAAATCAAGGAGTACCTATAAGAACCTTCAATTATGATGCCACCAGTTGAAGGAAGACCTTTGATCATGTATTTAACAATGCTAGAGAATTCAAGGGTGTGTGTACTGGGCCAACATGACGAGTCTGGTCGAAAAGAGCATGCAATATACAACCTTAGCAAAAAGTTTACCGACTGTGAAACAAGATATTCACTGCTCGAGAAAACTTGCTGAGCTTTGGCATGGGCTGCTCACCAACTAAGACAATATATGTTGACTCATACTACCTTGTTGATCTCTAAAATGGATCCCATCAAATATATATTCAAGAAACCCGCTTTCTCCGGAAGAATAGCCAGATGGCAAATGGTCTTGAAAGAATACGACATTCAATTCACCACTCAGAAAGCAATCAAAGGAAGTGTATTGGCAGGTCATTTAGCTCATTAAGCCGTAGACAACTACTAATCTATGAATTTCGAATTCCCGGACGAGAACATTATACTGGTTACAGATTATGAAGAACCTGGACCGTATGAAGGACCTGAGCTAGGATCCCGATAGACTATGGTTTTCGAAAGATCCTCTAATGCACTTGAAAACAAAATTGGTGTTGTAATTATCTGTCCACAGGGTTGTCATATGCCCTTCACCGCCAGATTATACTTTGAATGAACCAACAACATGGCTGAGTATGACGCGTGCATCATGGGCATCAGAGCTGCTATTGATTTGAGAATTAAGTTCTTGAGCGTATACGGAGACTCAGCCCTAGTAATCAGTCAGATTAAGGGAAAATAGGATACTAAGCATCCGAATCTCATTCCTTATAGAGAGCATATGTTGACCTTAATTTTGTACTTCGAAGAGATCACTTGTGAGCACATACCAAGAGAAGAGAATCAGTTGGTAGATGCGTTAGCTACCATGTCATCTATGTTCAAAGAAGGATGGGATAACGTGGCTCCAAGAATTACCATTGAAAGGCTAGATGAACCTGCATACTGCTTTGAAATTGACACTGACGAAGTAGAAGAAAAGCCTTGAATTCATGAGGTGAAAAGATACCTTGAGGCTCAAGAATACCCTGAGGGAGAGTCTATCAATTACAAGAAATTACTACGGAGATTCTCAGCTAAATTCTTCCTGAGAAACGAAATTCTGTACAAGCACAACCATGATTCGACTCTGCTTCGTTGTATGGAAACGAAAGAGGCGGAGAAGATTATGGAATATGTACACGAAGGTATCTTTGGTACTTACTCCAGTAGGCATACTATGGCTAAGACGATTCTGAGAGCGGGTTACTATTGGTCGACTATGGAAACTGACTGTCATCACCACTCAGGAACTTGTCATAAGTGTCAGATCTATGCTGACAAAGTACACGTGCCACCAGTACCTCTGAATGTCTTGACTGCTCCTTGGCCGTTTGCAATGTGGGGCATTGATATGATTGGAGAGATCAAACCTACTACTTCTAATGGAAATTGCTTCATCCTCATTGCCATTGATTAATTCATAAAGTGGGTTGAAGCAGCCTCGTTTGCCTCTGTTACTAAGAATGTGGTCGCCCGGTTCATTAAGCATAACCTTATCTGTCGGTATGGCATCCCCGAAAGGATTCTTACAAACAATGGTACCAATATCAATAACACTATGATCACAGAACTCTGCATGCAAATCAAGATCAAGCACCATAATTCTTCTCTGTGTCGACCAAAGATGAATGGCGCAGTGGAAGCCGCCAATAAGAACATTAAGAAGATTATATAGAAGATGACAGTGACATAAAAATATTGGCACGAGATATTATCATTTTCTCTTCACAATTATCGCACTTCAGCCTGGACATCAACTAGGGCAACCCCGTTCTCTCTAGTTTACGGTATGGAAGATGTCATACCTGTCAAAGTTCAAATTCCTTCCTTGAGAACTATGAAAGATGCAAACTTGAACGAAGACGAATGGATTCAGACTAGGATGGACCAGTTAAATTTAATTGACAAGAAGAGGCTTGCGGTTGTTTGTCACAGTCAGATGTATCAGAAGCGTATGATCAAAGCCTTCAATAAGAAATTCAAGCATCAGATATATCAGGCTAGTGATTTGGTAATAAAGCGTATTATCCTATGAGCGGTGAAGATCTTCCACACCCTATGAACCCAGACATAGTTAAAAAATACTATGCATGAAGACGACCCGCTAGATTGACTGGCCCTGGAAAAAATAAGGGCATCCCAGTGAACCAAAAGGGTTCAAGAAAAAATCAGGGATATATGTATATATAAAAGACTGTACACCCGACAAGTTGAAAACTTGAAAAGGTGGCTTGGGCAAAAAATGGTATCCCGTGGAATGAAAACATGCAAGGGCGGTCCAGAAAAAAGTTAGGGATTAAAGGTACGACTATGTCGCGTTGGATCAGTCACAACCAAATTTATTACCAACAACAAGTTCAAATGGTACATATCAATTCAGTCAACTTCTTCCGACAGCAAGGGATGAGATGCTCAAAGACATAGGGGAAATAGAAGAGTTTAAACCCGACGAGATCATTTACACATAGCTATATATTTTGTACTCCTTTCATTTCACGATGATTTCCTCTTACTAGGATTTCTGTCTCTTTGTACAACAATCGCCTATTTATAGGTAAACTATCAACATAAACATAATTTCAAAATTTAAATTTTGTTTTACTTTTTCTATTTTGTTTGCAAAGACGTCCAATCACTAAATTGAATGAACATATGCATATGAATATGATTGCTGCTAACAAATATGCATAAAAACAAGAATAAGTATTTATTCAAGACTCTAGGAGATGGGATAATGTTCAAGTCGTCCACAAATCCCCACAAGATTATCCCTCGCGGATTCATCTTCACAAACTCAACATATGCCCCACAAGTCTGAAATATCCTAATCATACTCACCGACAGACCCCCTAGTAGACAAAGGAGTATGATCTTTCCCCAACAATATCTCCAACCTACAGAGTCCTAATCCTCGTCAAAAAGCATGTCACCAGCACAACTCATAAATTCTCTGCCCCAGCTAAGTTTGTTTCTCCAGCACTATAAAATCCCCTACAAAATTCTTTCCTCCAACAGGTTATTTCCTCAGCAGAGTGTTTCTCCAATAGGGTTTATTTCCCCCAACAGGGTTTATTTCCCCAATGGGATACAGTCTCCCCAATTTAAGTCTATCACTTTTACTTTTACAAGTCACTGGTAAAATTTCTCTCTCCAGCAAAGGGTAATCCAGGCTGTTATCCCCAAAGAGTTTCTACTGAATTTGAAACCAGACCAGATATCGTTCAATCTTATCATCCCCAGACGAGTCAGCATCCATATCAGAAGCGGTCAAACGACACCCTGGAAGGTTATCCATCTATTTTATCCCAAGTTAGGGTATATAAGAATTAAACTCCCCAATAGAGCGATGAATGACCAATGTTCTTGAAGTCTTATCCCCAAGCAGAAATCAAATTCCCCAGCGGAGTTTCCTCAAACAGCAAGCAGGAGTCCCTAGCATAGACATTCTAAACAATATTGAAGAATTACCGTCGCCATCCCCAGTAGTAGTCTGGGATTTATTTTCCCAATCAACATTTTTATACAAAGCTACTGATACACTTCAACAACATCTCACATTCATACATCATTTATCATAGCATATGCATACTAAATGCATATAACACGCTCTCATTTGATTTAAGAACATCATTATGCAATGCACTACATACATCATGATATTGCATAAATACTAACTCTATCTTTTCAGGTAAAGTTCACAAACAGGCGAACATCATCAACAATTTTCTAACAGGTCACAGAGTAATTCCTGAAATAGGACGGGGAAGATATCTACATGACAAGACAATTTCCTTCATAAACTGAATTTTGACAAGCATTTCCCTCAGAGACTAAATCTGAGAAGTAGCTACTTAAACACTTTCCCTAGAGAGTCATTATAAATAATATCTTATTCTAGACAAAGTTGGGCGTAGACTCATTCTAGTATGTCATTCGGATAAAATCAAGCGTAGATTTATTCTTATATTCTTTTTGGACAAAGTCGGGTGTAGACTCATTCCAAACGCATTATTCTAGACAAAGTCGGGCGTAATCTCATTCTAGTACATCATTCAGATGAAATCAAGCGTAGATTCCTTCTGAAACTCTTTTGGACAAAGTCGTGCGTAGAATCATTCCAAATACATCTTCTAGACAAAGTCAGACATAGACTCATTCTAATGCATCATTCAGATAAAATCAAGCATAGATTCACTCTGATATTCTTTTGGACAAAGTCAGAGGTAGACTCATTCCAAATAGATCTTCTAAGACAAAGTAAGGCGTATACTTATTTTGATATTCCTATCAATAGTTACTCTGTATGGCATCTATAAGCCCATCTCCGACGAATCTCCGTCACCTCTCCAAATGGCATCTTTAAGTCCATTCCTGGCATAATCAACCAATAGTGTTACTCCGTGCACAAGCGAGTGCAAATTTCAGGGCACTTAAGTGTTCAATCATCTTCTACCTTCAAGTCACGAAGGACGGACATGCCAATCTAGACCTTCAAGTTTAAGAAGATTGAACAGGGGCAGTTATTGTACCCCAAAATTCTCCCTCCCATTTGTTTTCAAGACATTCTCAAAAGGTGCTCAAGGTGGCTCAAGAATTGATCAGACAAATTCTTCTCCTAAGCAATACACTCACAACTAGGGTTTTGTATTTCTCAATGAAGATTGGGTTTTCAAGGCTTCAAGTGCTTTTAATGGCTCCTCATATGCTTTAAATAATGCTCATACCAAGTTTTAAACCTTGCATCACAAGTTTGCTTAGTCAATGACTCAAATGATTGAAAATTAACTATATTGGGTAAAAAGTCAACCATGGTCAACATACAGTCAAACTTCAAGATTTTTGGTCAACATAAACATTTTGAAGTCACATTCATCATTTAATCAAGGGTTGATCATGATTCCTAAAGAAAAGCCCTCAAATCATCAAAAGTCAAAAGTTGCCAAATTAGGGTTTCCTTAGGAGAAGTTAACTGGACTTTGAGCAAGCATAACTTTCACATGCTTCATCATATTTTCCGAAAACAAAGCTCATTTTTAAGGGAATTCAATTCTCTACAACTTTGTCTCTCTAAGCTCAAGTCCAAAAAATATATCATTTGAGAGATATGAGCAAATACATTAAAGATCATTTCAAAAGTCAACAAAAAGACACTTTTTGTCAAGGTAAAGTACATCAAAATAAAGTCTTCAAAAGCAAAAATTATTAACATAGAGGTTGTATAAGACATCTTGAAATTTCCAAAAAGTCAACGATCACCTTCAAAATATAAAAATTGAGTAAGTTATGACCATTGCAAGTTGGGAAATTTTGAGCAAATGCATGAAGTTCAAAGTGAGCAAATTTGTAATGTTGGACTATTGGGCCTAAGTTTTCAAGTCCAAACATGTTCATGACATGTTTATTGACCCATAAGTCCATACATACATTATATTTTATTTTTATTTTTATTTATTTTTATTTTTATTCAATTAAATCCAAAATAAATTAAATAAATATAAGACCAATGGACCAAGGCATGTGGGCTTTGCTATGAATCATGTTGGAGGCCCAAGTATACAAGCTGGAAATTTTTTGTAAGGAAGATTGGTGCAAGATTGATCAAAAATTGCAAGTTTTCACATAATTGAAATCATATATTTTTATAATAAACCATAAATATTTGTACCACAAATATTGACCTAATCTCTCCCTCTATATATACACAAGAAATACCATATGTAGAAGGACGTGCAAGCTGCCTCAAAACACCACTAAAAAGTTCTCAAAAATTCCAAATATTAGGGAAAAGACAAACCCTACTCTCCTGTTGCTCTCAAGCAGTTTTGAGCTTCACATCATCTTCTTGAAGCTTCCAGGAGTTGATACTGGTCCTTATCCATCACAAATCAACCTCCGAACCCTTCCTTGTGTGAACTCTGGTTGGTAAGTTGGTGATTTTTGATTTTTTTAAGGTTTTTAGCACTATTTCAATCGTTGTTAACATGCCAGCATAACTCATATGCATTATTAGAACAGTTCTAACATCTCACGTGTAATTTTTTATGTAGAAACAAAATTGTGCCATTGTTAGGGCACAAAGCTTTTGAAGCTTCAGATCTCACGATGCAAACATTTTTAGACCAAGCTAACCATACCATTGAAATCGCAGGAACTTAATTATTTAACTAGGGTTGTTTTCTTTTTCGTTTCGATTGATTTTACAGGTTTTTGGTATTTTGTACAATCAAAGAAGACAACCGGAAACCATCATCCAGGGTGGTTTGACCGGTGGTTAAAACGCGTGGCACAACATAATCTTCTGATTGGTCCATACAAAATACATGGGTCTTACTCATGCACGTGTGTTTGGTTGTCTGACTTTTGGAATTTGTTTTAAATTATATATTTATGAATTGACATAGGTAAACAGATGTATAGCCACCCCAATGGTAGAAATGCGCGTGATAAGTCACTCTTCTCTCAGGTCACGGGTTCGATCCCCGTTTTTGCCAAATTCTTTCATGTTTTATTATTTTTGCAGGTTTGTAACAAAACACATTGAAGGCGCATCCTAACACCATGGCACGCTTGGCCTGGTGGTATGCTTGCTGAGTGAAACTGCTTGAGGGTGTGGGTTCAACACCTACCCCTACTCTTTTGGTCATTCTATGTTTCTCACTCTTATTCACTCTTTTTCTTTAAAACCTTTTTTTCAAAAAACATTTTTAACAAAACCCTAATTTAATTTTAGGTATTAAATTTTATTTTAGGTTTTTTTTAATTTAATCAATTGAATTTAATTTTAGGTTTTATTTAATTAACCCTAGTTGATTTTTCTAGGTTTTCTCGATTAAATTAAAATTAACTTAGAATTTTGGGTTTCGATTACCTAACTTTTTAATTAATTGAAATCAACTTAGGTTTAAGGTTTTAGATTAATTTAAATTGTCTAACTTTTTTTATTAATTAAAATCAATTAGACTTTAGGATAATTATCAAAACTTTTTCGTCATGACCAAAACACTTTTTCCATTTTCTCTTTTACAATTTTCGCGTATTTACTTTCACACTAGTTTTCCCCAATTATGTATTTGCTACAGTATGTAATAGTTAATTAGAGTTTACTTTCTTTTTCCCCCAATTTTATGGTTTTGTACCTCCGCTCTCGAAGCCCCGTAATAATTTAGGTTTACTTTCCGCAATTTACCGCTTTCCTTATAACTGCTAGTAATTAGGGCGTGTATGGAAAGATCTAAAAGCAATCATAGAAAACCCTAATCAAGATAAAATAACTGAATTGAATCACTATTCACACACGTGCCTCTAGGATATCCTCACTTGTTGCCTTTGGAAACACATTCATGTCCCTCAAACGTGGGGATGCTTTAGCAAAGACCATCGGTTAAAAATATCATAGTCCCTCGATGACCCTTCGATGATGCCTTTGGTAAACGATCTTAGTCCCTTACGATAAATTAATAAAGCGCCCCTACAAGTTGCCTTTATGAATATACGATGACCCGCGATTGTCCCTTCACATCCAATGATAGGGCTTCCTACTAACTAATGGTAGGATATCACTATCTAAGGGAGGAGGAAAATAACACGAAAGATCTTTGAGTAGGTAGATAGCTCGTAATCGCTTGCTCACAAAAACATCTCTTTCTCACAATCACTTTCTCTGAAATATTTTTCAAAAAAACAAACAAACACTTTGTACGCATTATTAACTTATACAAGAATCATTACAAAGTTGACGTACTTAAGAATTTTTCAAAATATTTTCAAACACACGAACACAAAGCATTTTTCAAACAAAGTGAGCTAAGCGACTAAGAGCGCATAGATAACTGCGGATGAAAAAGGTGCTAACAGCTTCCCTTTTCATAATCTACCCCCCCGAACTATGAAAATTCTCAAAGGTCTTTCCTGTTATTTTCACCCTTTCCTTTATTGGATAAAAGAAAAATCGATGGAGAGTCTTGCTATCTGTAACATTTGCAATAAAACGCAAAACCAAGTCAGTTCTCCTACCGTATTACAGGTGGTTAAAGCTTTTAATGATTCCCAAAGCACAATGTTTAGAGAGGTGGATCTGCCAATAAAGATTATCTCACATACTTTCTATATTACCTTTCAGGTAATAGATATAGAACCGACATACACTTTCCTGCTCGGGCGACCATGGATTCATGCAGCGGGGACTGTCATATCAACTCTGCATAAAAATTTAAGTTCCTCGTTGAAGGAAAATTGTTTGTGATCGACGGGGAAGAGGTTATCTTAGTAAGTCATTTGGAGTCCTACAGATACATCAGTGTGGAAGAAGACTGTGTGGCAACACCATTCTAAGTCCTGGAAGTAGCTATAATGGTAACCCTACCGTTGGAGAAAATCAAGAATTCAGGAACTTCCATGACTTCATGGAGAGAATTACAAACAATTATGGAAGAGAACATCCAAAGGTTGGGGCAACCTCGTTGAGATACCTGAGAAGAAAGAATGTTTTGGTTTGGGTTATCAACCATCTAAGGCTGCTAAGAAAGATAAGGGGAAATTTCCTCCCATCCAGGAAACCTTCATCAACAAAGGAATATAGCGTAGTGGACCAGTGTCAATGATATCAAACAAAAGCAACAACAAAAAAGCATCAAACTTCATTTGTGAATGTACTCCAGGCGAAGAATTGGACGCTTGTGGAGATTCCAGAGATCTTTTTCTTTCCAAAGTATTTTTTTTCCTGTTTTTAAAGGAACCTATGTCTCGTATGAGGCATAGGGGTAGCTTGTAAGGGCTCCCATTTATTTTCAAACAGTAGTTTCAATTAATAAAGGTTGTTTTACATTCAATTGAGATCTATGTCTTTCTCTTTTATTTACTACCTTTTTCAAAATGGCAATACTTTTTCTTCATTCTCACTTTCACATTCTAAAAAGAACCAAAACATGATAAAATGTGCAGATCCACATCTAAACTCACCGATAATAATAATGCTACTATCCAATATGATTTTGATGCACCAATTACCCAAGCTAAAGGGGAATATGAGGAAGATTATGAACTCTCTGAAGAGTTTGCAAGGATACTAGAGCAAAAACTAAATAACATACAACCATACAAGTAACCTATAGAGATCATTAATCTTGGGACAGAGAAAGACAAGAAAGATATCAAGATAGGTGTAACCCTATAAGAGAGCATGAAGGAAAGGCTAAACAATCTCCTGTGTGAGTATGTGAATATATTTTATTGGTCTTACCAAGATATGCCTGGTTTGGATACGGACATTATGGAACATAAATTACCACTCAAGGAATGTTATTATCCTGTTAGGCAGAAGCTCAGAAGAACTCGTCTAGAAATGGTTGTTGAAATTCGAGAAGAAGTCCTCAAGAAATTCGACGTAGGTTTCTTGGCTGTGGCAGACTATCCACCTTGGATTGCAAACATCATGTTGATACCCAAGAAGGACAGTAAAGTATGTATGTGTGTGAACTATTGCTATCTTAATAAAGCAAGTCCTAAAGACGATTTCCCGCTACCTCACATAGATGTTTTGGCGGACATACAACTCAAAATTAGATATTTTCTTTCATGGATGGTTTCTTAGGATATAATCAGATAAAAATGGCTCCCGGGGATATGGAAAATACTAATTTCGTGACTCCTTGGGGCACTTTCTGTTACAAAGTAATGCTCTTTGGTCTAAAGAACGTAGGGGCAACCTATCAACACGCAACAATCACACTATTCCATGATATGATCCACAAGGAAGTCGAAGTTTATGTGGACTTTATGAATGCTAAATCCCACATATAGGAAGATCACATCATTAACTTGCAAAAACTATTCAAACATCTATGAAAGTTTCGACTGAGGTTGAATCCGAACAAATGTACATTTGGTGTCAGGTCGGGTAAACTCATGGGTTTTATCGTAAGATAATATGGTATTGAGGTGGATTCCGACAAAGTGAAGGCCATACATGAAATGTCAGCTCCAAGGACAGAAAAATAGGTTTGTGGTTTCTTAGGACGATTGAGCTACATCTCAAGGTTCATATCGCACTTAATTTCCACTTGCGAGCCTATATTCAAACTACTTAGAAAGGATCAATCAGTGGAGTGGAATAAAAACAATCCAACAACCTTTGAAACAATAAAGAAATATTTACAATAGCCACCAATTCTAATTCCATATGTTCCTAGAAGACCACTTATCATATACTTGACAGTGCTTGAAGGATCTATGGAATATTGTAATACGGTGGGAGAACTGACTTGGTTGTTTTGCGTTTTATCACAATTGTTGCGGATACCAAAAGCCACCATCGACTTTTCTTTTAGCCAATAAGGAAAGGGTGAAAAGAATAGGAAAGACCTTTAAGATATTTTCTTGAGTTCAGGGGGTAGGTTATCAAAAGGGAAGGTGTTAGCACCCTTTCATCCATAGTTATCTACGGGCTCTTAGTTGCTGCTAGATCACTTTTGAAATTGCTTTGTTTGAAATGTGTTTGTGATGGTTTTTGAAAGTATTTTTGAAAATAGCCTTCGTTTAGGCGAACTTTGTAATGATTCTAGTCGCTATAAGAATGCATACAAAGTGTTGACTTTTGAAAATATTTCATTTGAAAGTGTTGGTGCGTTTTTGAAAGATGTTTTGAAAATGGTTGTGAGCAAGAAACTACGAGTGTTCTACCTACTCAGAAAGTATTAGTTCATTTCCTCCTCCTTTAGATATTGCTATCTTACTATTGATTTAATAAGAAGCCATACAATTGGATATGAAGGGACAGGTGTGGGTCATCGTATAGTCATAGAAGGCATCGTTGTAGGATACATTAGCAATTTATTATAAATAACTAAGATCGTTTACGAAGGCAACATTGAAGGGTCATCGAGGAACTACGATCTTGTATTCGAGGGTCTTTGCTTAAGTATCCCACGTTTGAGGGACATGACTATTTTTATCCGAGGCAACAAGTGTGGGTTACCCTAGAGGTGCAAGTGTGAAAGTGTTTGTTTTCATGTATTTTTATCTTGAATTAGGGTTGTCTACTTGTTGATTTTAGTCTTTCCATACACACCCTAATTACTAGCATTTATATTTGAAAGCGATAAGTTGCGGAAATGTAAAGTATTACGCTATTACATCATTTGGGGATGGGGGGTACAAATTTACAAATGGGAAGATGAAAGCAAATAAACCTAATTTACTATTACAAGGCTTTGGCAATTACATAATTATAGTG
Source organism: Vicia faba (assembly GCA_948472305.1). Lineage (NCBI taxonomy): Eukaryota > Viridiplantae > Streptophyta > Magnoliopsida > Fabales > Fabaceae > Vicia > Vicia faba. The sequence continues at coordinate 203,015,786 of OX451736.1, forward strand.
CAAAATAATAAAATGTACAAAGAAATTTAAAGAGAAGAGAAATTATTTTTATGGTTTTTTATGAAAAAAGGTTCTAATTGATTTTGAAAAGAAATTAATTAAAATCCTAATGTCTAAATTAATTTAATCAAAAGAAACAAATTGAAATAAAACCTAAGTCTAAATATTAAATTAATTTTAAGAAAAGAAATTGATTTTAATAAGAAAGTGTTTTTGTCCTTTTTTTTAGTTTAGAAAAAGAAATAAAACAAAAGTGTACGCATACATATAAATATTAAATAAAATATTTTTTTGAATTTTTTATATGAAAATACTAATAATAAAAATATAAAGAAAAAAAAAAGATAAAAAATTGTTTTATGTATTGACACATGAGCTTATGTATTGCTTCATATCTGTTTCGTAATGGCTCATGTATTGGCTCATAATCATTTCCTGCTCCTGGAAGTCAAAACAACTCAGTATGAGTCGACGCATACTGGTTTTTTATCGACTCATTTCTATTTTGTGTCGACGCATATGTGTTTCGTGTCAACTCATAACCTGTTTTCAACATAATATATGTTGACTCATAGCATTTCGTGTCGACTCATACTGATGTTTTTTGCTTTTATCATTGTTTTGCTATATGTAAAAGTCAGTTCTCGACACATGGTCAGTGAAAATGAAAAGCAAGCATATGGTTAACTTCAAGGAAATGATATCTACATTTTATCTTCACAAATGAATCACTAATGATGTTTGTATGAAGAGTTCAAAATCAAGAAAACTTACCTTGAAACTGAAATTTGCTTTGAGTTTGAGCTGCTGTATGGCTATTTTTGAGCTTGGGCAGTGATGATAGTGATGTTACAGAAGTTTTTCTTTTGTTTGAACAACTTCTATATGATGTATGTGGAGTGTTTGGATGGTTTTCTTGGACAAAACTTGCAAGGAGTGAGAGGCTCAAGGATTTTGACTTCAAAGCTCAACAATTTTGTGATCAATTTTGGTTTTTTGAGAGTGCAGGGATTTTTGAGGGCTTCTACACAAAAAAATTCTGACTTTTCTCTCTCTTTTTTCTCACTCCTTTATCTTGCAAATGGCCTCTCTATTTATAGAGAAGGTTTGAGACTTGAAACAACTCAGATTTTGAATCACATGTTATGGTTATCTTGCTTGTTTTTGAAGCAAGCATGAAGAACATGTTTCCAATGTTTGTACCCAGCTCTAAAGTGTTTGATCACTTTAAACATGTTAGTTCTGACTTGTAGGAGTTGAGTGTGATCAGAACAACAAGTTAGAGGCTCAAGAAATTGACTTTGTGATTAAAGTGAACTTTTCAAGAATGGATATGTTGCTTTCTTCCAAAAGTGGAATGATCACTTGGACAAAGGCTCAGACACTTATATCATAGTTTAACCAGCTGTGTAAGCATTCAATTAAGGAGTGATATAAAAGTTTGAGGCCTGTAAAGTGAATATTATTCAGCATAACTAAGATTTTGGTTCCTTGTTCATCACAAATCTGTCTTGTCAATCAAGAATGAATGCCCAACTTCAGACCCTTGAATCTCTTAGCTCAAGTATGATAAATTCATGCTCTTGGATGTTTTGGAAAGCTTGAAACATCCTCTATAACTTTCATGTTTTCCACTTTTATTAAATCAAACTGGAACTTAATGTAAACTGGCCAAGAAATTGGGATAAAACCTGCTGAAAATTTCTCTAAGTGTGTATTCAAAAATGCCACGACTTCATGAATTTATAACTCAAAATCTAATTACTTCTAAGACTTGATCAGAAACGAAAAGCTATACATCTTGTCAAGATCTACAACTTTCATGTTGAAAGTTTTCTTTGAATCATCTTATATCTTGGTGAAAGATTGGCATGAAGTAATGAAATTATCATGTATAAAACACTTAGAAAATTTCTAAGTCTTGGAAATCTTGACTTTTTACATTGACTTTTGACTTTCTTGACTTCTTGATGATCAAGCTTTGTATTTTTGAATGTCTTGATGAATTGTGATCTTTGAAACTTAATGTTGACCAAAAAGTCAAAGTTTGACTTTTGGTGCTACAATTGACTTTTTCATCAATACAACAGATTTTAGGTCATTTGATCAATTGACTGAGCAATTTTGGTGATCCAAGGCTTGAAACTTGTCATGATAATTCTTGGAGGTCCATAATGATCCATGAAATCATTTTGGGGAACTAAAAATCCAATTATCATTATGAAAACTTAAACCCTAATTTGATGTATCAGTGTTGCAAGCTTGAGCCATTGAAGATCTTGTGAGAAATGTATTGAGAAAAGAGAGGGAAAATTTTATGGTACAACAGCTGCCCCTGTTCAATCTTCTTAAACCTTAAGAGTTAGATTGGAGGATCCACCATTCGTGACTTGAAGGTGAAAGATGATTGAACAATAGAGTGTCCAGAAATTTGCACGCGATGATGTGTTGATTGTATCAAGAATAAGCTTAGAGACGCCATTTGGAGAAATGATGAAGAGTTGTCGGAGATGTGCTTATAGATGCCATTTATAGTGACTGTTGGTAGAAATTGGAAGAAGTATCAGAATAAATCTTTGGTTGATTTATACTGAAATAGTAGATGTCTTTTGCCTGTTTTTAACTGGAAGAGATAAGTCTAACCAGAAGAGGTCTGTTGTTTGGTGATTTCACTGAGGAAATAATCCTAACCAGAAGAGATCTATTGATGGCATGTATTTAACTAGAAGAAATGAATCTAACCAGAAGAAATCTTTGTTTTCCTGTCTTTAATCTGGAAGAAATAAATCTAACTCGAAGAGGTATTTGTTTCGCCTGTCTTTAATATGGAAGAAATAAATCTAACCAGAAGAGGTCTTTGATTTTCCTGTCTTTAATCTGGAAGAAAAAAATCTAACCAGAAGAGGTCTTTGATTCTCCTGTCTTTAATCTGGAAGAAATAAATCTAACCAGAAGAGTTCTTTGATTGGCCTATCTTTAATATGGAAGAAATAAATCTAACCAGAAGAGTTCTTTGATTGGCCTATCTTTAATATGGAAGAAATAAATCTAACCAGAAGAGGTCTTTACTTCGCATTTCTTTAACTGGAAGAAAAAAATCTAACCAAAAGAGGTCTTTGATTCGTCTGTCTTTAATATGGAAGAAATAAATCTAACTAGAAGAGGTCTTTGATTCGCCTGTCTTTAATTGGAAGAAATAAATCTAACCATAAGAGGTATTTGATTCGCCTGTCTTTAATCTGGAAGAAAAAAATCTAACTAGAAGAGGTCTTTGATTCGCCTGTCTTTAATCTTGAAGAAATAAATCTAACCAGAAGAGGTCTTTGATTCGTCTGTCTTTAATCTGGAAGAAATAAATCTAACCAAAAGAGGTCATTGATTCACATGTCTTTAATCTGGAAAAAATAAATCTAACAAGAAGAGGTCTTCGCTTCACCTGTCTTTAACTGGAAGAAAAAAATATAACCAGAAGAGGTCTTTGATTCGTCTGTCTTTAATCTTGAATAAATAAATCTAACCATAAGAGATCTTTAAATCTCCTATCTTTAATCTGGAAGAAATAAATCTAACCAGAAGAGGTCTTTGATTCGCCTGTCTTTAATCTGGAAGAAATAAATCTAACCAAAAGAGGTCTTTACTTCGCCTGTCCTTAACTGGAAGAAAAAAATCTAACCAGAAGAGGTCTTTGACTCGCCTGTCTTTAATCTAGAAGATATAAATCTAACCAGAAGAGGTCTTTCATTTGCCTGTCTTTAACTGGAAGAAATAAATCTAACCAGAAGAGGCCTTTGATTCAATTGACTTTCCCTACAAGGAAGAGGTTTAGTTGCATGCAGATGTATGCATGGCGTAATGATGTTCTCAAAATAAATGAGATTATGATATATGCATTTGTCATGTATATGATATGATGTATGAACATGATATGTTTATTGAAGTGTATCTTTAACAAATGTTGGGGAGCTTTGGGAAGTTTAGATCCCGGATTGTTGTTGAGGATGAAGAATATGTGTATCTTCAGACTTTGTTTAGAGTGCTTCCGGTAGGGATTCCTGCTTTTCTTGTTTGAGGAGAACTCCGCTGGGGAACATTGACTTTGGCTCTTTGCTTGAGGAAAATCTGCAAGTAATGTTGATCTTTGCTTGGGGATAGAGTTCAGGAGCTTTAGTTGTCCATTGCTCTACTGGGGAATTATCTCTCGACTGAGAGAATGAAAGTTAGTTGTTATCTGGTTGGGATCCAGGCTTGGAAGAAACTTTCTAGGGATAATAAGGTTAATTGTTATCTGATCTGATTCTAGGCTTCGCGATAACTTACTAGGGAAGACAAAATTAACTGTTATCTGGTAGGGTTCCAGGCTTTGTAGAAAATTGAAGTTAATTGTTATCTGGTCGGGTCCAGGGTTCAACAACTTGAACTTGGGGTTAACTATTATCTGGTCGGGTCCAGGGTTCAACAACTTGAACTGTTATCTGGTCGGGTCCAGGTTTCAGCAATTTGAACTTGAGGTTAACTATTATCTGGTCGGGTCCAGGTTTCAGGAATTTGAACTTGAGATTAATTGTTATCTTGTCGGGTCCAGGTTTCAACAACTCAATCTTGAGGTTAACTGTTATCTAGTCGGGTCCAGGTTGCACGATAATTTGTTCTTGAGGAATGGATTCAACTATTATCTGGTCGGGTTCCATGCTTTACAGTAACTTCTGGTGATAGTAACGACTCCATTGATTTGTAATAGTCTGAGAGGCAAACTCAAGCTAGAGAATTTGTAGTTTGCGGGGGAAACAAGCCTTGTTGAAGAGAATATTTGATGATATGCGGGGGAGGTGTATTCTTTAGGGAGGAACTCCATAAGACTTCTTCTTTTAAGACCAAGCTCAACTGGGGAGAGAATTTTTCGGAGATTGAAACCCTGGCTGGGTATTTCAGGAATTAAAATTGTGGGGATAATTTGATTGAAGTAACTTTGTGGGGACATCCATAAAATTGGCCTTGTGGGGATTTGTAGACAGTTTGAACTCTTTCAGAGTGACAAATCTTTTTACTGATAAATAAAATGATGAAATAACAGGACATAGTCGTACGCTTTAATCCATAACTTTTGCCAGGACCATCTTTTCAGATTTTTAGTCCAACGGGATACCCTTTTTTTCCCAAGATGCCTTTTCAAGTTTTCGACTTGCCGGGTTTACAATCTTTTATATATATCCCTAATTTTTCCCCGAACCTTTTGGTTCTCCAAGATGCCCTTATTTTTTCCTAGGTATGTCAACCCAGCGGGTCTCTTTTATGTGTTGTATTTTTCGACTATGTCCGCTTGGAGAGTTGTCACTGTCTATGATAGCAAGTGTTGTAGAAATAATAGAAAATGTTTGCTTGGTCATACGTGACCCTTTGCTGGAATTCATGTTCAATGCCCCAAGTGGTTCAGATGGAGACCTGCCCCTGGTGATTCAGCATTTCTTGAGAGATTCTTTGAATCTTGACTTAATTGCCCACATATGGTCATGTCATGCCCCTTGATTATGAGAGATTTGTCATTGGAGGCGTCTTTCCCTTTGAAGTGATTCTGCTTATTGAGAGAGATTTTTTCGTTCATTGGATATTCGTCGTGTGAATTTCTCTGTCGTCAAACAATTAGCCATATGCAAACAGTGGTATTCAAACAATGCAAAGTTTATGTCTGTCTCGAGAAAAATTTGAAAAATTCACTTTTAAAGAGAAACAAAAATTTATAAGAATATGAATTCAACTTAGGATCTATAGTAAACCTTACAGGAGTCAGTATACCTTTTGTAATATTATGTTTTTGAACTAACCTATGCTTCAATTAGGACTTTTAAAGGGTTGTAACATGGTATGGTTCATGTTTTAAGAAACAAAGGATAAGGCTCAAAGTTTATTTGTACCCAACCCGTTCTCCATGATGTTCTCCGGTCTTATACTCAGTTAATTGCGCACTTGGATTCTAATTGAGTATGGAATGGTTTTTTAGGTGATGGTTCAGATATTGGAAGTTTACTTGTGAAGGAAGTCATTTTTGGCAACATTTTTCATGTTGTTGAGGATTTGTAGCGACCTAGTTTTTTGATTTACTATCCCTAATTTTTGTCTGACTGTTTTGGTTTTAAGATTACAGCCAGCGGGATGCCCCAGTTTTTCTTAAGCCTCCTTCATAGGTTTTGACCTAATGGGCTTTTCTTTTTGTGAGGTAAAGACAACCTATTTCATGGGGAACCAACACCATTTTTCGATTCAGAAGGATATTTTCATTGTGAAGAGACAACTTATGACTGAATGCGCCTTTAGGTTAACTGAGAAACTACCCTGCCCCAGGTTATGATTAAAGATTTCAATTTGTGCGAAAAAGAGAACTCCCACTTCTTTGGCTCAAAGGGGTTGACTAGGGATTATCTTCCTTATAACTCCACTGTTTAGGAATTGAAAAAACGCCCGTACATCGTCAGCAAGGTCTGTCTAAAAGCATACTCTATGAGATTATGGTATTGTTTTCGTCATCCTCCCTCTAAAGACTTAAGGCTTGTAGTCGAGACTTGAATATCATACAAAAAGAGGTAAAAGCATAATTTCAGTATAGTGAAAATGAATGGACTAATTCAAGACAAACATATGCAATGAGTTAATGAAAATAACCAAAGTCTGACATAAAGATAAGGGTTTAAGCAAACAAAGAAATTACAACTGAAAAATCGAATGAATGAAAACTTCTCCTCCTAAATTTTTCACTTTAGATGGTGTGCCTTTAAGGGACGACAGAAAAATTCAATCTTACCATCTTGTGAGAATTCTAATGCTCCTTCGTCAATTAGGTCTTGAATCTTATATTTCAACATCCAACAGCTATCAGTATCATGCCCCGGACTATTGGAGTGATATGCACACCTTGCATCAGGTTTGTAGTTAGGAGCAGAAGTATTAGGATTCCGAGGAGGATCCTTCAATGTGACCAAATTCATCTTCAACTTGTGTTTCAAGGCTTGCAACATCAACATGTTGAGTTTGGTATATTGCCTATTGGATGTATCCTTCTTACGCCAACTACCATGTCGTTGTTGGCGAGGTCGCTGTTGGGCTCGTGATGTAGAAGAAATTTGGAAAGGTCTACTCTCCACCAAGCCAACTTCTTGTCTCATCGGGGGATGAATAATGACTTGATCCCCAATCTTAAATGATTGCTCCATATGGTTGAATTTGTCTTGATAAATCTTGTTAATGAGAGTTCTCAACTCTTCTTGTCTCGGAGCTAAGTGTTTGATAAGAGCCACCTGCCTCAGCATCTGGATTCTCATTGTTGCTATCTTTGCTTGCAATTGTCTCATCTGGCCCTCCTTGTCATCTCCAGGGTTGTTATTGGCCATGCTCTTAATTATTGCCTCAGCATCTGAATTTTCTTTGTTTGAAATGTGTTTGTGATGGGTTTTGAAATTATTTTTTAAAATTTCCTTCGTTTAGGAAAACTTTGTAATGATTCTCGTCTCTATAAGAATGCATACAAAGTGTTGACTTTTGAAAATATTTCATTTGAAAGTGTTGGTGCGTTTTTGAAAGATGTTTTGAAAATGGTTGTGAGCAAGCAACTACAAGTGTTCTACCTACTCAAAAAGTCTTAGTTTGTTTACTCCTCCTTTAGATATTGCTATCTTACCATTGATTTGATAAGAAGCCCTATCATTGGATGTGAAGGGACAGGCGTGGGTCATCGTATAGTCATAGAAGGAAATATTGTAGGATACCTTATCAATTTATTGTAAGGGACTAAGATTGTTTATGAAGGCAACATCGAAGGGTCATCGAGGAACTACAATCTTGCATTCGATGGTTTTTGGTAAAGTATCCCACGTTCGAGGGACATGAATATTTTTATCCGAGGCAACAAGTGTGGGTTATCCTAGAGGTGCAAGTGTGCAAGTGTTTGTTTTCATGTATTTTTATCTTGAATTAGGGTTGTCTACTTGATGATTTTAGTCTTGCCATACACACCCTAATTACTAGCATTTATATTTGAAAGCTATAAATTGCCGAAATGTAAAGTCCTACGCTGTTACATCATTTGGGGATTACAAACTTACAAATGGGGAGATGAAAGAAAATAAACCTAATTTACTATTACAAGATTTTGACAATTACATATTTATAGTGTAAAATAATAAAATGTACAAAGAAATATAAAGAGAAGAGAAGTTGTTTTTATGGTTTTTTATGAAAAAAGATTCTAATTGATTTTGAAAAGAAATTAATTAAAATCCTAATGTCTAAATTAATTTAATCAAAAGAAACAAATTGAAATACAACCTAAGTCTAAATATTAAATTAATTTTAAGAAAATAAATTGATTTTAATAAGAAAGTGTTTTTGTCCTTTTTTTTTAGTTTAGAAAAAGAAATAAAACAAAAGTGTAGGCATACATATAAATATTAAATAAAAATAAGTTTTTGAATTTTTTATATGAAAATATTAATAATAAAAATATAAATAAAAAATAAAAATAATAAAAAATATAAAAAATTGTTTTATGTATTGACACATGAGGTTATGTATTGGCTCATATTTGTTTCGTATTGGCTCATTTATTGGCTCATAATCATTTCCTGCTCCTGGAAGTCAAAATAACTCAACATGAGTCGATGCATACTGGTTTCATATTGACTCATTACCATTTTGTGTCGATGCATACGTGTTTCGTGTCGACTCATAACCTGTTTTGAACATAATATGTGTCGACTCATAGCATTTTGTGTCGACTCATACTATTTTTTTTCTTTTATCATTATTTTGCTACATGTAAAAGTCAGTTCTCGACACATGGTCAATGAAAATGAAAAGCAGGCATATGGTTAGCTTCAAGGCAATGATATCTAAGTTTTATCTTCACAAATGAACCACTAATGATGTTTGTATAAAAAGTTCAAAATCAAGAAAACTTACCTTAAAACTGAAATTTGCTTAGAGTTTAAGCTGTTGTATGGCTGTTTTTGAGCTTGGGCAGTGATGATAGTGATGTTACAAAAGTTGTTCTTGTGTTTTAACAACTTCCATATGATGTATGTGGAGTGTTTGGATGGTTTGCTTGGACAAAACTTGCAAGGAGTGAGAGGTTCAAGGATTTGGACTTCAAAGCTCAATAATGGGGGTTTTGTTGACAATTTTGGTTTTTTGAGAGTGTAGGGATTTTGGAGGGCTTCTACACAATAAAATTCTGAATTTTCTCTCTCTTCTTTCTCACTCCGTTATCTTGCAAATGGCCTCTCTATTTATAGAGAAGGTTTGAGACTTGAAACAACTCAGATTTTGAATCACATGTTATGGCTATCTTGCTTGTTTTTGAAGCAAGCATGAACAACATGTTTCCAATGTTTGTACCCAGCTATCTAAAGTGGTTAATCACTTTAAACATGTTTGTTCTGACTTGTAGGAATTGAGTGTGATCAGAACAACAAGTTAGAGGCTCAAGAAATTGACTTTGTGATTAAAGTGAACTTTTCAAGAATGGATATGTTGCTTTCTTCCAAAAATGGAATGATGACTTGGACAAAGGCTCAAATACTTGGATCATAGTTTAACTAGCTATGTAAGCATTTAATTAAGAAGTGATATACAAGTTTAAGGCTTTTAAAGTGAAGATTATGCAGCATAGCTAAGATTTTGGTTCCTTGTTCATCACAAATATGTCTTGTAAATCAAGAATGAATTCCCAACTTCAGGCCCTTGAATCTCTTAGCTAAAGTATGATAAATTCATGCTCTTGGATGTTTTGAAAAGCTTGAAATATCCTCTACAACTTTCATATTTTCCACTTTTATTAAATCAAACTGGAACTTAGTAGAAACTAGCCAAGAAGTTGGGATAAAAACCTGACCAAACCTGCTGAAAATTTCTCTAAGTGTTTATTCAAAAATGCCATGACTTCATGAATTTATAACTCAAAATCTAAGCACTTCTAGGATTTGATCAGCAAAGAAAAGTTGTAGATCTCATCAGGATCCACAACTTTCATGTTGAAAGTTTTCTTTGAATCATCTTGCATCTTGGTGAAAGATTGGCATGGAGTAATGAAATTATCATGTATAAAACACTTAGAAAATTTCTAAGTCTTGGAAATCTTGACTTTTTACATTGACTTTTGACTTTCTTGATGATCAAGATTTATATTTTTTAATGTCTTGATGAATTTTGATCTTTGAAACTTAATGTTGACCAAACAGTCAAAGTTTGACTTTTGGTGCTACAATTGACTTTTACATCAATACAACTGATTTTAGGTCATCTGATCAATTGACTGAGCAATTTTGGTGATCCAAGGCTTGAAACTTGTCATGAGAATTCTTGGAGGTCCATAATGATCCATGAAAGTCTTTTGAGGCATTAAAAGTCCAATTGTCCTTATGAAAACTTAAACCCTGATTTGATGTATCAGTGTTGCGAGCTTGAGCCATTGAAGATCTTGTGAGAAATGTATTGAGAAAAAAGAGGGCAAGTTTTAGGGTACAATAGATGTGTATTGGGGAAACACGATGAAACAGGTAGAAAAGAGCATGCCATCTACTACCTAAGCAAGAAATTTACTGACTGCGAATACTGGTACTCATTCCTTGAGAAGAGTTATTGCTCTCTAGTTTGGGCCACTAAACAAAGGAGACAATATACGTTAACCCACACCATGTGGTTAATAGAAATAATGGATCCCTTGAATTACGTGTTTGAAAACCGGCTCTCACGGGAAGAATTGCTCGATGGTATATGTTATTATATGAATACGACATCCAATATGTTACTCAAAAGGACATCAAAGTCAATGTACTAGTTGATCGCCTAGCTCATCAACCATGGGCAGAATATCAACCGATGAAGTTCTACTTTCCAGATGAAGACATCATGGTTATAGGAGACTACGAAATACCAGGACCCGGTGAAGGACCTGAACTAGAGGCTCGATGGACACTCATGTTTGATGGTGCTTTAAATGAACTAGGACATGGTATTGGAGTTGTATTGAATTCTCCAAATAACTTTCATAAGCCTTATACTACGAGGTTATGTTTTGACTGCACCAACAATATTGCCGAGTAAGAACCTTGTATATTGGGTTTGGGAGCTGCTGTTGATCTAAGGATTAAATACCTCGAAGTATATTGAGACTCAATGTTAGTCATATACCAAATCAACCGTGAATGAGACACCCGACATCCCAAGTTAATTCCATACAAAGATCACGTTTTGGATCTAGGTACACAATTTATGGAGATTACTTTCACTCATATTCCCCGAGAAGAAAATCATATGGCAGACGCCTTGGCAACCTTGTCAACCATGTTCAAAGTAACTTGGCCTAATAAAAAACGATGCATCATGATTAGACATTCTGAAGATCCTGCACCTTGTGTCATAGTTGAAGAAGGGCCAAATAATAAAACCTTGGTTCTACGATATCAAGAAATATTTAGAAAAGCAAGAATATCCATAAGGTTCCTCGATAATAGACAAGCGAACTCTACGAAAGCTAGCAGCAAAGTTCTTATGAAATGGAGATTTGTTATATAAAGGAAACCACGACATGGTTCTACTCAGGTGTGTGGAAAAACATGAAGTAGACACACTCATGAAAGAGATCCACGAAGGAACCTTCGAGACTCATACAAACAGATATGCCATGGCTAGAAAAATCTTAAGAGCAGGTTACTATTGTTTGATGAGGGAAGCTAACTTTTACCATTATACTAAGACATGCCACAAGTGCCAAATCTATGATGACAAGGTACATGTGCCACCTACTCCTCTAAGTGTCCTAATTCCACAATGGCCATTCTTGATATGAAGAATTGATATGATAGGAATGATTGAACTAGAAGTTTCTAATGGACACTGATTCATACTAGTGGCCATTGACTAATTCACCAAGTGGGTAGAAGTTGCCTCTTATGCAAATGTGAAAAAGCAAGTCATCACCCAATTCATCAAACAAAATATCATATGCCGGTATGGAGTTCCTAGCAGAATGATTACAAAAAATTGGTCCAATTTGAACAACAAAATGATAAAAGAGTTATGTGACGATTTCAAGACCGAGCATTATAATTCATCACCTTACCGATCCAAGATGAACGGGGCCGTTGAAGCTTCCAATAAAAATATCAAGAAGATCATCCAGAAAATGGTGAAGACATATAAAGATTGGCATGAACTTCTCCCATTTGCATTACATGGTTACCGTACCTCAGTACGTACTTCAACTAGTGAAACACCATTCTCTCATGTTTATGGCATGGAGGATGTACTCCCTGTTGAAGTGGAGATTCTATCACTATGAGTTCTATTGGAAACTGAGATTGAAGAATCAGATGGGTCCAGACACGACTTGATCAACTCAACCTCATTGAATAAATATGTTTAATAGCTTTCTGCCATGGCCAATTATATCAAAAGCGAATGAAGAAAGCATTCGATAAAAAGGTCAATCCTCGAGTATTCCAAGAATTAGATCTGGTTCTCCAGAAGATTTTGCTACCTTAACTAAATTCACCCGGAAAATGGACACCTAACTATGAAGGTCCGTATGTGGTCAAAATGACATTCTCAGGAGGAGCTCTTATCCTCACAACAATGGATGGGGAAGAACTACCAAATCTTCTGAATTTTGACGCAGTCAAAAAATACTATATATAAAAAGCCCGCTAAGTCGAAAACCCGAAAGGGAGACTTAGGCAAAAAGGGGCGTCCTAGTTGATTGAAAACCCTAAAGGGAGATCCAATCAAAAATTAGGGATATATAAATAAAATTATCATCCAGGTGGATCGAAAACACGAAAGGGCTATCCATGCAAAAGTTAGGGATTATATTAAAAAAACAAACAAATAGACTACGATTCGAGGATTTATTACATCTAAGACTATGAAAGGGAAGAATTAATCTAATTATCTTTCTCAGAAGCAAGGAGATTGGAGTTATCAAATGAAATTGGAGAAATAACAGTATCGATTATCATTTTTCATTGCCATTTCAGTTTTGTTTATCTTTTTGTAATTACCTCTTTTTAAGAATTGCATCTTATACTCAGGCCTATTCAAAGGCATTTTCATTAATAAAAAAATTTATTTTTCAATATTTTCAATTGTGTTTTTCTTTTTCCAACTTGTTTTCAAAATTCTACGATTGTTTCTTGTAAACACCGCATCGAAATTACTTTGGGGATCTGACAAAATAAAAAGGCATTAACAAAACATCAAAAGGCACTTTGGTTAGATAAATGACAAAAGAAATCCACGCCTACACCTACGCCTAGGATACAATCACCAATATCATATTGACGTTGTTCACATAAATATATCAAAATACAAATCAACTTGGAGACGCCACGACAAAACAATAGAGTAACACACAACGTTGGGGAAGTCGGTGACTCTAAGAACCCAATGGTCTAAAAGGAGAAAATTATCAAAACATTCACAATTACTTTATGCACTTACATACATGTCAATAACATTTCCATTAGGGATCATACGTAGACATAATCATTGGGCGTCATACATAAACATGTCAATCATACATTGCATTTAAATTTCATAGGCCAAGAATAATACAAGACACCTTAAGGCCTATTTTACTAGCTAAGTAACCTGCGTGAAACACAAATTCAAATATTAGCATTTCTTACAGTATTACAAATACTTCGGTTGAGAACAGACACAACACTTAGAGGTACTACGAACCAAGAATTACACTAAGAGGCATATATGTGAATCATATCCATGACCTAGTTATTCAACTTTAAAACTTTCAAACTCAAAATTCAAACATTGAACCCGCATTATTTATCCTCTAGGTTGCGATAAATATGCAAGTATGCAATACAACTCGCTATGTTAGTCTCGAAGCTTTAGCTAGTTTTTATCGGACCCTTTTGTGAACCTATTAGATTAGTCCCTTGGCATAAATAGAGTTAACACCCGTGTTATCTACCCCCTAGGTAGTGGTAGATATGTGAATCAAATATGACCTTAAGTTTCTGAGCAATGATAAGTTATTTTCCCAACTTTTGATATTTTTAGATTAGTCCCTTTCATAAATAAGATTTATATCGCGTCATTTATCCCCTAGGTTGTGATAAATGTTGCAAATTTATGTTTCCGTTTGCTATGTTAGTCTCGAAGCTTTAGTAAGTTTATCCTCAGATCTTTTTGAAATGGAGTTTGTACCCGTGTTACTTACCCCCTAGGTTGTGGTAAGAATGTGGAATATGCGATAGCGTCCCTTTTCATATCCATTGATTTAGTCCCTTGGCAAAAATAGATATATGAACCCATGCTCTTGGTATTTATGAGTTAACTGTGTAATCCCTGCCCTTATTACTTTTTGGTTGATTGTACAATTTATCTTTCAAATAATTTTAGTTAAAATTTGGTGTCTTCCATTATTTAATAGTCCTCTGATACGAATGTGCGAGAACTTGGTATTATTGCACATTTCAGTCAAATAGCGATTAAATAGGGGCAACTGTCATACCCCAAATTTGTCCGCATTGGTGTAAACATTTAATTTTATTTCACTAGCACTATTGGGTTTTTTAATACTAATTTTTTATATTTATACTAACACTTATTTATATTTTTTAACTCAATTTTGGAGGAGGGGGGGGGGGGGGGTGTTATTTCATATTTTATCAAGTTGGGCTCATTATTTCAAATGATTAAATGGCTCATTAAGAGTTTTTTTGAGAGGCCCAAATCAAATTTGATTAGATTATTTTGTTTTTATTTTATCATTATTTTGGGTAATTGGGTTGACTGAAGTCAACATTTTTCTAAATTATTTGTATTTGTTTGCATTTTTTAGCTAATTCAATTTTATTATTATTATTATTATTATTATTATTATTATTATTATTATTATTATGGTTTTTTAATATTATTATTATTTTCTATTTATTTATTATTTTGTTAAGTTGACCAAAGGTCAACTTGGGTTTCACCCTTGTGCAAGCTGCGCCCAGGTGGGTGTCTTCTGCCCTAAGATAAACACAAAAGGCTCGGAATTCAAGATTTATTTTGAATCATTCTTCAAACAAAATCAAATATTTTTATTGATATTGATACGATTTCCAATAGAAATAGGTCCAAATACATTACACGATAAAACCCTAATTCTAATTTACAAACAAATCTATACTAATTTACAAATCAAATCTTTAACCAATCCCTAATTGAATCAATCTAACCTATAAAAAAATCAGACTTAAAGCAATTTCCTAATTCATTTATCCTAAAAAACTATAAGTACCGTAAGTCTAAACCTAATAGAGGGACAAAAGATATGAGAATTAAAATTAGTAGTCGAAGGAGAATTTTGAGATAGAGAAGCTCATTCCTTGTTGTTTCCTTGGAAGTCGTGGTACCTCTAAACACAAAGGAGAGGGATTAGTCACATGCGAGAGGAAATTTTACGCAAAGAATCACTACAAGAGAGGTAAGCCTAAGACTTAGCTTATGGCTTTTGTAATACGATGGGAGAACTGACTTGGTTTTTTTGCGTTTTATTGCAATTGTTGCGGATAGAAAGAGTCGCCACCGACTTTTCTTTTATCCAATAAGGAAAGAGTAAAAAGAATAGGAAAGACCTTTAAGATATTTTCTTGAGTTCGGGGGGTAGATTATGAAAAGGGAAGGTGTTAACACCCTTTTCATCCATAATTATCTATGGAATCTTAGTTTCTCGCTAGATCACTTGCTTCGTTGAAAAATGTGCTTCGTGGTGTTTTTTGAAAGTATTTTTGAAAAACGCCTTCGTTAAGACAAACTTTGTAATGATTCTTATCTCTATAAGAATGCATACAAAGTCTTGGACCTTTTGAAAATAGTTCAAAGAGATGTTTATTTTTGAAGATGTTTTTGAAATGTGAGTGTGAAAAATGGTTTTGATTTGCAAGCAAGCAACTAAGAACGTTCTACTTACTCAAAAGTCTTTTTGTTCGTTTTCGCCTTCCTTTGATATTGCTATCTTACCATAGATTGGTAAGAAGCGTTATCTTTAGATGTAAAAGGGACGGGTGTGGGTCATCGTATAGTCATGAATAGAAACATTGTGAGATATCTTAGCATTTCTCTTGAGGGACTAAGATCATTTGTAAGGAAACATTCGAAGCGTCATCGAGGGACTATGATCTTTTGATTATTTTTACTAAGACATCTCACATGCATATTATGACCATTTTCTCAAGGCAACAAGTGGAGTTAACCCTAGAGGTTCATGTGTACAAGTGTGTTTCATTACATGCATTTTTTCTTGAATTTAGAGTTTTCTAAGCATTGGTTTTAATCTTGCCATACACGCCCTAATTACTAGCATTTATATGAAAGCGATAAATTGCGGAAAGTAAATTTACTACGATTAAGGAAAGGTTTTGATTAATTAATATAATTATAAAAATAAAATATTTTTGTGATATTTTTATATATTCATGAAATAAAACTTGTAAATAAATAATTTGTAAAAAATCAACTCAAAAGGAGTTGTTTTGATTGGTTAGAAATATATTTAAAGTTTTGTTATAAAGAAAAAGGAAACAAAACAAAAGGCAAAAACTGTTTTTTGGCCCTGCCAAGGTTTGAACTCAGGATCCTACACAAAAATGATTTTCGCGCGCACTGTTTATACCACTGGGGTGGTCTATTTCATCCGTTCATGAGGAAGCTTCGATTGGGTACAAGGTAAACTTGTTTCTGAATGTTTAAAGTGCCCAGCTCCCCCCTTCGATTGCAGGAATGCAAAGCTCCCACATTGTGATTCGAAAGGCTTCAATGTTCAGCCAATCGAAGGATACACACAACCTTCCTAAAGTTTGGATATGAACCTAACAAAGGTAACTTTCGAAAGCTACAGGCCTAGGGTTAACACAAGTTTATTTGGCACAAAAATCCAAATACTAATTATACATGGCAGTGATAATCGAAAGTAAAGCATGGTCAACTTCCTATATGTGATATCAACATTTTTCTTTTATTTATATGTATAAATGATAATTAAATGGAAGGTTCCAAGTTTAGAGGAACTTACCTCTTGAAGTGTCAATCGAAGGAGCTGTATGTGACTTCCTTGGTGGTGGATTAAGCTTTTATGGAACCTTCCTTAAGCTACTGGGATCACTTTTCTGCTTGAATCGAAAGGTTGGCACTTGACATCTATGAGGAAATCGAAGGTTTTGTTATACTGCAATTTGGAGGAGTGAATCGAAGGTTGTGTTATACTGCAATTTGGAGGAGTGAATCGAAGGGTACACTACTGTATGAAGGGATCTGAGATTTTATGTGAGAGTTTCAGAGTTTGGAAGATTTGAGAATGTTGAAGAGTTTTAGAGTTTGAGAGTGTTTGAAGATTTGATGACTTTTTCTCTACGGCAAAAATGTGGCCCTCTTCTTTGTCAATGGTTTCTCTATTTATAGAGAAAAGGTTTGGGAGTTTGAACAAAATATGGCTTGGTTGAAACGTGAATATTAAGATATGTCATATTTTCCATGATCCCAAGGTAAAGTACTAAAGTTGTTGGTTAAAAGGGGCTGACTTCCCTGACTTATGGTGAAGTATAATCAGGATTTAGGCAAAGCATGAGCTTAAGACAAATTTTGTACTAGCAAGTTTACTTTCATGAAAAAATATTTTGGACAAAGGCTGAATTACCTGGATAATGACTTAATTCATGATGTAAACAATTAATTATGGAGTGAAACACAAGCATTGAGGCCTGTAAAGTAAGATCATGTAGCATGGACTATGGATTTGATCAGTGTTCCTTTAAAAATTCTGTTTTCCACTTATGTGTCAAAGGGTTTTAGGAATGTATCAAAGCAGGTCCTTCAAAGGGAGCAACATGCCCAGATGAAGCTTATGGATTAAACTTGCATCGAAGGAAACTTCATACCCAAATGAAGGATGTAACCCAAACTTGCATTCTAAGGGTTCACTTGCCCAAACGAAGAACGTAACCAAAACTTGCATTGAAGGAAGCCACATGCCCAAACAAAGGATGTAACCAAAGCTTGTATTGAAGGGGGGAACATGCCGAAACTAAGGATGTAACCAAAGCTTATATTGAAGGAGGCCACATGCCCAAATGAAGGATGTAACCAAATCTTGTATTAAAGGGGGCCACATGCCCAAACGAAGGATATAATCCAAATTTGCATTCGAGGAAGGCCACATGCCCAAACGAAAGATATAATCCAAATTTGCATTCGAGGAAGGCCAAATGCCCAAATGAAGGATATATGTAAGGGGTCTAAATGGTGAAATCGAAGGATGTATGCAGGAGGTAAATGGTGCAATCGAAGGAAACCTTCAGAAGGCCAATGCCTTCTGAATCAAAGGAAGCTTTCAGAATGCCAATTCCTCCTGAATCGAAAGAAGCTAGTATGAAGGTCATTTCCTTGTGAATTGAAGGAAGCTTTTCAGAAGGTCAATTCCTTATGAATCAAAAGAAGCTAGCAAAGAGGTCATTTCCTTCTGAATCGAAGGAAGCTACCAGGAGGTCATCAACTTTTCTGAATCGAAGGAAACCAAACAGGAGGCATTTGCCTCCTGAATCGAAGGAAACTAACAGGAGGCCCTTGCCTCATGAATCAAAGGAAGCTGCTTCAAAGGGACACAAAAACTCAGTCGAAGCTTACATGCAAGAAAGATTTCAGTCGAAGTTAAGCATGAATCAAAGTAAACTTGTTTTTCTTCAATTTTGTCAGAAAAATCAAAATTATCTGCTTTGCTCTTTCAATAGTTTCCTTTTTGATCTGATGCTTCTAAATCCAACATAATCCTTGGAAATTACAGGGGGTATTAAAAATCCAATGGTACTTGTGTAAATTCAGACTCTAGTTTTGAGTCATCAGTGTTGAGGAAGTATCTTGAACTGATCAAACCTTGTGTAGTCTTGACCCAATAGCAAGTTTATGAAAAAATTCTTGAAAAAAGAGGGGGGAAATTTTGGGGTACAACATCTTTTATGATTTTTGTTATAATTGATTGAATAATTGGTGTTTCATTTGGTGAATTTCTAGAAACATTTTAGGATTAGGGTTAGGGTTCTTCGCAATTGGGGTTAGGGTTCATGTTGAACTTCAGGAAACTAATGTTGTTTCCGTGAACACTCATCATCCACGACGGTCTTGACGGCTGCTCGTGGTGGTTCTGGGCTAGGGTTTTATAGATCAAGGGTTAGGGTTCAGCGTGGCTAAGAAGGTTGCGACGATTTTCGATGGGGGAAACCCAAGAGAAAAGCCAAAGCTTCTCTCTCTTAGTTTGTACAGAGAGAGGGAGTGAACGAGTAGAGAGAGGGAGAAGAAAGGAAAAAATGAACTCAGTGAAGGAAGAATGAATAAATACTCCCTTCGTCCACTCCGTACGTGCACCCATTTCATAATCCATAGTCAACGCTTGATCTCCACCCACCTTTCATCATACTTCTAATAAGCGTCCCAAAATTGACTTTTGGTGACCCTCTGATTAGAATTAGATGTTCCAGATCATGTTAGCACACCATAACGCATATGATTTCCCACATGCAGCCCAAACACACTCAAACTTCTTCCTGGGCCTAGCCTATTCTTAATCACACCCTCCAGACTTACTAGTCAACACAAAACCACGCCCTTGCACTTTTGGGCTCTAAAAATTATGTGGGTCTAGCCTCTTATATTTAAACCCCCTTTATCATTGCTTGAATAAAATACACCCCATGTTATTTATTTATAATTTAATTTAATTTATTCTTATATCCATTTAGAAATAAATAAAATTGGTAGAGAATAACAAACTCTTTTTTTTATGATTACAAAATAGTTAATTATTTTCTAAATTACGAACCCATTTTTATTAAATAATTCAAAAAATGTTTTCATTAACTTCAACATTATTTTGTTCAAATATTTTTGTCAATCATGCATTTAAAATAGCTAACCAACCTCAAATCATTTTTTCTACTAACTTTATAAATTTCAATATATGTCCAAAAAAGGATTAAATAGAATTACTTTAACACTTAATTGGGAACTACGTCTACAATTATTCAACTTTCGAATCCAGAAAAGGTTCAAGGATAATTCGAAAGCAATTCTACGCAATCCTATAAAAAAACTAACCAAACACATAACGAACTACGAAATAGACTCTGGTTTCTTTGCAAGAAGATACATGTCATACCCCAAAATTTCCCCATAAGATAAATAGTAATTTTATTTAATCTTATATTTCTAACTTATAGTTATTGTTGTTGTTATTATTTATTTAGAACTGTGTCTAGATGTGATGGGGTTTTAAACTTTAAATGGGGGTGTGTCTATTTTTTGTCAAAGAGGCTCATTAAGGGTTTTAAAAGGGCCTATTTAAGATAACCAAAGGGAGGGTGTATTTTTGATTAGGGATTCATTATATTTTAAAAGGCCCATGTTTTCTAAGTTTGTACAAAAAGGAGGTGTGTTAAAAATGCAGATGGCCCATTATAATTTTCTTAAGGCCCATTGATCAATTTTTGTTGTACGATTTATTTTGCCTAATTTGACCAAAGTCAATTCCTGACTATTGGTTATTTAGTTATTATTATTTAAATATTTATTATTATTTTTTTTTTTAGTATAATTAATATTACTATTCATTTATTATTATTATTAAACATTATTATTTGATTTTCTTATAATCATATTATTATTTTATCAATTTTATGATAATATTTTTGAGTGTTATTGACCAGGTCAACTAGGATTTTTGGTGTTCACCCTAACCCAGTGGCACATCTTCATCCCCTTCATCCCTAAGCAATACTAAAGCCCAAAAAAATCCAGAAGCGCATAGTCCAGAAACCAAACTAAAATTGAATCAAACATTAAACGAAATCAAATCAAATCAAATTTTACAAGAATCAATTATACATAATCAGTGTTAATTTTTACAAAGAATCAAATCTTGTTACAACAACAAAATCGTCCAGATTTACAATCTCAATCAATTTACAATTAAATCAAAATCAAATCCCTAATTTACAAATCAACCTAAATTCTAATTGAATCTAATTTCTCAATCTTAGCTTATAATAGAAAATCATCTAACAAAATTTCCTAATTTTAATATAAACCTAAAACTATATAAACCCTAAGAATCTAAACACTAGGGGGAAGGAAAAATTCTGAAGAAGAAGGAGAAGGAGAAGGGGAAAAATCATTCTCCGCAAGCTCTAAAGCGCTACTCTTTGTACCGATTTAGGATTTCTAAAATGAAACCCTAAATGCTTCAAAAGCTTCGTACCTGCAAGCAAAGAGAAAGAAGGGGATTAGAACTGGTGATCAGAGAAGAAAACGAAAGGAATTGTATAACCAATTTCACGTCGGAAGAGGTAAACACGATTGAACTTATCTTTTAATTTGTTGTTGTTTGGTTAAATGATATGATCGATTTTGGTTTTCTAGAAATTTAGGGTTCAATTTGGGGGGTTAGGGTTCATCCAGAATCCTAGGGTTAGGTTAGATTTGCCGAGGGTTCTAAGGGTTGGGTTGTGGATTTCTAGGGTTAATGCATGGGATCTGGGCTGTAGTTGAAGGTATGAATGTTATTCTGGGTTTGGTTTGAATATGATGAAGATAAGCGGTGGTTTCTGTGTTACTGTATAGTGGCCCAGATGAAGGATGAAGATCCCGGCTGAACTTCAACCAGAGATCTCAATTTATATGGTAGAGGGTGGTGGCTAAGGATGGTTGAAGGGTAGAGCCGCAGACAGAAGCTATTTCCGACCGGCGGGCAGATTCCCAATCGCCTAGAGAGAAGCGAGAGCTTCTCTCTCTAAAAGTTTGATATTATTTGGAGAGAGAGGCGTGGAGAGAGAAATAAGAGGAGAAAATGAGAAAACGGGAGAAGAAATGAATATATAACCTCCCCATGTTCCCACGCGCCACCCAATAATTACTGCCAAACTGATTATACACCTCTCTCTATGACAATGGGCCAAGTTCAATTTTTAAACTTGGACCCTTATTATTTAGATCCCGTGTTTTTGCTACTCAACAATAATTCATACCCTCTAGCTAATTGAACTCGGATGTACATTTAGGCCTGAATAAATACACCGCCCAATTCTACTTTTACACCCCCTGAGCCTAAGTTAAATAATTTTAATTATATTATTTTGTTACTCTCTTTATTTTGTTTTTGTCACATAATCACTTTTTTAGCATAATTTTATTTAAAATATTTTTCTTTCATAAAAACTATTAATAAATGATTATTGGATTTTTTTTAATTAAAAATATTTAGTACATTTTTATTAAATAGAAAATAATTATTTGTTAATTAAATATTTTCTAAAACCACCAACCCGGTTTTTCTAGTTTTATAAAATATTTTTCTCATTTAAACTTTATTTTTGCATCTTGCATTAAACACACAAAACAACTAGCCAATCAAAAACCATTTTTTTACTAAGATAAAAAAAATTCAAATATATTTTCAAAAAATGATTAAATAGCATTACTTTCAAAATTAACTGTGAACTGCGTCTACACTCACTCAACTTTTTCAAACCCAGACATGGTTCAAGGATAATTCGAAAGCAATTCTACGCAATTCTATAAAAAAACACCAACCAAACTTCAAACTACGAATTGAAACTTTGAGTCCTCATAAGATGATACGTAGGCATGCGACTCAAAAACCGTGGCGAGTTCCCCTAATTAAAAAATCAAAATCCTATCCTACCCTTTTAACCTAAACCCTAGGACTTCCTTAAGAACATGGTAGATGAAGGGTGCCTAAATCCTTCCATTCGTCTAAAGTGAATCAAGAACTTTGAATCTCTGTATTAATTTAGGGTTATTCCATTATTCACCCATCGTTAGGACAAAAAGTAATGGTGGCGACTCGTTATTGTTTGCCAGTTACAACAACTGGCGACTCTGTTGGGGACTCAACCCCAGGGTTTAGAAGCCTCTACTTTTTGGGTTTGTGGTTTTTGTTAGAGTTTTTCTATTTTTGGTGCTTTCTATATTTGCTTATTTTATTTATTTATTTGGATTATTTTATTTGTTTTTATATTATTTTCATGATCCTATTATTCGTTGTGGCGGGATTTTATTTCAAAAAAAAATTAAACTGTAGAAAGAAGGTTCTCCTATTGGCCAAGGGGATATATCATCCCTATGAGTTTTTGTGATGACTTCGCCTAGAGTCGGTGGAATTCTGAAAAAGGAATATGTCTCAAGAGCTAGACTTTTTGGGGATAGAACTTTTGAATGAAACATATGATTCTTTGTATAACCCCAAACCAAAATCTCATGGCGAGACCTTGTACGACCTTAGAGACGAAAGTTTCGATCTACAAAGAGGCTCCGTTTAAGGGAGACCCTTAAGCCTTTCCTTCTAGAGTTATCCATGATACTCTTAAGGAAGCTACCTTATGGTGAGGATAGAATATCCGTAAGCCAAAACTAGGAACCTACCAACTAAGATACCTTTCACAAAACCCTGCTACCATGTTCCCCTACCATCCATACATGCATCTTGCATTTCAAGTTTTCATTATTTTGTCTTATTCACATGATTTCTAAGAAAAAGATAATAAATGGTTTTTGGTGGGAATCCTGAAAATGAATATCGATGAGGAGTCAACCCTACGCATTAATGCTGCGACAACTGATTTGAAGATAGTGAGATACCTTGGAGAGAAACTACCCAACAATGCTAGGAAAGACTTTATCCGACACTATGGTAATATCTTTTATGTACTAAGGATGAATGTGAAAATGGATCCTATCACTGTCGTTTTTCAGTTCTATGATCCTCTACTAAGATGCTTTACTTTCCAATACTTCCAGTTAACACTGACTCTATAAGAGTTTAAACAAGTTCTAGGTTTCTCTAAGATAAAGGGAGGAGCCTACACATGAATTAGACAGGTCGTCAAAGATGAAGACCTATCTCAAGTATTGGGGATACCATTTGCTGACCTTATACTTACTTATAAGGCAAATGGTGAAATTCAAGGAATGGAAAGAGCATATCTAGAGGCTAAGGCTTTAGAATTTGCTAGTAAAAAGAACTGGCAACCTTGTAGAGATATCTTTTCACTATTGATCTTCAAATTAGTTCTATTCCCTAACATTTTGGATTTCATAGACTCGCTATCCATTGGTGTATTTTGGGCCGTGAAGGTTTTAAATAAGGATCCCACTCCTACTTTGCTTGTCGACGTATACTACACTCTCCATGTACAATCTAAGAAAGGAGATGAAGTACTATGATGTTGTGTTCCTCTTTTATATTCATGGCTCTTGTCACATCTTGGTAGGTAAACCTACATGATCAAAGACTTAACGAAAGAAGAGTGGTCAAAAAAGTTGAAGGCTCTCACTATTGATTCTGTTATATGCTGTCCTAGGAAGCTTGAAATAAAAGAGATCATGTTTAACTCTAGAGACTTCTCTAATGTTCCTCTGATTGGGACTCGTGTCTGTATTAACTACAATACCGCTTTGGCGTTATGTCAACTTGGGTATCATGTGGAAGGTAAACCCTTCAATGCCAGACTCAGACAATTGGTCCTACACAATGTGGGACAAAGAAATCCCGGTCTATTCAAGAAAATTGTCCAAGCTTATGGAATGATCCATAAGCGCAAAAGTTTCAAGATAACAGTCATCCTCATGATGCAACGCCAATGTCAATCGAAGAGGTGGAAAAGCTTAGGGTTTCCATTGATTAACTCGAATGTGACAAAATAAACTTAGAGCATCACCTCTATGAAGCCAACTATGAAAGAAACTAGTATCGGTCTGACCTAAGGCAAAGAGACCAACGAATCCAGGAGTTGAAAAGGGAGAACCAAAGTCAAGAAGCATGGTTCCAGAATCTTATCAGTGTCGTCCGAGAAAGCAAGAGGCAAGAAACAAGAGAACATTCTCGAAGGGTGGAAGCTTAAGCACTCCTCTTAGAACGAGAATCCGAATATGAGAGGGTACGTAAAGACCTAAAATAATTCCAAGGTCATTGTCGTTCCTTATTGCATGCTTACCAGAAGGCACAAAAGACAAACACGTATTGGGAATAAAAATATATAAAGATAGCCCAAGCGGGGGCTGATAATAAAGTCATAATTCCTACGCTTTACAAGGAGTATCAGAAATACAAGGACAAGCATGAAAAGCTCTCCTTCTTAGCAAAAATCTCATTGGTGACATTCCTAGAAGCTTAAGAGACGCAGAAGCCATGATGGTCCCTCTTCCGAAGGACGTTGGAGACTTCCTCAAGCTTTTTATGGATATGGTTGATGGTTTAAGGGCAAAAATCTATTGGCGTACTTAGGATATTTTTTATGTCTCTTTTTTGTTATTTTCTGCAGTGGTTGACTTATTGGTTCGAATATTTTATCGGTATTTGGATTGTATTCCCTTTTAAGTATTGTTATTATTTCAATAAAGGAGCTTTTATTTCTATTTACAAGTGTGTATTTATTTTTGGGATGCTCACCAATGAAAAGCGAAACTCGAATAAAAATAATAATAAAAGGAGATCCATGTGAATAAAAACAAATTCTTACATACATATGCATTCATACATCCAATCACATATATCTACATATATTTGCATAAACCTCATATTATTGCCACTTTCGCCCTTATTTAGCTGATTTCCTGAGACTCTCAAAAGAACTTAAAGAAAATCTCAAGAAGAAATATGGAGAAGAGAAGGAAGCCCTCACTATATGAACCATAGCCCTACACAACGCCTCAAATGCAACTATCATTAGTGATTCAGAAACAACAGTGTCAACAATTGCCCTCACATAATAGGTATGTCCAAGAGAAGTCAAGGGTCACCCCCTGCTTTGACAAGTCCAAGAACTACGAAGCATCTCCTAAAGTCAAGTGAATCAACAAAGAAACTCTTCCATAGAATCATTAGACTTTATCATTTTCAAATTGTAAATTCCGAGTGTCTAAGATGTATTCCGTATAAATTTATATCTTTTGGTTAGTGGTTCTAAGAATATAAGTATGCATGTTTTGGAAATAAATCCATTCGTTTCACTCTTTCATCACTTTCCATTTCAGTTTTCACCTTTCCATTTTCAATTTTATTTAACAAACTTCGAGGGAGAATATGCAAACTAAATAACTGAATTTTACTAAACATATGCTTATAATGGTAAGACCGAGATGACGATGTAAGGCATTATTTCAATTCCTACACAGTGGAGAAATAAGGAGTTAATCCGTAGTTAACCCCTTCGAGCTAGGAGTCAGAGTCGTTTTTATTTTCTAAAAAGAACCTTAATTTAAAACAGGGGCAAGGTAGATTTTGATTAATTCAATGGTGCATTCAAATCTCAGGAGAATCAGTCCATCTAAGCAAAGGTTAAATCATATCTTCTTCTACAATACATCATCCAAGATTGAGGAAACGATCTAAGAAAAGGTTCAAGCACATCATCTTCCTCGGACACATCAACAAAAATTAAGGAAGCAATTACTGAAGATAAAGTTCACAACATCTTCTTCCTCAGTACATCCGTCAAGATCTAGGAAACAATGAAGACAAAACTTGTAACAACCATGACAGTCACAAGCATGCAAATGCAAAAAAGAAATTCAAAAAAGGATTGAGCCCGCTAAGCCAGGGGAAACAAAACTTGACTTAGGCAAAAGTTAGGGCATCCCGGTGGACCACAAATTCAAGAGGATTGGTCCATGAAAAATTAAGGGATTAAAAACAAATAAGTTGGATAATAATCTTGTGACTTCCACCTCAAGAATCACCAAAGCTTCTCATCAATGCTTGGATATTATCAATGTTTTGATGCTTGGATAATTATTAATGCTTATTTTCATTAACATGACTACAAAAACTCTCTTGCGTATTGGATATGTCCCTTGGATTAATTAAACTTAGGATTGGAGAACATCAAGGAGAATGGGGTGGGTTAAAATAAATTTCGAGCCTTATATCCTTTGTTTCTTAAACCGTGAACCAAGACCATGTTACAACTCTCAAAAGTACTTGTTGAAGCAAGGTTAACTATGAAAGCATACTCGGAAAAATTTATGTTAGGCTGACTCCTGTGTTTGTTAAGTTATTGCTAACTGCTTCGTTTCTTCGAATATTCATCTTCATGAAAATGTTGATTTCAAAACTTGCATGTGCATTACTAATAATTACTTTTCAAAATATACACTTTTATATACAAATCAATTCTTAGCATTAAGGAGATCTAAAAATTTGGTTTGTTAAAAAACAATCAATTCCAGGAGGCTCCTAACTAGGGGCAATGCATTTAAAGAAGAATCCTACAATCATAAGCAAGACTAATGATTGTATGGGCATATCACAAGAAGATCATATTGACTAGGGGAAATTATTCTAAGATTCAATCAACTTGGATTATATTTCATAGCATTGTTCAACCAAAGGCATACATCTCCAAGGTCCTAATAATTAGGGGGATACCATTCTAAGATTCTAATTCCAGGGGCATTCCTTAATCAAGCTCATATCACAACATGGTAGGACTTAGGTTCCTCTTGATGTGGCTTCTCAAGACCCTAATAATCCGAGGGTAAACTTTCAAGACTCAGTCCATATCAAAGTTCATCTTACGAAATGTAGGATTCAAGTTCTCTTTCAAGAAACTTTAGATACCAACTCAGCAAGATTTGAATGCTTGGAGTAATTCATCATGCATATTCAAGAGTACCCCCTCCAAATTCTGGAGATTGGGGGCATACCTTTCAAGAAGTGTGAATATTAGGGCAGAACACCGCAAGGCTTGATCAAAAGGAGTTGATTTAAAATAGTTTATCAGAGACAAATGTATTCAAGAGTCTTCAAAATCAGGATAATAGTTCGAGATAATAGGGTCATTCATATTATGATTAAACTACCTCCAAAATCATATCAAGGAGAGCCTCTGCGAAGACCTACTGAGACAAGCCATTTAAAAAAAGGCTGCTATCTACGTGCTCTCATAATCCATAGCGGATCTTTCCTACGTTAATAAATCTTCAAATTCAAAACGAGTATAAGGAAGTCTTATCGGCATAAGGGAACCGGTCAATAGGCATTCGAGTCGACTTCAAAAATTTCAAAATAATGACCTAGAGAGACAAATACATATTCATTTATATTCATAAACACTTGGTGCATTTACATTTTCATTAAGCATTTCAATCAAGGCATGGGCCGAGGTATACTTCGATAGAATCTCTGAGCCTATTTAAACAGAATAAGCTAAGTCATTTGCGTAGACTACAAATTCAAATATTAGCATTTACAAAATTACGAATAGCAATCTCAGTTAAGATCAGGCATAATAATTAAAGGTAATACAATATCAGATTATACTAGGCGCGTACCTACGATTCATACCTACATTAGCCTACGAGCATACTATTCAAGTCTTTGATCATCAAACTTTCTAACTTTCAAAATCAAATTTTCTTTTTCAAAGTCAAATTCTTTTTGATTATCATAATCAAAATCTCCCTTTTCAATGGTCAATTGACATTCAAGTTTATTTTCAAAGCTTGTCAAAGAGTTAAATTCAAATTCAAATTCAAATTCAAATTTTTCAATAGTCAAATTAAATTTTTCAAAACTCAAATCTTTCATAATCAAACTATTCAATTTTTCAAAATTCAAAATCTTTCAGAGTCAAACTCTTCAAACTTTTCAAGGGTCAAACTTTTCAAGAGTCAAACTTTTGAATTATCATATGCAAATTCAAGTTCAGATTTTTTTCAACATGTTAAGTTCATTTTTTCAAAGTTCAAACCTTTTCGGTCAAATTCAAACCTTTCAATAGTCAAATTCAAATTTTCAAAATTCAAATTTTTTCGAAGTCAAATTTTTCAAGATTCAAATTTTTTCAGTTATCAAATTCAAATCTTCAAATTCAAACTGTTCAAATTTCAAACTCGCATTATTTATCCCCTAGGTTGTGATAATTATGAAAAATCTGCGATATAACTTATTGCGTTAGTCTCGAAGCAGCAATGAGTTATCTAACTCGTATTATATAACCCCTAGGTTGTGATAGGTATGCGAATCTGCGATATAATTCATTATGTTAGTCTATAAGCGATAATGGATTATCAAGTCTATGTTATTTATCCTCTATGTCATGATAAATACATAAATTTGTGACAACTTACTATGTCAGTCTCGAAGCGTTAGTAAGTTATTTGCTCAAACTCGTATCATTTACCCCCTTGGTTGTGGTGGATGTGCGAAAATCTACAATAGTTCATTATGTTAGTCTTGAAGCAACAATGAATGTTATTTACCCTCTAGGTTTTGGTAAATATATTTATAAAAAAACTACGATATAGCTTAATATGTTAGTCTCGAAGCCTTAGTAAGTCATTTTCTAAAAATTTGTATCATCTATCACCTAGGTTGTGATATGTATGCAGATATGCGGTATAGTTCATTATGTTAGCCTTAAAGCATTAGTTAATTATATGTTGTGTTATTTTCCCCCTAGATTGTAGTGAATGTGCAATAACTGCGATGTAATCCATTGTGTTAGTCTCGAAGCATCAATGTATTATCAACTTTGTGTCATTTATCCCCTATGTCGTGATAAGTGCATAAATCTGTGGAATACCTTACTATGTTAGTCTCTAAGTGTTAGTAAGATATTTTTAACATGTATCATTTACTCCCTAGGTTGTAGTAGGTATACGAAATCTGTGATATAACTCGTTGTGTTAGTCTCAACGGTAATAGGTTATCAGTCTCTATATGATATAATTCATTGTGTTAGTCTCTAAGCGGCAATGGATTATTAATCTCTGTGTTATTCATCCCCTAGGTTGCGATGAATATACAAAATATGCGTTATAAGCTTGCTATGTTAGTCTTGAAGCATTAGTAAGTCTATTTTTCAAACTTGTGTTATTTACCTCCTAGGTTATGGTAAATACGCAAAATTTATGACTACTCTCTTTTCTAGGTGTTGGCAAGTTATCTGCATCATCATATCTAGTTCAATTTTACTTTTTATTCAAACTCTTGGTGGGATGACTGCATCATCTTTGCCTATTCTTCTGTTCTCTTGGGTATGCTTTACAGTATATCCTTATCTAATATTCCTTTGGTCAATTTTTAGGGTCTTCCATTGTTTAATAATCCACCGGTCCAAATATGTGAGACCTTCATATTCTCGCACCCTCAATCGAAGAGTGATTAAATAGAGAAAGTTGTTATTATACCCCAAATTTGCCCCATAAGATATTAATAGTCATTTTATTTAATCTTATATTTCTAACTTATAATTATTCTTATTGTTATTATTTATTTAGAATAATTAATATTATTATTCATTAATTATTATTATTATTAAATGATGTTATTTGATTTTATTATTATTATTATTATCATTATTATTTATTATCAAATTTATGATTATATTATTTGAGTGATGTTGACCGGGTCAACTAGGGTTTTTGGTGTTCACCCTAACCCAGTGTCGCATCTTCATCTCCTTCATCCCTAAGCAATACTAAAGCCCAAAAAAATCCAGAAACGCATAGTCCAAAAACCAAATTGAAATCGAATTAAACATTAAACGAAATCAAATCAAATAAAATTTCACAAGAATCAATTATACAAAACCAGTGTTAATTTTTACAAAGAATCAAATCTTAGTACAAGAACAAAATCGTCCTGATTTACAATCTCAATCAATTTACAACTAAATCTAAATCAAATCCCTAATTTACAAATAACTAAAATTCTAATTGAATCTAATCTCTCAATCTCGGCTTATAACAGAAAATCATCTAACTAAATTTCCTAATTTTAATCTAAACCTAAAACTATATAAACCTTAAGAATTCTAAGCACCAGGGGGAAGGAAATTTTTTGAAGAAGAAGGAGAAGGAGTAGAGGATAAATCGTTGGTCGCGAGCTCCAAATCGCTACTCTTCGTACCATTTTAGTGTTTCTAAATTGAAATCCTAAATCCTTCAAAAGACTTCATACATGCAAGCAAAGAGAAAAAAGGGGATTAGAAGTGGAGACATGAGAGGAAAACCAAAGGAATTGTACAATCAGTTTCACTCCAGAAGAGGTAAACGCGATTGAACTTAGCTTATAATTTATTGTTGTTTGGTTAAATGTTAGGATCGATTTTGGTTTTCTGGAAATTTGGGGTTCGATTTGGGGGTTAGGGTTCATCTAGAACCCTAGGGTTGGGTTAGATCTGCTTAGTGATCTAAGGGTTGGATTACAGATTGCTAGGGTTCATGCATAGGATCTGGGTTGCAGTTGAAGGTATGAATGTTGTTATGGGTTTGGTTTGATTATGATGAAAATGGGTGGTTTCTGGGTTACCGTACGGCAGCCCAGATGAAGGATGAAGATCCCGATAGAACTTCAACCACAGATTTGAGTTTACATGGTAGAGGGTTGTGGCTAAGGATGGTTGAAGGGTGGAGCCGCTGGCGGAAGCGATTTTCGACCGGCGGGGCGATTCTTAATCGCCTAGAAAGAAGTGAGAGCTTATCTCTCTAAAAGTTTGATATTATTTGGAGAGAGAGGCGCAGAGAGCGAAAGAAGATGAGAAAATGAGAAAACTGGAGAAGAAATGAATATATAACCTCCCCATGTTCCCACGCGCCACGTTTCCTATACCCCCATATTTTGGATTCAACTTGATTATTAGGCTTAAGCCCTTGCTGAACCACACCCAATAATTACTACCAAACTAATTATACACCCATCCCTATACAATTAGGCAACATTCAATTTCTAAACTTGGATCCTTATTATTTACACCTCATGTTTTTGCTACTCAACAATAATTCGTACCCCTAGCTAATTGGACTCAGATGTACATTTGAGCCTGAATAAATACACCACCCAATTCCACTTTTACACTTCCTGAGCCTAAGTTAATTAATTTTAATTATGTTATTTTCTTATTCTCTTTATTTTATTTTTGTCACATAATCACTTTTTTAGCATAATTTGCAATAAAATATTTTTCTTGCATAAAAATTATTATTAAATGATTTTTGGATTTTTTTATTAAAAATATTTAGTATATTTTTAATAATTATAAAATAATTATTTGTTAATTAAATATTTTCTATAACCACCAACCCTATTTTTCTAGTTGCATTAAATCTTTTTCTCATTCAAACTTTATTTTTGCATCCTGCATTAAACACTCAATACAACTAACCTATTAAAAACCATTTTTTACTACCATAAACAAAATTACAATATATTTTCAAAAAAATAGTAAATAGGATTACTTTCAAAATTAACTGTAAACTGCGTCTACGCTCACTCAACTTTTCAAACCCAGATAAGGTTCAAGGATAATTCAAAAGCAATTCTACGTAATTCTATAAAAAAATACCAACCAGACTTCGAACTAAGAATTGAGACTCTGATTCCTCATAAGAGGATATATAGGCACACAACTTAGAAACTGTGGCGAGTTTACCTAATTAAAAAATTAAAACCCTATCTTACCCTTTTAACCTAAACCCTAGGACTTCCTTGAGAACAAGGTAGATGAATGGTGTCTAACATCTTCCCTTCGCCTAAAGTGAATCAAGAACTTAGAATCTCTGTATGAATTTAGGGTTATTTCATTATTCACCTGTATTTAGGATAAAAATTATTGGTGGTGACTCGTTATTTTTTTACGATTACGATAATACGTAGGCACGCAAGGCGAGTCCCACAATTAAAAAAACTTAATCTTTTCACATATATATGGAAATAATAACATTTAATTAAAAATTCCCGATTTACCCTGAAACCTACATAAGGAGCCCCTTTAGAAAAAGGGAGATAAAGGGAGCCTAATTCCTTCCATTAGTCCAACCCACTCGCTAATTTAGAATCTCTGAAAAATTTAAGGTTATCCATTCTTTCCCGTCCATAGGACAAAAATTAGTGGTGGCGACTCGTATTTTTTAGTCGGTTACGACACACATATCAGTGGATGATCCATAGCTCGACATTTATCAAATACTTGTCCATCCTAAGTTCCCGCAATTCTTTCTCTATAACAACCATCCTCTCATTGAAAGACGCCACCATCGCATCCTTCAAATCTTGAGACTTTCTTGCCTCATAGATTTTATTTCGCAGCTCCACTTGGTTTTTCCAGACTAGTCAGAAACCTAAAATAAGGCTCAACAAATTTCAATGGCTTTCAGCAAATGTGTACCGATATTCTGAATCAACTTTTGAGCACCCACAACTTTAGCCTTCTCCATATTATTATCGGCGTGAAGGAAGTCATACATAAAATGAAAGTTGTCAATAGAGGAATCCCAAAAAGATGAACGAAGAAGCTCAGGGTGAAGGGCCCACAACCACGACACCTGTAGAGGACCCGCCCAAGAAGCTTTCGAGCTTGTTATCTTTTCCCATCTTTAAAGAACCTACATCCACTTTCCCATGGTCAATTTTTTTGTTTTTTTAGAAAAGGTGGACATGACGGAGCTTCAGCGCTAATAGGCGCCCCCTGAGAAAACACTTCAACAACACCAGTCTTTTTATTTTTCTGAGACTGAAAAATGATCGCGGGAGGATCACTCATACTTATTCCCCCTTCTCCACGATGAGCTTTAGTATTCTCCAGCAATGACATTCTCTCCTTAAGGTTAAACTCTGTCATCTTACCTGCAAAGAAAATAAAGAAAAACACAGTTTCAACACAAGCGAGCCATAAGCAAGAAAAAATGAAGACAAGACTCTATTTACCTAAAAAACTTTGCAAACTCACAAGGTCATCCTCATGGCCAAAAATATCACGGACCGACAGGACCTCAAAAGCATCAAGGGTCTCCACCACAAGCCTCTCAAATTTGATCAAATGTTAGGGTCGTGACCTCCAATAGAGACATGTTCTTTGTAACACCCTAATTCTCCAGAGTAATTCATAAATAAAAAATAGAGTAATTTAAAACAATTAAGCAATTAGGATTCCATATTCACCAAATTAACCTTCTCATACAATAGGATATGTCACACACATATAAAAATTAAAATATAATTTAAAACATATTCAAGTCTGAACTCCAATATTTCATTAGCAGCGGAAAATCATCAAAAACTAATAGTTTTACTTATCAAACATGAGTTATAAAAACGGTGATACGGTGGGAGAACTGACTTGAGGATTTTGCATTTGATCGCAAATGTTGCGGTTCGTAAGAGTCGCCACCGACTTTTCTATTATACAAAAAAAAGGTGAAAAAGCACAGGAAAGACCTTTGAGATTATTTCTTGAGTTCAAGGGGTAGATTATGAAAAGGGGAGGTATTAGCACCCTTTTCATCCATGGTTTTCCATGGGGTCTTATTTACTTGCTTAGATCACTTGCTTTTGTTTGAAATTGTGCTTTGTGTGGTTTTTGAAAGTATTTTGTAAAGTGGCCATTGTTTAGGTAATATTTGTAATGATTCTCGTTCGTAAGAATGTATACAAAGATGTTGATCTTTTGAAAATGTTTTCAATTTTGTAAGATGTTTGAAAGTGTATGTGATTGTTTTGAAAATAGCAAGGATGTTTGTTTTGAAATGGAGCAAGTAATTAGGAGCAATCTACCTACTCAAATATCCTTCTTGTTCATTTTCTTTTCCTTTGACATTGTTGTCTTACCATTGATTTGGTAAGCAACCCTATCTTTGGATGTGAACGGGACGGGCGCGGGTCATCGTATAGCCATTATTAGCAATGTTGCAAGGTATCTTAACATTCTTTTTAAGGGACTAAGATCATTTGTAAGGAAACTTAGATAGCGTCATCGAGGGACTATGATCTTGTATTTTCTTGTTTTTGCTAAGATACCTTACATGCGTAATATGGCCATTTTGTATAAGGCAACCAAATGGAATAACCCTAGGGGTGCTTGTGTGCAAGTCTATTATTTTCATGCTTGATTTTGTCTTGAATTAGGGTTTGCTATTTGTTTGGTTTTAATCTTTTCATACAAAACCCTAATTACTAGCATTTGTTATATAAAGCGATAAATTGCGGGAATTAAGATTACTACGCTATTACATCATTTAGGGGAGGGGTATACAAATTACAAATGGGGATTTGCAATAAAATAAATCTATTTATCTATTACAACCATATTGAATTGCATAAATATACAAGGAATGAAATGAATATAATATACAAGTATAAAAAATGAATAAATGTACAAGGACGCAAAATGTAAAGAAAATGAATTTTGTTTGTTTTCTTTTATAAAAAGATTATTGTCTTAACCTAATTTCAATAAAGAAGATAGTTAATTAAATTAGAATTTATTAAGAAAACGATTTTAAAAGAAAACCCTAATTCTATTAATCAATCAAAAGAAAATATTTAAGGAAAGTATTTTTTTGCATTTTTTATCTTGAAAATATTTATAGCATTAAAAATATTTTTAGTCTTTTTTTGGTATTTAAATAATATATTTTTAAATGGTATGAAGAAAAATAAATAATATAATATTAATTAAGTCTATAAGATTTAGTTAATAAAAATAAATAAAGTATAGTAAATAAAATATTTTTTGTTTATGTACAAATAAAATAAAATAAGTCAAAATAAAAAATATATCCATTTTTTGTATTTTTATGATTTTTTAGTATTTTAGAAAATATATTTAAAAATAAAAATGAAATAAATAAATAAATACAAATGGGCCAGGGGGTGCATGAAGTAGGCAGGAAGTTAATCAGCAAAAAAAAAGAGCCAGGCCCAAAGGGCCCAGCGCCTGCAAACAAAACAAATCAGAAATGTCAAAAAATATGAAAAAATGAAAAAAGGTACCACTAGGGCTCGAACCCAGGTCCCATAGGTTAACAGGCGCGCGCTTTACCACTGGGGTGGCTATACATTCGTTTATATAAACAAAACAATAAATATGTAAGGCAAATCAAGTCCTGATGACTTCATCTTCAACCTCCAGCCGGTGTACCTGTAACTTCTTCATTTCTCAACAAAAATGGAAGATGACAAATTGAAAGTTGTTGCATTCTTCCTCACGAATCTAACCATGTAAATAACTAAAGCTAAAAGTTAAAGATAAATAAGAATTACTCTGGCCCTAATTTGAACCCTAAAAATTTCATAAACATCAACTCTAAAATTCTCTAAGCTCAGGCCATGTAAATGCAAACTATGGATATGTACAGCTTCGTGGCAATGAGGTCTACATTTTATCTTCACAAATGCAAGCCTAATAATGCCTAAGTAATGAGATAGAAGTTCAATAAAAATACCTCAAAACTGGAAGTCGTGAAATGAAAATGAGCTTGATTCAAAGTGCTGCAACGATCAGGTTAGTTTCCTTGAGGTCCCAGGAAGCTAATGCAATGATTAGCTTGAGCAGAAAGTGGATGAGGAGCTCTGGAGAAGTCAAGTTGCAGAACCCTGTTTTTGAAAATGGAACTTGATGATGGAGGTGTTACAGTTGAGCAAATGGACCTTGGATGGTTTGTATTTGATTTTTAGAAGCTTTTGGAAGTGAAAGGCCAAAGAACGCACAAGGGGATTTAGAGTTTGGTATGTAAAGTCAGAACTTGCACAACAATGGTGTTTTGAGACAATTTCTGGCTAGAGGGAATTGGGTGAATTTTAGGGTTGTTTTTTTTGCTCGTGTTAGCTCACAAATAGTGATTATATTGATAAGCAACAAGTTTGGAGACTTGTTGTTGATCAGAATTTGAATTTGCATCCTTAAGCTTAAATGTGATTTTTTGACAAAACAAGTTTCAAAGTCGTATGTACTTGCTAAGATAGAGTGGTTATGCTTTAAAAAAGCTTGCTTCTAACTTTGTGGATGGAGTGTGATCAGAGGGAACAAGTTAGATGCTCAATGTGAACTTTATGAAAAAAGCCTGCTTTACAAGAATGGCATTGTTAACTTTCTTCCCAAAATGGCAATGTTAATTGGACAAAGCTTATATCACTTGGATTATAGCTCAAAAGTTTGTGTAATCCATTAATTATGGAGTGGAAAACAAGTTTGAGGCCTGCAAAGGAAAGATTATGCAGCCTAACATTGAAATTGCATTTGTGTTCATCATGAAAATGACCTATAATTCAAGTGACAAAACACCAACTTCATCTCTTCGATTCTCCCTACTCAAGAATGACCTAAAGGAGTTCTTTGAAATTTTGGAAATATTGCAATATGATATACAACTCATCTTTGAATTGTTTTTGAAGATTACCCTTGGAACTATATGAAAAATTGTCATGAAGTTAGGTCAAAAATCTGCCTAACTAGGGCAAAATTTCACTAAGTCTTTTTTAGTTCATGAGCATATATTCATAAAATTATAACTTGAGATCCAAGCACTTTTAGGAGAAGTTGTGTGAATCAAAGTTGTATATTTCATGGAGATCTACAACTTTAATGTTGGAAGCTTCCTTTGAATCATCATGCATCATAATGAAAAAATTGCTCAAAGTTATGAAAAAATAAGAAATTTTTGACACTTAGAAAAAAATTCTAAGTTTAGAAATTTTGACTTTTCAAAATGAAATCTTGACTTCTTGATTTCTTGATGAATAAGTTTCCTATTTTGACATGTTTTGATGAATTGTGATCTTTGGTACTTGAATTTGACCAAAAAGTCAAAGTTTGACTTTTCAGTATACAGTTGACTTTTGATCAGTTGACTACAAAATTCATTTGTCCATCTAATGGATTTGCAATGTTTTGAACCATGTCATTAGGTCAAAATTATGCAATTGGACTCTTGAGATCATGCCTTAATCCAATTGACCATTTTCCAGGTCAAAAATCAGAAATTTCCCTTTCCCAGTCAAAACCCTAATTTTGACCATTTTGCCCTTTTAGAGATTTGATCAAATTTCTTGAAGAGTTGTGGTACAAACTTGATCAAATTATAAATATGAGTTTAAAATGTTGATGTGGATAAAAAATTATGAAGTTTGACTGTAAATTGGCCATAGTTGACTTTTTCGCCAATACAATTGATTTTTAGGTCAACTGCTCAATTGACTGATCAAAAGTGTGATCCAAAGCTTGAAAATTGGCATGAGTAATATTGGGGGTTCATAATGGTCCATGAAAGTCATATGAAGCATTGATAGTTCAAAAATCCTTGTGCAAACTCAAACCCTAATTTTGGTCATCAGTGCCTAAGGAGGTGTCTTGAGCTGATCAAACCCTAGTGCAGTCTTGAGCCCAAGGAGATCTTGTGAGAAAATTATTGATAAGTGAGAGGGTAAATTTTGGGGTACAACAACTTCCCCTGTTCAATCTTCTTAAGCCTGAAGAGTTAGATTGACATGTTTTGCCAGTCGTGACTCGAAAGTGGAAGATGATTAGACACTAGAGTGCCCAGAAATTTGCACTCGGTGATGTGATGGTTGAGGGAATGGGCTTAAAGATGCCATTTGGAGAGGTGATGGAATTTTTTTGAAGATGGGCTTGTAGATGCCATCTAAGAGTGATTTTTGATATTGTAATTCGTAAGCTGAAAGAATGAGTATCTGAATGACGTCCGTGTTTGGAGCGTATCTGAACTGTATCTGGGAGCTGATTTTGAATGATTATCAGAATGGCATCCATGTCTAGAGCATATCTGAACTTTATCTGAAATCTAGTTTTGAATGAGTGTGAGAATGGCATCCGTGTCTGGAGCGTATCAGAACTGTATATGAGAGTTGAATTTTAGTGAGTATCAGAACGACATCCGTATCTGGAGCATATTTAAACTGTATCTAAGAAGTTGAATCTGAATGAGTATCAGAATGGCATCTATGTCTGGAGCGTATCTGAACTATATCTGAGAAGTTGAATCTGAATGAGTATCAGAATGGCATCTGTGTCTGGAGCGTATCTAAACTGTATCTGAGAAGTTAAATCTGAATGAGTATTAGAATGACATCCGTGTCTAGAGCGTATCTAAACTGTATCTGAGAAGTTGAATCTGAATAAGTATCAGAATGGCATCCGTATCTGGAGCGTATCTTAACTGTATCTGAAAACTTTGAACATTGTTAATGATAGTTATTAATCTTATCCTGAAAAGAGTAAAATGTTAGCTAAAATGCAAAGTCATGTTGTATGAAATGTATGATATAATGCATTCATTTTATCAATGTTTATGATATGCGAATGCAATGTATACATATGTGAGCTAGGTTGTTGCACTGTTGTTGGATTAAGGAAAATAAATTCCTGATTGCTGCTGAGGATATGGAGTATAAGTCTTCATGTTGTGAAGTCTAAGTGTTGATGAATTTCTGCTTAGAGAAATAAACTCTGTTGTAAAGGAACTGCCATGTACTACTTGAAAAATCATGTTGTGAAATCCTGAGAAAATGAACAACTTCTACTGGGGATTGATAATTGGAAGCTCGTTCCGCTGGGAATTAAACTGCAAATTGTGGGAGATTTATGGAAATAGCTTAGAGAGATTTCCATACCTCTTAAAGCCATTAGTAATTGTCTTTTATTTTGTTTATTTGTAAACAGTAATTATGTTCAAATGCATATGTTCAACAATGAATCTTTGGACGTTTTTGTAAACAAAACACAAGCGTAACGAAAAAACAGATAGTTTTTTCACTTTCAAGGAGATATCTTTTTCTTGACTTTGAGTAAATATTTTTGTAAACATTCTAGTAAGAGAACGCCGTCGTAAAAAAATTAAAATTTTAATACAAAGAAAAGATAGCTATGTGTATTTATCCCATGGGGTTCCCATTCTGCTATAGCCTTTGTATCTCTGAGCATTTTGTCTATTTGTTGCCTTGTCAGAAGATGATTGAATTGATCAGAACCTCTGAGTTTGTCAGTTGTCCGTAAGGTGATCCAACGGGACATAGTCATACTATTTAATTCCCTAACTTTTTCCTGGACCTCCCTTTCGGGTTTTCAGTCCACCGGGAAACCCTTTTTTACCCAAGTCGCCCTTTCGGGTTTTCAACTTGCCGAGTGCACGGATTTTTGTTTTATCCCTAATTTTTTCCCGAACCTCTTTGGTTCGCTGGGATGCCCTTGTTTTGCCTAGGTATGTCAAGCTAGCGGGTCTCTTATGCGTAGTATCTTTTGACTATGTCCACGTACGCAGGATGCGGCAGGTCATCACCATCCATGGTGGTCAAGATCATTGCCCCACCAGAGAAAAATGTTTTTGATTACAAATGGTCCTTCATAGGCGGGAGTCCATTTTCCCCTGGGATCACCTTACGGCAGTATGATGCGTTTGATTACCAGATCCCCAACTTGATACACTTGGCGTCTGACCTTTTTGTTGAAAGCCTTGATCATCCATTTTTGATACATTTGACCATGGCAAACAGCAGTAAGTCTCTTCTCATCAATCAAGTTCAATCGATCAAGTCGAGTCTGGATCCAATCGCCTTCGTTCAGCCCTGCATCCTTCATAATCCTCAGAGAGGGGATCTGGACCTCGATAGGCAAGACAACCTCCATGCTGTAAACCAGAGAATAGGGTGTTGCCCCGGTTGATGTGCGAGCAGTGGTACGATACCCGTGGAGAGCGGATGGTAGCATCTCATGCCAGTCTTTGTATGTGACTATCATTTTCTGTATGATCTTTTTAATGTTCTTATTTGCAGCTTCGACAACACCATTCATCTTTGGAGGTGATCTTGGATCTTGAATTGCTCGCACAAGGCGGTGATCATAGTGTTGTTGATATTTGTACCATTGTCAGTGATGATCCTTTCCGAGATACCGTACCGGCAAATGAGATTCTGATTAATGAATCGGGCTACAACATTCTTTGTAACGGAAGCGAAAGAGGCTGCCTCAACCCACTTTGTAAAATAGTCAATGGCCACTAAGATGAAGCGATGTCCATTGGAGGTTGTTGGCTTGATTTCCCCAGTCATATCGATGCCCCACATAGAAAAGGGCCAAGAAGCCGTCAAGACATTCAGAGGAACCAGAGGTACGTGCACCTTGTCAGCATAAATCTGACACTTATGGCAAGTCCGAGAGTATTGATAGAAATCTGCTTCCATGGTAGACCAGTAATAGCCTGCCCGTTGGATTTTCTTTTCCATCGTATGACCACTGGAATAGGTGCCAAAAGTTCCTTCATGTAACTCAGTCATGATCCATTCTGCTTCAACCTTGTCTATGCATCGAAGTAACACAAAGTCATGGTTGCGTTTGTAAAGAATGTTGTTACTAAGGAAAGATTTAGCAGAGAATCTCCTTAAGAACTTCTTATAATTTATTGAAGCTCCTTCTGGATATTCTTGAGCCTCAAGATACTTCTTGACTTCGTGAAACCAAGGCTGGTCCACTACTTCTTCAGTATTAATTTCATGACAGTGCGTTGGTTCCTCCATTTGTTCGATGGTGATCTGGGGAGCCTCGTTATCCCAATTAAGTTTAAACATAGATGACATTGTGGCTAGAGCGTCTGCTATATGATTTTCTTCTGGCGAGAAATGCTCGAAGGTGATCTTCTCAAAATGTGGTAGCAACGTCAAAACATGTGCTTTGTAAGGGATAAGGTTTGGGTGTTTGGTGTCCCATTCCCATTTGATCTGGCTGATAACTAAAGCTGAGTCACCGAATACATTTAAGGATTTTATCCCCAAATCTATGGCAGCTCTGAGACCAAAGATGCATGCTTCATATTCTGCCATGTTGTTTGTACAATTGAAGAAGAGTCTTGCGGTAAAGGGAGTATGACACCCTTCCGGAGATATGAGTACAACACTGACACCACTGCCAAGTGTATTGGATGCCCCATCAAAGAACATGGTCCATCGGGATCCTTGTTCAGGTCCGTCATATGGCCTGAATTCTTCACAGTTATTTACCGTTGTGATGTCTTCATCTGGTAATTCAAACATCATGGGCTAGTAGTCTTCCAAAGCTTGGTGAGCAAGGTGATCAGCTAGTACACTTCTCTTTATAGCCTTTTGGGTAGTATATTGTATGTCATATACCGTCAGGATCATCTTCCATCTCGCTATTCTCCCAGAAAGAGCAGGCTTCTCGAAGATGTATTTTATCGGATCCATTTTAGATATCAATAAAGTAGTATGAGTCAGCATATACTGTATTAGCCGGCGAGCAGCCCATGCCAGAGTGCAGCAAGTTTTCTTGAGCAGTGAATATCTGGTCTCACGGTCGGTAAACTTTTTTCTCAGGTAATAAATAGCATGTTCTTTTCGGCCAGACTCGTCATGCTGCCCCAATACACACCCCATTGAGTTTTCTAAAACAGTCAGATACATGATCAATGGTCTTCCCTCGACTGGTGGCATCAACATAGGAGGCTCTTGTAAGTATTCTTTGATTTTGTCAAAAGCAACTTAGCACTCGTCATTCCATTTGACTACTTGATCTTTCTTCAACAATTTGAAGATTGGTTCACAAGCAGCTGTCAGGTGAGAGATGAATCTGGCAATGTAGTTCAAACGCCCAAAGAATCCTCTGACTTCCTTCTCAGTACGAGGAGCAAGCATCTCTTGTATTGCTTTAACTTTGGCCGGATCGACCTCGATACCTTTGTTGCTGACGGCAAAGCCTAGGAGTTTACCGGACCATACCCCAAATGTGCATTTGTTTGGATTCAACCTCAGCTTGTACTTCTTCAGTCTCTAAAATAGTTTTTGTAAGTGATCAAGATGCTCTTCTTCTGTTTCAGATCTGGCTATCATATCGTCCATGTAGACCTCTATTTCGTGATGTATCATGTCATGAAATAAAGCTACCATGGCACGTTGATAGGTTGCCCCAACATTCTTTAGTCTGAATGGCATCACCTTATAGCAGAAAGTGCCCCACTGCATGACAAACATTGTTTTCTCCATGTCCTCAGGCGCCATTTTGATTTGGTTGTATCCTGAGAAACCGTCCATGAAGGAAAACACTTTGTATTGTGCCGTATTGTCAACTAGAATATCAATGTAGGGGAGTGGAAAATCATCCTTAGGGTCACCCTATTCAAATCTTTGTAGTCCACACACATTCGCACTTTGCCGTCTTTTTTGGGCACGGGAACAACATTGGCAACCCATTGGGGATAAGAGGTGACAGCCAAGAACCCAATGTTGAATTGCTTCATGACTTCTGCTTTAATCTTTTCTGACATATCAGGCCTCATGCGGCGAACCTTTTGCTTTACTGGTGGACAATCCTCTCTTGTAGGCAGATGATGTACCATAATGTCTGCATCAAGTCCCGACATATCTTAATACGACCAGGCAAAGACTTCAACATAATCGTGTAATAACTGAATCAAACGCTCCTTGACACCGGGTTCCAGATTTGCATCCACTTTGACCTCTTTTTTGTCTTCTTCGGTACCTAGGTTGATTGTATCCACGGGTTCTTCGTGAGGCTGAATGGTTCTCTCTTCTTGTTATAGTATTCTGGCAAGTTCTCCTGGTACTTCATAATCTTCATCACCTTCTTCATCTTCAGTTTGGTAGATTAGATTCTTAGAGTCACAAAAGGCCATAGCAGTATCGTTACCCATGGGATCCCAAATGGATGTATACCTGCATTTAGAGTGTGAGTGTGTGTAAGGGTATAGCTATCCTTGAAAGAAATAAAAATGTAAAAAGAAAAAAACAATGACCACAAAAGTTTGTATACGAAAACGTTCATGATTCATTGATGTCATATGAAAATGAGATAATAACCCTTACAAATGGACCATTGTGCCTCGGGTAAGACACAAGGTTTTAAGAGTGCGAATTGTTTTAATATTACAGATCCAATAAAATGTAAAAACAGATTACTGTGGGATAAAAGTGATCGGCACAAAATATATAGCCTCCTAGTTGCTGATCCCTCCACTGACAGTTGGGAATATCCAGTCCTCCAAGTCACAACTATCTTCATCATCTTCTACAGTGTTGACCTCACAGTTGCTGATCTTCAGGGGTGGTCCTCCAGCAAGAGCGCGGCGTACAACCTTATGAGCACTTGAAGTGAAACCTAGGCCAAACTTATCAAATTTATATGGGATATCTTGGAGTTGTCCTTAGATAGTGCACCCACCATCTTCTACCACTGCTTTGGCATCCTTCAGAGATGACATCCGGAGTGGAGGCCTTGTGATCTTGGGAACAACCTTGGTTACTGCCATATCTTGC
Source organism: Vicia faba (assembly GCA_948472305.1). Lineage (NCBI taxonomy): Eukaryota > Viridiplantae > Streptophyta > Magnoliopsida > Fabales > Fabaceae > Vicia > Vicia faba. The sequence goes on from OX451736.1 coordinate 203,059,917, forward strand.
GGGACCTCTTCAAAGTGTTGGAATGGAGTTTCAATAAATTCATCATCTAATTCCACATATCTGAAGGAATTGAGATGGCTGATCATGTACTCTTCTTCTCCATGAACGGTGATAATCTTCCCTTGAGTCGGATATTTCAGCATTTGGTGCAACATAGAAGTGACAGCGCCAACATTGTGAATCCATGGTCGACCTAGCAAGCAGGAATATGAGGGACGGATATCCATTACATAAAAGGTTGAATCAAATGTTTGGGTTCCAACTTTTATGAGGATATCCACCTCCCCATGTATCATCCTTTTCGAGCCTTCAAAAGCCCTTACTACTATGTTACTTGGCTTCAATGTCAATTCCTCACAGTCAAGCCTATCAAGAGCTTTTTTAGGCAATACATTCAGAGATGAGCCAGTGTCCACCAATACATGAGCCAAGGTTGTGCCCCTACATTCAATTGAGACATGCAATGCCTCATTATGCTTCCTTCCCCTTGGCGTTAAATCAGCATCTAAAAACCAAGACCATTATCTGCAGTTAAGCTGGCTACGCAGTCTTGAAACTGATTGCCAGATGTCTCTTGGGGTACATGGGCATTTTTCAGGAATTTTACCAAGGCTTTTGCATGCGCCTCGGAACATAGTAGTAATGCCAGCATGGAAATTTTAGAGGGAGTTTTCCCCAGTTGTTCAACCACATCGTAGTCGCTTCTTTTTATGATCTTCATAATTTCCTCCATCTCTTTCCGGGATGTCTCAGGGATACCCAATGACCGAGCCTTTGTCCGGACAGGCTCAATCAGAATACTTTTACCCTGAGTCTCGGTTAACTGGGCAGCAGGAGTGTCAGTAGGAATGATAACAGGGGTTGTAGCAGCTTTGTTAGTTGGAGTATTATTGGGGATAATTGTAGGACTGGGAATAGCTTTCGGAGGAGTAACAACATGAATGATTACGGGTCTAGAAAATGCTTTTGGGGGAGCAATTTCTGGAGAGAATAATCTTCCGCTTCGGGTAATCTTGCTAGTTCCTGCAATATTACTGATGTCGGAGTTGACTTTCTCGGAACTTGAATCTTCGGAGGCTGGACAATCCTGCTTAATACCATGGTAATAGACATCCCTCCATAATTCCATGGTATGGTTTTATCTGAAGATTATGGGACTGGTCCAGGCATTGTGATTATTAAAGGAGTTACTTTCGGAACTGATGTAATTCTAATGGGTCTTTTGGTGGAGACCCTGGAAGAATTGGCGGAAATGGTAATGATAGAAACATCTTCAAAAGGAATAGGTGGAACAAAAGTCTTTTCAAACAAAATTTCTTTGTTATCTATTAGGCACTGAACGCCTGCTTTCAACAAAGGACAACTGGTTGGTGAAGACAAACAGAAATGACAGCCTTCATCACAGCCCGGGAACACACCAGCATTCAACAAGTTCACTTTAATAGTCAGGAGTGGGTTATAAGTTCATTAAATGAAGTAACAAACATTTCTTCTTCAATGGCATTGGTATTATGGCCATGTTTGGGTATAGGGGAAAAAATGACATTTGGCTTTTCGGGCGCATCGAATTCAATCTCTTTTGCTTCAATGAGGTATTGTATTTTGTTCTTTAGAGCCCAACAGTTATTAGTATCATGGTCGGGACTTTCAGAGTGATATGCGCAACATGCATTGGGATGATAGTGAGGAGATGTTGTGTTAGGGTTCTTTGGAACTTCTTTCAAGGTCACCAAGTTGGATCTTAGTAGATACGGTAATACCTGAGATGGGGTCATGTTAATTTTGGTGAATTGTTTGACTGGTCTTTCCATCCTTGGTTGGTTGTTTCTTTGTTGATCAGGTGCAGGCTTAGGAATCATAACAACCCCCCACCATTGGACGACATTCGGCCCTATCTTGATTTCTCTGAGGATAAACAACAACTTCTTTCTTTCTGATACATGGCTTCCTTATGGCAGCAGAGGAGGATGTATCTTTTTGGATCTTTCCATTCTTTATACCGGCTTCTACCCTTTCTCCGGTCAATATTAGTTCAGTAAAACCTGCAGATGAACTTCCAATTAAATGATTGAAGAAGGGACCGAACAAGGTGCCCAAGAACATGTCTACCAATTCTCTCTCAGATATAGGGGGTTGAACTCTTCCGGCTAAATTTCTCCATTTTTGCGCATAATCCTTGAAACCTTCATTAGAAACTATGGCCATACTCTGGAGTTGAGTACGGGTAGGCGCAAGATCAGTATTGTATTGGTATTGTTTGTAAAAGGCTGCAGCAAGATCTTCATAGTTGTGAACGTTGGCTCTTTCTAACTGGTAAAACCAATCAAGTTGAGTTCCAGACAGGCTGTCTTGGAAGAAGTGTACCCATAAGTCTTTGTCAGCGGTATGGGGCTGGATTTTCCTCACATAGGACCGGAGATGCATTTTAGGGCATGAGACTCTGTCATACTTGGTGAACACAGGTGCTTTGAATTTCGGAGGAATGACAATCCCCGATACTAACCCCAATTCCTCAAAGTCCAAGCCAGGCACTTTTTGGATTTCCATCGCACTCAACCGCTCTTCGAGATGTTTATACTTGTCATCAGTTGGAGGGTATTGTTCTTCAGAATAGTCTTCTTCTTCCTCTTCTGATTCTGATTCTGACGGGACAACAGTTTCCTTGCCTTTCCCATCTTGATTGTCTCTTTCATCGGATTTCATCGCAAAGTCTAAGGTCCTTCTTATCTGCCCATGAAATCTTCTTCCCATGTTTAGGACTCCAGTCACTTTCTTTGTCTTCTTTTTCTTCTCCTCGGCCAGCAAAGTCTTCAACTCTTCTTGTCCTTTGGCTAGCGTCAAGAGAAACTGTTGAAACTGTGTATTCTGAGCTTGGAGGTCCTTCACTGTTTGCTCGAGATCTATCTTACTGAAATAAACAGTAGAGAGATAAGGAGACTTGTTACAGAAGACCTGCTTATGTTATGATGAATGATAAATGCATATGCAAATGTTTTCAAGGATTTTAAGATTCAAATTTGTTTTAGACAAAAAGGAAACACACGTTATATTAATAGATTAAAGCTCGAGTACATCAATGCCTTCTTGGGCAAGACAAATACAAGAAACTCTAAGATAGAAAGGTAGTACGCATCCTCTTTGGTGCAATATAGGCATTGAGAGTCTGTTCCTCATGAAGTAGCCTAGTGATTTCCAAAACCTTCTTCTCGCTTGCATAGAATTGGGATTCGAAAGTATCTCGCTCCCCCTTGAGTTGTATCCAATCTCTTTGTAGTTCTTCAAGAGAGGTGGGAATATCAGGATGTAGGATAGTGTATGGAACATCTCCCTCCATGACAGGCTCAATGATTACCGGGAGAATGGAGGGGTAAGGCATCATAAGGCTCTGAGCACGAGTTCGTACCCATTTGAGGTAAGGCTCAAGAGGGATGGAATTTTTATGCCCCAAAGTCTTGCTATCCACCTTATTCAACACCCTCCAAGCTCGGATAAATTTCTACCAAAGACCTTGATCGTTGTTGTCCTAGTCAAATACCAAACCTTGAATCAGCATCTCGTGTGGGCCATCCCTTTGGGCGTAACCAAACTGTCTTAAGGCTAAGCATGGGTTGTAGGTGATACCTCCCCTAGTGCTAATTAAAGGGACATTAGTGAATCCCCCATAATGGTTGATAATGATAATATTCTCTTTGGATCGGGAGCACCAATGAATGTCTGAATGTTTGAGCGCCATCAACCTTTGTGACCACCTTGAGCCTTGCTCATTTTTTAATACAGATTGGGGAAGATGCAAAATAAACCATCTTGCCAAGAGAGGAGTGCAACACATAAGAACACCTCTTTTCCTCATTGTGCGAGTGTGAAAAAAGTGTAGGATGTCTCCTAGCAATGTAGGCACCGGGTTGCGGGATATGAAGTTTTGACGGCGTTGATATCTATGAGTTGGTCAAGATTTGGAAACAAAACCATCCCATAGATGAGGAGAGCCATAATTTCCTCAAAGGCTTGCAGATCCAAGGAATTCCAACAACTTTGGGCTTTTTTAAATAAGAACTTTGCTAGGAAGCCCTTGACACCACTCCTTGTTTCCCAATGAGTTGTGATATCAGATGAGTGCAAGTGCAGAGCTTGAGCAATCTCTTATGGCTTTGTGTCTCTTTCCATACCGTTGAAAGGTATTTGATTGAGAATGGGAATCCTCAAGAGTTGGGAGAATTCTTCCAAAGTAGGCACAAGTTGATAGTCGGGAAATGTGAAGCAATGGTGTAAGGGATCAAAGAACTGAAAAAGCACCTTCATCATGTCCTCATATGTGCTGGAGGTGACCAAGTTAAGTAGGCAACCATGTCTCTCGATAAATGGAGAGTTTTCAGGAATCCTTCAAGCTAGCTCCTTAAGTTGTGGAGGGATCCTTACAAGATTGACTTGAATAGTTTTCCTGCGAAGTGAATACATATCCTACAAAACAAGAACAAAGATGAACCCCAAAATCCTTGAAATGGTTAGTGGATGTATATGATGTCCATGATGTTCATGATGTTATGTACAAGTATGCATATACAAAGAAAACAAACAAATCCTTAGGTTTAGGCTTGCATGAAGCTTTATAGGTAAGTACGCTCTTGAAGTTTAGTTGGCTTAAACCTATCCTAGTAATAGTAACCGGGTTCTAAGGAGCTCAATATCACTGGTTTGTTTCCTTGGTCATTGTTTCAGCACAAGCCTCTTTAATGGAGACCGAAATATCCAAAGAAACCAAACCTCAATGAGTGTAGTATCGAGTATCTACCAACTTCGGACTGCACCAAAGTCGGTCATCTCACTACATCCTAAAGGCCAAGTTGGTCAAGTAAAGGTTCTAAAAGTTCATTAGTGCTTCATGACATCACTCAGCGGCCCCGTATTCTCTTTGATTAACTCAAAGGCAACTGGTACCTACAAATATGTCGCACTAATGTAGCTATTGCTTAGACCATGTCGGTATACCCCGTACAGTTTCCACAACGTATTGCTACTTACCTATAAGGTATCCCAAATCTGGGTAGAGGATTCAAACCCAAACAAAGAACCATAATGTAAAGCAGACAAGTTAAACAATGTAAGCAAATAAATGTGATCTATCCCTAAGGTAACCCCACTTTTAGAATTTCCCCAATAGAGTCGCCAGTTCTGTGATACGGTGGGAGAACTGACTTGAGGGTTTTGCGTTTGATCGCAAATGTTGCGATTAGCAAGAGTCGCCACTGACTTTTCTTTTATCCAAAAGGAAAGGTGAAAAAGCACAGGAAAGACCTTTGAGATTATTTCTTGAGTTCGGGGGGTAGATTATGAAAAGGGAAGGTATTAGCACCCTTTTCATCCATGGTTTTCCATGGGCTCTTAGTTACTTGCTTAGATCACTTACTTTTGTTTGAAATTGCGCTTTGTGTGGTTTTTGAAAGTATTTTGTAAAGAGGCTATTGTTTAGGCAATCTTTGTAATGATTCTCGTTCGTAAGAATGTATACAAAGATGTCGATCTTTTGAAAATGTTTTCAATTTTGTAAGATGTTTAAAAGTGTATGTATTTGTTTTGAAAATAGCAAGGATGTTTGTTTTGAAATGGAGCAAGTAATTAGGAGCAATCTACCTACTCAAATGTCCTTCTTGTTCATTTTCTTTTCCTTTGACATTGTTGTCTTACCATTGATTTGGTAAGCAACCCTATCTTTGGATGTAAACGGGACAGGCGTGGGTCATCATATAGCCATGATTAGTAATGTTGCAAGGTATCTTAGAATTCTTTTTGAGGGACTAAGATCATTTGTAAGGTAACTTAGATAGCATCTTTGAGGGACTATGATCTTGTATTTGCTTGTTTTTTCTAAGATACCTTACATGCGTAATATGGCCATTTTGTATAAGGCCACCAAATGGGATAACCCTATGGGTGCTTTTGTGCAAGTTTATTATTTTTATGCTTGATTTTGTCTTGAATTAGGGTTTTCTATTTGGTTGGTTTTAATCTTTCCATACAAAACCCTAATTACTAGCATTTGTTATATAAAGCGATAAATTGCGGGAATTAAGATTACTACGCTATTACATCATTTAGGGGAGGGGGTATACAAATTACAAATGGGGATTTGTAAGAAAATAAATCTATTTATCTATTACAACCATATTGAATTGCATAAATATAAAAGGAATGAAATGAATATAATATACAAGTATAAAAAATGAATAAATGTACAAGGACGCAAAATGTAAAGAAAATGATTTTTGTTTTTTTTCTTTTATAAAAAGATTTTTGTCTTAACCTAATTTAAATAAAGAAGATAGTTAATTAAATTTGAATTTATTAAGAAAAAGATTTTAAAAGAAAACCTTAATTCTATTAATCAATCAAATGAAAATAATTTAAGGAAAGTATTTTTTTTGCATTTTTTATCTTAAAAATATTTATAGCAATAAAAATATTTTTAGTATTTTTTTGGTATTTAAATAATATATTTTTAAATGGTATGAAGAAAAATAAATAATATAATATTAATTAAGTCTATAAGATTTAGTTAATAAAAACAAATAAAATAAAATAAGTCAAAATATAAAATATGTCATTTTTTATACTTTTATGATTTTTTAGTATTTTATAAAATATATTTAAAAAGAAAAGTGCAATAAATAAATAAATACAAATGGGCCAGGGGGTGCATGAAGTAGCAGGGAGTTAATCAGCAAAAACAAAAAAAAGAGCCAGGCCCAAAGGGCCCAGTGCCTGCAAACAAAACAAATCAGAAATTTCAAAAAATTTCAAAAAATGAAAAAGGGTACCACTGGGGCTCGCACCCAAGTCCCATAGGTTAACAGGCGCGCGCTTTACCACCGGGGTGGCTATACATCCGTTTATATAAACAAAACAATAAATATGTAAGGCATATCAAGTCCTGATGACTTCATCTTCAACCTCCAGCCGGTGTACCTGTAACTTCTTCATTTCTCAACAAAAATGGAAGATGACAAAATGAAAGTTATTGCATTCTTCCTCACGAATCTAACCATGTAAATAACTAAAGCTAAAAGTCAAAGATAAATAAGAATTTCTATGGCCCTAATTTGAACCCTAAAAATTTCAGAAACATCAACTCTAAAATTCTCTAAGCTCAGGCCATGTAAATGCAAACTATGGATATGTACAGCTTCATGGAAATGAGGTCTACATTTTATCTTCAAAAATGCAAGCCTAACAATGCCTAAGTAATGAGATATAAGTTCAAGAAAAATAACTCAAAACTGGAAGTCGTGAAATGAAAATGAGCTTGATTCAAAGTGCTGCAAGGATCAAGTTAGCTTCCTTGAGGTCCCAGGAAGTTAATGCAATGATTAGCTTGAGCTGAAAGTGGCTGAGGAGCTCTGGAGAAGTCAAGTTGCAAACCCCTGTTTTTGAAAATGGAAATTGATGATGGAGGTGTTACAGTTGAGAAAATGGACCTTGGATGGTTTGTATTTGATGTTTAGAAGCTTTTGGAAGTTAAAGGCCAAAGAACGCACGAGGGGATTTGGAGTTTGGTATGTAAAGTCAGAACTTGCACAACAATGGTGTTTTGAGACAATTTTTGGATAGAGGGAATTTGAGTGAGTTTTAAGGTCTTTTTTTTGCTCGTGTTAGCTCACAAATAGTGCTTCTATTGATAAGTAACAAGTTTGGAGACTTGTTGTTGATCAGAATTTGAATTTGCATCCTTAAGCTAAACATGTGATTTATTGACAAAACAAGTTTCAAAGTCTTATGTACTTGCTAAGTTAGAGTGGTTACGCTTTAAACAAGCTTGATTCTGACTTTGTGGATGGAGTGTGATCAAAGGGAACAAGTTAGAGGCTCAATGTGAACTTTATGCAAAAAGCTTGCTTTACAAGAATGGCATTGTTAACTTTCTTCCCAAAATGGAAATGTGAATTGGATAAAGCTTAAATCACTTGGATTATAGCTCAAAAGTTTGTGTAATCCATTAATTATGGAGTGACAAACAAGTTTGAGGCCTGCAAAGCAAAGATTATGCAGCCTAACATTGAAATTGCATTTGTGTTCATCATGAAAATGAACTATAATTCAAGTGAGAAAACACCAACTTCATCTCTTCGATTCTCCCTACTCAAGAATGATCTCAAGGAGTTCTTGGACATTTTGGAAAGCTTGCAGTGTGATCTAAAACTCATCTTTGAATTGTTTTCGAAGATTCCCATTGGAACTATGTGAAAAATTGTCATGAAGTTAGGTAAAAAATCTGCCTAACTAGGGCAAAATTTCACTAAGTCTTTTTTAGTTCATGAGCATGTATTCGTAAAATTATAACTTGAGATCCAATAACTTTTAGGAGAATTTTTGTGAAGCAAAGTTGTATATTTCGTGGAGATATAAAACTTTTATGTTGGAAGTTTCCTTTGAATCATCTTGCATCATAATGAAAAAATTGCTCAAAGTTATGAAAAAATAAGATATTTTTGACACTTAGAAAAATTTCTAAGTTTAGAAATTTTGACTTTTCAAAATGAAATCTTGATTTATCTATTTCTTGATGAATAAGTTTCCTATTTTGACATGTTTTGATGAATTGTGATCTTTGGTACTTGAATTTGACCAAAAAGTCAAAGTTTGACTTTTCAGTATACAGTTGACTACAAAATTCATCTATCCATCTAATGGATTTGCAATATTTTGAACCATGTCATTAGGTCAAATTGATGCAATTGGACTCTTGAGATCGTTCCTTAAACCAATTGACCATTTTCTAGGTCAAAAATCAGAAATTGCCCTTTCCTAGTCAAAACCCTAATTTTGACCATTTTGTCCTTTTGGAGATTTGATCAAATTTCTTGAAGAGTTGTGGTCCAAACTTGATCAAATTATGCATATGAGTTTAAAATGTTGATGTGGATAAAAAATTATGAAGTTTGAGTGTAAATTGGCCATAGTTGACTTTTTCCCCAATACAATTGATTTTTAGGTAACTGCTCAATTGATTGATCAAAAGTGTGATCCAAAGCTTGAAACTTTACATGAGTAATCTTGGGGGTTTATAATGGTCCATGAAAGTCATATGAAGCATTGATAGTTCAAAAATCCTTGTGCAAACACAAACCCTAATTTTGGTCATCAGTGCCTAAGGAGGTGTCTTGAGCTGATCAAACCCTAGTGCATTCTTGAGCCCAAGGAGATCTTGTGAGCAAATTATTGATAAGTGAAAGGGAAAATTTTGGGGTACAACAGTTGCCCCTGTTCAATCTTCTTAAGCCTGAAGAGTTAGATTGACATGTTTTGCCAGTCGTGACTCGAAGGTGGAAGATGATTGGACAATAGAGTGCTCAGAAATTTGCACTTGTGATGTGATGGTTGGGGGAATGGGCTTAAAGATGCCATTTGGAGAGGTGATGGAATGTTTTTGAAGATGGGCTTGTAGATGACATCCAAGAGTGATTGTTGATATTGTAATTCGTAAGCTGAAAGAATGAGTATCAGAATGGTGTCCGTGTCTAGAGCGTATCTGAACTGTATCTGGGAGATGATTTTGAATGATTATCAGAATGGCATCCGTGTCTGAAGCATATCTGAACTGTATCTAAAAGCTAGTTTTGAATGAGTGTCAGAATGGCATCCGTGTCTGGAGCATATCCAAATTGTATCTGAGAGTTGAATTTTAGTGAGTATCAGAACGACATCCGTATCCGAAGCGTATCTAAACTATATCTGAGAAGTTGAATCTGAATGAGTATTATAATGACATCTGTGTCTGGAGCGTATCTGAACTGTATCTGAGAAGTTGAATCTGAATGAGTATCAAAATGCCATCTGTGTCTAGAGCGTATCTGAACTGTATCTGAGAAGTTGAATCTGAATGAGTATCAGAATGGCATCCGTGTCTGGAGCATATCTGAACTGTATCTGAGAAGTTGAATTTGAATGAGTATCAAAATGACATCCGTATCTGGAGCCTATCTGAACTGTATCTGAAAACTTTGAACATTGTTAATGATAGTTGTTAATCTTATCATAAAAAGGGTAAAATGTTAGCTAAAATGCAAAGTCATGTTGTATGAAATGTATGATATAATGCATTTGTTTTATCAATGTTTATGATATGCAGATGCAATGTATGCGTATGTGAGCTAGTTTGCTGCACTGCTGTTGGATTGGGGAAAATAAATTCCTGACATACTATCACACAACTTATATTAATAAATTAATTAAATAAATAGGGGCATTATAACTCTCCCAAACTTAGAATATTTTCGTCCTCGAAAATTTAGCTGATGCGAACAACATTGGATATGCCTCTTGCATCCGACTCTCCAACTCCCACGTCATGTTCTCTCATGCAGCGCCTCCCCAAACCACTTTGACAAGAGAAATCTCCTTGCCTCTAAACCTTTTCAATTTAGGATCTTCGGTCCTCACATGTAAGGGTTCAACGATAAGGTTATCCCTTACCTGTACATCATCCATCAGAATCACATGAGACAGATGTAGAACATACTTCCAAAGTTGTGAAACATGGAATACATCTTGCAAATTCGAAAGATTAGATGGTAAGGCCACTCTATAAGAAACCGGTCCAACTCTATTAGAAATCTGATATGGACTGATAAACCAAAGAGTAAGCTTTTTTTAATTTCAAAGAACGCCTGACACGATTCACTGGAATGACTCTCAAGAATACATGGCCTCCTTCTTGAAACTCAATATCCTTCCTTCTCTTATCATGGTAACTCTTCTACCTGATCTATAAAGATTTCATCTTTTCTCGAATCAACCTCACCTTTTCAATATTTTTCTGAACAATCTCAGACCCAAGTGCTACCTTATCACAAGATTCATGCCAACAAAAAGGTGTCCTACACCTCTGACCATACAATTCCTCAAATGGTGTCATTCCAATTCTAGAATAGGAACTATTGTTGTAAGTGAACTTTATTCGTGGAAGATAACTATCCCAAACACCTCCCTGCTCAAGGACACAAGTTGTCGACAAATCCTTCAAAGACTGAATAGTTGTCTCTGTCTGACCGTCTTTCTGCGGATGTGTTGTACCCCAATTTTTGCCCCTAAGATCCCTTCATCATATCATATCAATTAAATCACAAAAAGGTCACAGACTAGGGTTTGGTTATTCTCCATATCTTTAGCTTTTTCTCTAGGAGGAATCACCAAGCACCTTGACTTGTATTTTATGATCATCTATGTTTTGTATTGATTATCTTTTAACTAATAAATACAATGAGTGTTTTCCCCAATTGTTGATATTGTAGGTTAAAGTATAATACATTCCATCAAGATTGATCTAGGGATTCACGAGTTCATTTATGTGCCTCCGTCAACAAAGCTTCATTGAGATTCAAGCCTTATCATTAAATATGTTTTGAATTAATATCATGACAAAGTCTTTTATTATTCGTCATACCTCAAATTGTAAAAATTAGTTCAAAAGTACAAGGGTTGACGAAGAAGTTTGACTCAAATGGACAAGTCTTTGATTTCAATGATCACAAGTGCATATCTCCTTCAATTCTCAAGATTTGGAAGTAGTTTTGGTTGCTTTGGGTTCTCCTTATACTCCTTAATAACTTATAAGAACATAACAAAGGTATTTGTGCAAAAAGATTAGTCAAAATTGCAAAGGTTTCCCAAGGCATTTTCTTGCTCTAGGAGCTAGGGTTTTGAGCTTCAAAGGGGGTATAGCTTGCTCATTTTTTAGTATTTTTGAGTGATTCCAAAGACATCATTCTCTTCAAAGGGTTATTATAAAATTACTTCAAAAGTATCAAATAAATTTTGTGTGGAAGAAACTTGATGATGAAGAAAGATTACAAGTCCTTCAGATGAACCCTCAAATTCCCTTATGTGACTTCAAATGACAATAACTTGATCAATTTTTATCACCTTGAACCCATTCATTTTCCATAATTATCTTGAAGATGTGAACTTCAACTTTTATTTTATGTGCAAAGTGTGAAAATGGATGGAAGATGCCTTGAGGATACAAAAGATTATAGGTCATTTCATGAATTTTTTCCAACTCCAAGAAGTCATAACTCTCTCAATTTTTGGATATTTTGAATGGTTCAAGTTTCAAAATGTCATTTAAGAGATCTATTTCATACCATATTTTTTAGTCAAGAGAAAATTTCAAGTGGAAGGCCACGTTTGAATGCAAGACATTACAAGTCATTTTTGAAGGAAAAACATTGAAATTTTCTAAGTATAAAAAGTCAACCTATTTTTCTCAACTTTGACTCATCACAATTTTCAGCTCAAGGATCCATTTGATCCCATTCTTTTCACATTGTAAAGCTTGTAATCTCCTCTTTCTAAAGCTTCAAGAATCATATCCTAAGACCCCTTGAGTTGAAAATTCCATGGGTTTGAAATTGGCAATTTGAAATTGAATTTTTCACCAAGTCAGAAATTTGAAACTCTTTTTTCCGCTTCTAATCACAAATTTGTTGCACGTTTTTACTTCTAAACATGTTTACTAAACTTCCAGAAGTGATTAGTGCATCAAAACACAAGAATTGGATGAGTTTTGATGCAAAACAGTTCACACTTTGCTCGTGTATCAGGTTCACACGATTTCCCTCTAAACTTCATCATTTCACACGCTTGAACATCCCCTTTGATACCCCATAAATAGAGGGTCATCCCTCACTCATTTCCTCAAGCTTGGAAAGCCAGAATCACCCTGCCAAACTCTCTCTTGAACTTAATTTTCTGTAACTTCGAATTTGCTTTTACAACCTTTATCAATCATTTTTCTTTGTCAAATCACCTTCCTTGAACCTCACTGAAACTAACAGAAGAAGAATTAAGCTATCAAACTCCCTGAATCATGCTAGCCAAGTCCAGTTTCAGAGCTCTACAACTTAACTTCAATAGGTAGATTCCTTCACCAATTCTCTCAAACTTTGATACTATTGTGAAGCTTTCATAATCCTGGTTCTAGTTGCAACACTTGTTTTTAACTGGAAGCACGTTTTTATCATGAAATTTCAAATATGTTTTCAAAACTTCTTTTCAAAAATGACTGACCTACAATTTATATAAAAAATTTGCGAAGGTGTGGTTGTCTTCGTCTTGATGAGACAAAGTGAATGGCACCGGTGTTGTGTTCTAATTTTACAGTTTGAGGAACCTAGTTTTGAGATTGGCTGGAGCTTAAAGATGACCAACGTGTCATCCTTCAGCCAATGAAAGCGTGCCATTTAGAATTTTCAAAAATATGATTTATATTTGATTCAGTGCTTTATTCAGTAATGACCATGATATGCATAGTGCGCCAGATCCCTTGGATTTGATTACTAGCGTGTTTCGACTCTCATCCATTGGTCCACATTTTTTTGAATTTATTTTATTTTCTGATTTTTATATTTAAATTGTTTTAAACTTCAAAAATTCATAGAAAATTAATTTTAACTCCAAAAAATCTGAAAAAATCATGAAAAATACTTTTGATTTTTATCTTTCTGATTTTTATTTTTTCACAATTTTATTTTGTGTTTTGGTATTATTTTATAATTTTTCACTTTGTTTGAGTTGTTTTAAATGTTTAAAAAAATATTTTTCTTCATTTTTAAATTCTAAAAAAAATAGGGAAGGATCCAATGACATTTTGACAAATATTGGTGACCTCATTTATTTTTTATTTTTGAATTTGTTATTTTTTATCATTTGTGGTTTATTTCACCTATTTCTTTTAATTTAAGAAATAGTTTCTGACTTTAAAAAATTACCAAAAAATTAATAAAAATATTTGAGTTCATTCCTGATTTTTTATGGTCTTACTTATTTTTTCTTGATTAATTGTAATATAGTTTCTATTTCTCTCCCTTATTTCCATTTTATAATCATTTTTAAAACCTTTTATTTCTTTTTTTAAAATATAATTTTATTTTTTTGTATATATTTTGGCTCATCTTGGACTAAAATTTTGATCATGGACTTTATTAACATCATTGGATCAATGGTGTTGAGTCTAACTCCATAAAATGGGTGAATGATTTTAATAATAGTTTGATTAAATTTTGGTTCAAATGTGGTTTATTCATTTCCCCTTCCCTCTTCATCTTATCTCATTCTTATTGAACCAAATGTTATTGGAATATGATTTACATATCATGTTTCAAAATATGAGGTGCATAGATTGCTATTGACCGACCTCAAACTATATTTGAAAGTTCAAGTATGTTAATTTGGACCCTTTGATCCAATAATTTTGAGATCCATTGTTAGGAGGCTTTGGTTCTACCAATCCTCTAATGGAACTTCATCAATTTTGGTCAAAGTGGACCACTTAAACATCATTGATCATTAAGTGTTATATTGAGAATCCTTAAATGGATGATATACTTAACAAAAAGCAAATGCAACTTGTTATAGAGAGGCTTTGGTTCTACCAATCCTCTAATGAGTTCCAAATGCAAGTTTCAAGATGGTCATCCAACCAACTACTAATTCCTAATAATTGACTTTATTTTTATGCTCTTATTTTATGATTTTACTTTATGTACCATTTACTTTAGCATTTACATTTCATGCTATTTTTTTATCTTTTCTCACTTGAGCCTTTATCTTTTATGTCATTTTTATTTTGCTAACTTGAGCTTCTGATTTCTTTTTGAAGATACTTAATAATCAACTTAAACCATAAAAAAACTTTAATGTTACTTGGACTATTTGGATATTACCCTTGGCATAATGGAGTGATGGACTTCTTGGACTTAGGATTAGAAGTTATGGCCTACCTTGAGACCTTATAACCTTGATTGTTATCTTGTCTGGAGTTCTTGGGGTTTAACCCAAGACATTGGGTTGTTTGTTTATTTTGTGTGCAGGTTATTGTGATTACACACTTTGTCTGTAATCTGGAATTCATCGGTATACAACTGTTACTATGCCCAATTTTTATGAATACTTAATGAAATTGGAGCTTGGTTTCCTTAAGAGGTCCCTTTTTTGTAGTTTCTTGTTTGGTTTAAAATTCAAAGGATGGGAATTCTACATTGACTCATTGTGTCAAATGTTGGCTTCTTGTTGGTTAGATGGTTCTTTTTCCCTAGCTTTTACCTTATTCTTTAGGATAATCTCTTCATCTCCTCCCATCTTCTTTAATTTCAAAAAATTTCTCCCTCCTTTTGAAAACTCTTCTTGTTTTAAAACTTGAACCACTTTCATAATAAACTTGGACTTATGTCCATGCATTTTAAAAAATTATTTCTTAATCAAATTTCAATCAACTTAACAATACTTTGACATTTTTGTGAGAAGACTCAAAATCAATAAATCTCATTCAAACTATTTTTCCATTTTGGCTTTTATCTTTAAAAAACATTTCCCAAAAGATTGCACTCTTGTAAATCTTTGTAGTGATGCAAACAACTATACTTCTACAATATGTAGTGAAGTGAGATATTTTCCACTTGGGTGTTGAGTGAGGAATTATTGATTTTGAAATCCAAGCCATATCCTCCATTTTGAGATGACGCAAATTTTCCTTTCTCATAATTATGGATAGTAAGTATGTTTTTCACACGGACAATGACAATGATGTCTTGTCTCTTAAAATTAACCAACACACTTGTGTTTTAAATTTTTTAAAATAGGAACCATGTGTACCCTAATCCCCTATTGCACGGAAGGTGGTACGTAGGCACTAAAGGTTCGCAACTGCGGAGGGTGCAAAAATCATAAAAATATACTTCTTTTCCCACCACCACAATCTATTTTCGTACAACATTTTATAGCCAAAACATACAGATTTTACAAAGAGGTTCTTGTGGAGTACCGTAGATGTTTAGGGGGTTAATACATTCCCTTTGTAAAACCAACCCCCTTACCTAGAATATTTCCCCCCTGTTTTGGGTTATTCGCTCTTTTCTCATTCCTTTGGAAACAATAAAGTGCGGTGGCGATTTTTTATTTTGATCTGTGTGAGTCAAGTTAAATCTAATGGCTTAGTCTCAACATTTCTACCGCTACAGAAAAAATAGCGACTTCACTGGGGAAAAGTTGACCTTTTGCTGGTCCATCCGTAAGTGGGTTGAGCCTATCTTTGTTTATCTGTATATGTGTTATTATTTGTTGTATATTATATGTTGTATACATTTTGTATGGATTTTCCTGGTTTTCAGGGTGCTTGGTGATTTCTCATAAGTCCTATACCCGGACTTGGGCAAGCTTAAGATAGGACGTGCGGTATAGTTATGTTAACTTTGAGGGAGTAATCCCAAAAAAGGAGGCATGAGATCCCCTACTCAGTGGAGGCCCTTTTGATTGTAGTGTCGTTTACCGAGTAATCGGGAAGACGTACTGCTTTTGACCCGGGAGCCTACTAAAACTGAGGGTCATATAATACCTAACCCATCTTGGCCTTTTAGGTGTAGTGCGGAAGCTATGACGGAGTAATCCAGAAGTAGTTGTCACACTATACTATGCTCGGATGAGTTTTTTTTGAGAATATTACTAATTACCGAGTTAATTGGGAAGTTGGTAATATCTAAAGGAAGAATGTAGACTCTGGGAACCTCTAGAACCTTGTTCGACAGGTGATAACTTTTAGACCATACCTTATGGGTAGTACCTTCGACCTCATGCTCGTGACGTTGAACATATGAACCCTATGTTTGTGATCTTGTGTGTGATTATTGCATCATGCATTTATGCACCCATGAGCATATCTTAAAGATATTTTAGTTAAAGGGACTTAAAAGTTGACTCTTTGTGGATACCTCAAGTAATTTTTTACTATGAATTCTGGAAAAAGAAAGATCGGAAAGTACAGTTTAAAAGATCCCAAGATAGATGAGTTGATGATTCTGATCCCCGAGATTGAGTGTTTTGCATATTTTCGAAGGAAGTATGGGTCCATCATTTCTTTCATGAAGCTCAGGATGAAGGAGGGTATTCTCTCGACTTTGGTCCAATTTTATGATCTGACGTATCGATGATTTACTTTCCCTGACTATCAGGTGATTCCTACACTAGAGGGGTATTCTTATCTGATGGGTTTGCCTGTTAACGATCATGTTCCTTTTACTGGTTTGGAGGGGGAGCCAAAATCCCATGAAATTGCTGCTTTGATCCATTTGGGAAAGTCTGAGGTTGAAGCTCACATAACTACCAATTTAGGGATTAGAGGATTACCATCTCAATTCTTATTGGAGAAAGCTCGCTACTTTGCTAGGATGAAGAGTACGGTTGGTTTTGAGGCCATCTTTGCTCTACTTGCTTACGGGTTGTTCTTATTTCCTAATGTAGACAAATTTGTTGATATCAATGCCATCATGATCTTTATGATTGGAAACCCAGTTCCTACATTGTTGGGTGATGCTTATTACTCTATTCATCTTCAGGATTCTTATCATGGAGGGATGATCATCTGCTGCATACCTCTGTTGTATCAGTGGTTAACTTCTCATTTGCCTCAGTCTGATGCTTTCTAGGATGTCCAGAAGGAACCTCGTTGGGCTCCAAAGATCATGGCACTTACTAATTTAGATATTGTTTAGTATCACCAGGCTTACCATGATGTAGAGATTGTTGACAGTTGTGAAAGATTCCCCAATGTACCTATTCTCGGTACAAAGGGAGGAATTAACTACAACCATGTTCTTGCACGACGATAACTTAGATATCCAATGAGGGATAAGCCAAATAGTATTCATTTGAGTAGTTTCTTCCTAAAAGAGGGAGAAGACCATAAGGAAGCTATGGAGTAGATTGCAAAGGCCTGGCATCACATTCATAGGAAGAGTAGGAAGGACTTGGGACCTAGGGGGCTGTTTCTTTGGAGCCTTATCTTCAGTGGTTACAAGCGAGAGCTATTCAGTTGAAGGTGTCGTATTCTCGGGAAGCACCTATGCTTGATATGTTTATGAAGACTACTCCTCCCCTATTGGATGATGTGGAAGAGCTCCAGCTTGCTTTAGTCAGGATGCAATAGGAAAAGGAAGCTTGGAAGAATAAGTGCCAAACTCTAGAGGTTTCCTACCGAGCAGACTTGAAGGAGAAAGACGACTTGATTAAGATTCTTGAGAGTCAAGTTATAGAGACTATGGAGAGGCGAGGAGATTTATTTTCCTCTAAACCTCAAACAGGCCCTAGTTGCTCACTTCCTGATTCAGGTGATTGGAAAGAGGTCGCCACTAGGTACGCGAAAAAAAACCAAAGGTTGAAGGCTCAGATTACCAGACTTATACGGAAGCGTCACCGTATAGAGTGATCTCCATCAGCTTTGCTTCTTAGGGTTTTAGACTTTAGTTTCATCTTGTACTTGGTATTATTGAAACTTGTAATCCATTTTTAAAGTTATTATAATAAAAAAATTCAGTATTTCAAATGTGTTATTACTTTGATATATGCAAAATTATCTATAAATCTTTAAGCCCCTTGAAATAATAATAATAATAAAATAAATCATATGCATTACACATCATGCATCATATTATACATACATTTTGCATTATTTGTGCATATACAAGTGTCTTACTGAGCTTCTTTACTTTGTTCAGCAAGTTGTCTCACCAGTACAATACCCGAGCTAATTTCAGAAGGAAGATGGATAA
Source organism: Vicia faba (assembly GCA_948472305.1). NCBI lineage: Eukaryota > Viridiplantae > Streptophyta > Magnoliopsida > Fabales > Fabaceae > Vicia > Vicia faba. Next base: position 203,078,507 of record OX451736.1, read on the forward strand.
CCTAGAACAAGAGAATCGGGAGCTGCGCGAGGAAGTTTCTGCTCTGAAGGCCGGTATGACCAATCTCACTGCTCTGATGGAATCTTTGGTGGCTGCTCAAAATAATCCACCAATTGTTTAGCCTCCACAAACAATGGTTACTACTGAAGCTCTGATTGTTCCTGTTTCTGCCACTCCAACTATTGTCCAGAATCGGATGCCTCTGGGATATCCTTGGGGAATGCCAGAGAACTTTATACCAGAAGGTTTTAATTAGGATCCTCAGATTTTTCCGCTTACTCAGACTGCTGCTGCTCCCTCACCTCTTGTGGTGCACGTTACCCCTGTTGCTAGAAATGACGTTCACTATCCTACACCTCCCTCGGTGAATATGGTCCCATTTGCTAATGATGAAGTGTATCGCCATATTCCTCCACCAAGTGAAAGCTTGGGTTTCTATGATCGAATGGACGATTTTCAAGATCAGTTTGATAAGATGCAGAAAGAGTTGAAGGCCCTTAGAGGAAAAGAGCTGCTTGGGCAGAATGTGAATGATATGTGTTTAGTGCCAAATGTGAAAATACCTACAAAGTTTAAAGTACCTGAGTTCGAAAAGTACAAGGGAAACACTTACCCTCATTCCCATTTGGTGATGTATGTAAGGATAATGTCTACTCACACAGATGATCAACGCCTGTTGATTCATTTCTTTCAAGACAGTTTAACTAGTGCAGCGTTGAAATAGTACATGAGTTTGGACAGTGCCAGTATTCATTCTTTTAACGACCTGGGTGAAGCGTTTATCAGAGAGTACAAATATAGTATGGACATGGCACCTGACCATGATCAACTCAGGGCCATGGTCCAGAAGGACAAGGAATCATTTAAAGAATATGCACAGAGATGGCGTGAGGTAGTCGTCCAAGTGATTCCTCCAATGGAAGAAAAAGAGATGACAAAGATTTTTCTAAAGACACTAGGTGCATTCTATTATGAGAGAATGGTGGCGAGTGCGCCCAATGATTTTACTGGAATAGTGGGAATGGGCGTCCGTTTGGAAGAAGCTGTCAGAGAAGGTCGTCTAACAAAAAGTGAAAGTTCCAGCAATGTGAAGAAGCCATCATATGGATTTGTTAAGAATAAAGAGGGAGAGACAAATGTTGTTATTCAAGAGAGAAGGGTTAATGCTTCTAGAAGTAATCAGCAGCGCCATCAACAGGTTACCTCAGTAACTCCAGTTGTTAATACGGTTCCAACTACAATTGCTTATCAAAGACCAGCCCCTCAGGGAAGTCAAGGGAAGAATCATAGGAGAGAGCCTTTTGACTCTATCCCTATGAATTATGTATAAGTACTCCCACATTAATCCAGAAAAAGTTGGTCCAGACTAGGCCACCTCCTTCTATACCATCCCCTTTACCTTGGTACTACAAGGCAGATCAGACGTACGCTTTCCATCAGGGTTCACCAGGGCATAATGTGAAAAATTGTTATCCTCTAAAGTCCGAGGTACAAAAAATGGTTAGATTTGGCCTTTTGTCCTTCAAATATGTCAGTCCTAATGTAAAAGATAATCCTCTCCCAAATCATGGAGGATCAAATGTTGTTAACATGGTTGCCGGTTTCCCAGGGGACTTCCTCATTTATTACATTAACTTGGTTAGAGGAGACTTAGTAAAGATGCATGCAGACCTTTGCGAGTTTAGTTACTATACTCATGACCATGCTGGTTGTAGTATCTGTAGTACTAATATACAAGGTTGCGATAAGATAAAGACCGATTTATAGGAGATGATGGATGAGGGATTCATCCATATAATCATACATAGGGAATAGTACAAGGAGGAAGTGAACATGGTTTTTAGATGTCCTGGAGAATTCAGGATCTTTGATGTGGAACATATGAATGATGATCTCGTACAATTGCATGTTACTTTCTGCCACATGGTTGGTCAGGTAGAGCACCACTATGGATCTTGTCGGGTTTGCTGTAGGGACTCCCGAGGATGTTCAATTGTAAAAAAATGTATTCAATTGTTGTTGGATAATGGAACTATTAAGGTTTCAGGCCAAAGAGATGATTACCATAGGTTAATGAGATTGAGGTTTGCTTGGTTGAGGAAGAATCAGATGATGAATATGCTTCCGCGAATGAATTCTTTTCCTCAGATGAGAGTATGTTCTCTGGTGGTGATTCTTTGATGTCAAAGTTTTCTGAAGAAGGTTTGAATGTGATTGTGCCATGTTTCAGCGATCCTTCCCCTGTTGAAATTGAATACTGTAGCAAGCCAGTTGTTGCCACTGTGGTGATTTGCTTGCCAGGGCCCATTCCTTACAAATCAGACAAAGTTGTACCTTACAAGTATAATGCTACAATTTTAGAGGATGGTGTGGAATTTCCCATCCAACCTTTGTCTAGTGTTGGAAATATTTCTAAGACTAGTAGAGTGACCCGCAGCGGTCGTGTGTTTGCACCAGTTATTCTGGGAAATAATAATGCTGGTAAGAAGGATGTGGAAAGTGTTAAAGGTAAGAAGGCTGTAGGGGAATCCAGTGGTACTACCCTGGATAAGGACATAGATGATATTTTAAAGATAATTGTTGTACCCCAATTTTTCCCCTAAGATTCCTCTATCATCTCATACCATCACAATGTAATCAGATCACTAATTAGGGTTTGGGGTTTATCTTCTACTGCATATTATCTTAGGGTTTGCCTATGGAATCACCAAGAACCTTGAAGAGCCTTGAATTGTGTACTTTGTATATGTATGCTTTTAACTAACCTCAAAATATGGGAATTTTGTCCTTTGAAATATTATATTGTAGGTAATGGCACAGTTGCCTTCATCTCACCATCTCATAGCACAAAGGATCAAAACTAGGGTTTGAAGTTTAATCAGGAGATATTTGGATTTTTGGGTAATTTTTGACCCCATACTTCTCTACATGGTCATGAGCATCTATCATTGGAAGTTTGATCATCAACTTTGGATTGAAGGGGTTCAATTGAAGACAGTCAAAATCAGTTGTTGACCAAGTGGACTTTTGGTCAACCATCAATTCAATATCCCTATTCTCATATTTCATGGTCAATAGTGCAAAAATATCAAGAGTAAGTGTGAATTGGAGATAACTTGTCAAGGAAGTTATTTGAAGTTTTTAAAATTTTCCAAGTATCCATAGGGGTGAATTTTGACTGGCTATAATTTTCTCAATTTTTATTGAAAATAAGCAAACTTTATATGCCTAGAAAGAGGATGAAAAATTCTCCAACTTTGTAGGAGTAGCCACAAGTCTAAAAAATGAAAGTAAAAAAAGTTATGAAGCTTGGAAGATTTTGACACTTAGTAAAATTTTGGATAAAAATGCAAAAATTTGATTTCTTCATGTCCATTTTTGAATGACCATTTGGGCTCAAATCAAAAACTTGGAAACATGAAAGTTGTATATTGAAGTTTTCTATTCATTTTTCATTCAAGAATCATCTCAAATGGTTAAGTGTAGAGAAATATATGGTGATTAGGATTTTGAGTTGAAAACTGAATTTTTGCCTAAAAAAAGGCAAGTCACGCGCGCTAGGCAGTCATTTCATCAAACATGTTGTGGGCGCGTTTTCATCAATACTTTTCTATATGAAATATTCATTATTTTGAGAAATGGCCAACATCAAAGTTGAAGCCCTAAATGTGAGAAGCAATTTTGCTTCAGAAAGTTTCTCCAAATTCTCCATAAATTTTGAGATATAATTGAAAGAAGAAGGCATCATGCAAGCTGAAATGTTTTGGCCAGCCAGGCCTCACGCGCGCGCAGAAAGCCCATATAGGCCTAGCATTTTATCAATTAGTTTGTAAGCACACATTCATAGCCAAATATCTCATTTATTCAAGCTTCATTTTGAAAAAATTTGAACATGAAAGTTGGACTATGAAGTGTCCTCTCCATTTTTGATTCAATCCTTGTCACGATTCATGCACTATGGAAGGAGATATAAGGAGATAAAGATGTTCTCATGGAATAGCAAAAATTGCATGGCAATGCATGAAAGTTTCGTGCCAACCAAGTTCCAGTCTGCCATATCATCACTCACACTTTTCTTACTCATTTCCCACCCTACATTTGTTGTTCAAAACATATGCTTCTCATCCCAAAACAACATAAAACGCAACATGCCCACCTCACTCGCATTCTCTCTCACTTCTGATTTTCCTCACTCTCTCATTCTTCCCTATATAAAAGGCAATGTGATTCAACAATTGGAGAGGGCGAAGTCAGTAGCAAGCTATCTCTCTCTCTCTCTCTCCTCTCTCCTCTCTCTCTCCGTCTCTCTCTCTCTCTCTCTCTTCTCTCTCTCTCTCTCTCTCTCTCTCTCTCTCTCTCTCTCTCTCTCTCTCTCTCTCTCTCTCTCTCTCTCTCTCTCTCTCTCTCTCTCCCTCACAAAGTCAGCAACACACCACTTTTCTTTCTCTCTCTAAAAACAAGCTTGAACTCCATTGTTGAAATTTTCTTCTCTTTGAAGTTGCCTCCATTCTTGTTCCATCTCATATCTCTTTCATTTCTTCATAATGGAGCATAAGAAGAAAGTGTCTCTGGGTTTCTCATCATTAGATCCAGACAACAGTGAATTTATTTTTCACTTGAAGAGGTAAAGTTCAGTTCCGGATTCCTTATTTGATATCTTAAATCAATGCTTGAAATCTTGTATACATGTTATTAGCTGGCCAGACAATAGGTCTGATGTATTTGATTGGTTTGATTCGAGCTCCATTGATGTTTGAAGTTTTTCTGCAAATCATGCTCAAATTCGTTTTCAGTGACTTTGAGCTCCAATTTCTCTTTGATCCTGCCTTGTTTTTAAATCTAAAAGATGTGTGATGTTCTTAGAAGTTGGTCATCACGTTTTCTTTGGAATAATCTCAAATGGTTGAGTAATAAGAGAGAAATTGGAGCTGGAAGTTGCCTTGCAGAAAACTGTTTTTCCACGCGTTTTGGGTTTTGGCATGCTGGTAGAAACGATGACATGTCCCTGCCTGGATTGAACATGGATACATTTATCTTTTTACAGTGGATTTTGGAGGGAAAAAAGGGTGTAAAAGGCTTTATATATTAATTTTTATTTTGTTTTCTCAAATATTATTTTGATATTTTCTTCACTTCAAAAATTATGAAAAAATTATTTTAAACTCCTTTTTCACTATATTTTCATATTTTGATTTTTATTTCATTTTCATTAGCATTTTTCTTGATTAAATAAAATCATGTGAATAATTAGGGTTTTAATATTTCTTTTAAATCTTGAATTTTAATTCTTATATCTATTAAGTAAAAAATCCATAAAAAATATTTTTGGACTCCTCTCTGAGCTTATTACATGAAAATATTAGTTGTCCTATTTTATAAAAAAAATTGATTACAAATTAAATCACTTAATTGAACATATTCATCTTTTCCTTGTTTTTTTTTATGAATTGTTTAAATAATTTTTCTATTTCTTTTTTCCTTTTGAGATAAAATTCAAGAAAAATATGCTTTCTAATACTTTTAATTTTCTTGACATTTATGTTATTTTACATCAAATTTATTTGGAATTTGGATCTAATTGATTAATTTTTGAACATATTTTCTTTTTTAGGGTTTTTGCTTGATCATGCACATTAATGGATTTAAATTTCTAACTTCTTATACCTATAAAATCAGAGATGAAATTTTTTTTGAGTGCTTGAATATGTTGAGGCCATAAAAATCATTTTTCTGGAATTTTACAATGTGATTTCATGTTTTTTCACAAATTATTTTCCAAAACCATCTAGTTTAAGGCTTAAACTTGCTAGTTTCCAAGTTTGCATTTCTAAAGCAAATTTCCACCTCAATCCAGGAACTCCAAATTTTATTTCTGACTTTTATAGGACCTTAGGAAGTTAGGGTTTTAATTTCATATTTTTTCAAATCATTTTCATATTTTAAAACTATTTTTGACTTTAGATTGCATTTTGGGTTTACCTTTGATTAATGCTTGTACTTGAAAACTTGTGTACATGATTCTTGTTTGGTACTTGAAATAGCATGAGGTACTAACTTGGAGAATATCTTGAGGCAAATTATTCAACATCATTAGGTCTTAGGTCTTGATCGGTTGATAAACCAAATCCATTAAAATGGACAATGATGTTGATGATATTTGAAACTCTAATCCCCTCCCTCTTCATCTTATCCCCCTTTGTTATTGTATTACATGTTATTGGATAATGATCTCTATATAATTTATCCAAACATGAAATGCATAGATTGTTATTAACCATCCTCAAATAGGTGTGACTTCTACATAACTCCACTTACATTTATTTAACATAGCGCTAAATTTTGCCCCGATTCAAATAAATGATCATTCGTGTCCCAAAACTATGTTTGCAAGCCAAGTATGTTAATTTGATCCATTTGATCCAATAACCTTGATATTCATTGTGTGGAGGCTTTGGTTCTACCAATCCTCTAATGGATCTTTCATAAATTTTAGTCAACGGGATCACTTAAACATCGTTGATCATTAAATGTTGCCTTGAGAATTCTTAATGGATGATATACTTGACAAAAAGCAAATGCAACTTGTTGTTGAGAGGCTTTGGTTCTACCAATCCTCTAATGAGTTCCAAATTCAAGTTTCAAGATGGTCATCCAACTAACCACTAATTATTAACAATTGACTTTTATTTATGATTTTATTTTTATGCTTTTACTTTATGTACTATTTACTTTAGCGTTTACATTTCATGTTATTTTCATCTTTGCTCACTTGAGCCTTTTCTTTCTTTTTGAAGATACTTAATAATCAACATAAACCATAAAAAACATTAATGATACTTGGACTATTTGGTTACTGTCCTTGGCATTATGGAGTATAGACTTCTTGGACTTAGAATTAGAAAACCTTGGCCTATGTTGGAGACCTGGTGACCTTAATTGATATATTGTCTGAAGTTCTTGAGGTTTACCTCAAGACATTGGGTTGTTTGTTTGTTTTGTGTGCAGGTTATTGTGATTACATACTTTGCTCATAATCTGGAATTCACCCGTATACAACCGTTACTCTGCCCAATTTTTGTGAAGACTTAACACACTTGAAGTTTAGTTCTCTCAAGAGGTCTAGTATCTCTGCTTGCTTGGTTTCAATCCAAAGAAATGGTAATTCTATCTTGAATCATAATGTCAAGTATTGGCTTCTTGTTGGTTAGATGTTTCTTTTCTCTAGCTTTTACCTTATGCTTTAGGATGGTCTCTTCTTCTCTTCTCATCTTCTTTAAATTCAAAAGTCTTCTCTCTCCTTTTGAAAACTCTTCTTGTTTTTTTTAACTTGAACCACTTTCATAATAAACATGGACCTAGGTCCATGCATTTTCAAAACCTTTTCATAAATAAACTTCAATCAACTTAATAATACCTTGACATTTTTTGTGAGAAGACTAAAAGTCAATCAATCTCATTTAAAACTACTTTGCCACTTTGGCTTCTACTTTAAAACTTTTCTCAAAAGATTAGACTCTTGCCAATCCTTGTAGTGATGCAAACAACTATACTTCTATAATATGTAGTGAAGTGAGATATTTTCCACTTGGGTGTTGAGTGAGGCATTGTTGATTTTAAAATCCAAGCCATATCCTCCAGATTGAGATGATGCAAATTCTACTTTCTCATGATTGTGGGTAGTAAGTATGTTTTTTACACGGACAATAACAATGATGTTTATCTCTTAAAATCAACGAACACACTTGTGTTTTAAAGTTTTTAAAGGGGAACTACGAGTACCCTGATCCTCTATTACACGGAAAGTGGTACGTAGGCACTAAAGGTTCGCAACCGCGGCGGGTGCAAAAATCATAAAAAATACTTATTTTTCTCACCTTCACTATCTATTTTATACAACATTTTATAGCCAAAATATATAGATTTTCAAAGAGGTTCCTACAGAGTACCGTAGATGTTTAGGGTGCTAATACCTTCCCTTTGCATAACCAACCCCCCTTACCTTGAATCTTTCCCCCTCTTTTGAGTTATTCGCTCTTTTCTCATTCCTTTGGAAATTAGAAAGCATGGTGGCGATTTTTATTTTGACTTGTATAAGTCTAGTCAATCCAATGGCTTAGTCTTAAACATTTACACAGCTACAGAAAAAATGGCGACTTCACTGGGGATAGATTAACCTCTTGGTGGTCCATCCCTAAGTGGGTTAAACCTATATTTGTCTATATCTGTATACATGTTATTGTTGTTTATATGCTATATGTTGTATATATGTTTATCTGGATTTTCCTAGTTTTCAGGGTGCTTGGTGGTTTCACATAAGTCCTATACCCGGACTTGGGAAAACTTTAAGATAGGATGGGCGGTATAGTCATGCTAACTTTGAGGGAGTAATCCCAAAAAAGGAGGCATGAGATCTCCCACTCAATGGAGGCCCCTTTAACTGTAGTGTCATTTACCGAGTAATCGGGAAGACATGCTGCTTTCGACCTGGAAGCCTGCTAAAGTTGAGGATCGTAGAATACGTAACCCATCTTGGCCTTTTAGGTGTAGTGAGAAAGCTATGATGGAGTAATCCAGAAATAGTTGTCACACGATACTATGCTTGGATGAGTTTTTCTTGAGAATATTACTAATTACTGAGTTAATCGGGAAGTTGGTAATATTCAAAGGAAGGATGTAGACTCTAGGAACCTGTAGAACCTTGTTCGGCAGGTGATAAATTTTAGACCATACCTTATGGGTAGTACCTTCGACCTCATGCTCATGACGTTGAACCTATGAACTCTATGTTTGTGATCTTGTGTGTGATTGTTGCATCATGCATCCATGCACTCATAAGCATCTATTGAAGAAATTTTATTTCAAGGGACTTGAAAGTTGACCATATGTGAATATCTCAAGTACCTTTTGACCATGGATTCGGGAAAAAGAAAGACCGTAAAATACAGTTTTTAAGATCCCAAGATAGATGAGTTGATCAGTCTAATTCCCGAGATTGAGTGTTCTGTAGATTTTCGGAAGAATTATGGATCCATCATTCCTCTCATGAAGCTTAGGTGAAGGAGGGCATTCTCTCGACCTTGGTCCAGTTCTATGATCCGATGTATCATTGGTTTACTTTCCATGATTATCAGTCGATGCCTACACTAGAGGAGTATTCTTATCTGTTGATTTACCTATTACCGATCGTGTTCCTTTTATTGGATTGGAGGGTGAGCGAAAACCACACGAGATTGCTGCTTTGATCCATCTGGGGAAGTCTGAGGTTGAAGCCCATATGACTACTAAAGGAGGGATTAGAGGATTACCAGCTCAGTTCTTATTGGAGAAAGCTCATTACTTTTCCAGGATGAAGAGTACAGTTGCTTTTGAGGCCATCTTTGCTCTATTTGCTTATGGGTTGTTTTTATTTCCTAATGTGGACAAGTTTGTTGACATTAATGCGATCAGGATCTTCATGATTGGAAACCCAGTTCCCACATTGGTTTTTGGGTGATTCTTATTACTCTATTCATCTTCAGAATTCTTATCATGGGGTGATGATTATCTGTTGTACGCCTCTGTTGTACCGATGGTTTATTTCTCATATGCCTCAGTCTGATGCTTTTTGGGATGTAAGGAAGGAACCCCGTTGGGCTCCTAAGATCATGGAACTTACTCACTCAGATATTGATTGGTATCATCTGGCTTACCATGATGTAGAGATTGTCGATAGTTGTGGTAGTTCCCCCAATGTACCTCTTCTTGATACAAAGGGAGGAATTAACTACAACCTTGTTCTTGCACGACGACAACTTGGTTATCTGATGAGGGATAAACCAAATAGTATTCATTTGAGTAGTTTCTTCATGAAGGAGGGAGAAGGCCATAAGGAAGCTAGGGAGAAGATTGCGAAGGCCTGGAATCACATTTATAGGAAGAGTAGGAAAGACTTGGGATCTAGGGGGGCTGTTTCTTTGGAGCCTTATCTTCAGTGGTTCCAAACGAGAGCTATTCAGTTGAAGATGTCGTATTCCAGGGAAGCACCTATGCCTGATTTGTTTGTGAAGACCCACTCCTCCCCTATTGGATGATGTGGAAGAGCTACAACTTGCTTTGGTCAGGATGCAGCAGGAAAATGACACTTGGAAGAATAAGTTCCGAACTTTAGAGATTTCCAATAGAGCAGACTTGAAGGAGAAAGACGACTTGATTGAGATTCTTGAGAGTCGGGATGTAGAGACATTAGAGAGGCAAGGGGATTTATTTTCCTCTAAGCCTCAGTCAGATGCTAGTTGCTCACTTCCTGATTCAGGTGATTGGAAGGAGGTTGCCACCAGATATGCGGAAGAAAACCAGAGGTTGAAGGCTCAGATTGTCAGGCTTACAGGGAAGCGCCAACATATAGAGTGATCTTCATCAGCTTTACTTATTAGGGTTTTATACTTTATTTTCATCTTGTAATTGGGATTATTGAAACTTGTAATCCATTTTGAAGTTATTATAATATAAAAATTCAGTATTTCAAATTGTGTTATTACTTTGATATTTGCAATGTGTCTATAAATCTTTAAAGTCCCTTGAAAATAATAAAATAAATCATGCGCATTGCATATCATGCATCATATTGCACATATTTCTTGCATTTATTATGCATATCCAGGTGTCTTACCAAGGTTCTTTACTTTGTTCAGCAAGTTGTCTCACCACTACAATACTCGGGCTAATTTCAAAAGGAAGATGGACAACTTAGAACAAGAAAATCGCGAGCTGCACGAGGAAGTTTCTGCTCTGAAGGCCGGCATGGCCAATCTCACTGCTCTGATGGAATCTCTCGTGGCTGCTCAGAATCAGTGACCGAGTGTTCAACCTCAACAGACAAGGGTTACTACAGAAGCTCCAACTGTTCCTGTATCTGCTACTCCATCTGTTGTTCAGAATTGCATGCCTCAATGTTATCCATGGGGAATGCCAGAGAACTTTGTGCCTGAAGGTTTCAATCTTGGTCCTCATGTTACTCTTGTTGTTCAGACTACTGTTACTCCTGCACCTCTTGTGGTACATGTTACTCCTGCTGCACCTCTTTCGGTGAATATGGTCCCATTTGCTAATGATGTTATGTATCGTCCTTTTCCTCCACCAAGTGAAGGCTTGGGTCTCTATGATAGAATGGATGATTTTCAAGATCAGTTTGACAAGATGCAAAGGGAGATGAAGTCCCTCAGGGGAAAGGAATTATTCTGGAAGAATGTGAATGATTTATGCTTGGTCCCGAATGTCAAGATACCTGCAAATTTTAAAGTCTCCGAATTCGAGAAGTACAAGGGAAACACTTGTCCTCATGATCATCTTGTGATGTATATAAGAAGAATGTCTACCCACACTGATGATCAATGCCTATTGATTCACTTTTTTCAGGATAGTTTGACTGGTGCTGCGTTGAAGTGCTGTATGAGTTTGGACAGTGTCAATATCCATACTTTCAACGACTTGGGAGAAGCATTTATCCGACAATACAAATACAACATAGACATGGTGCCTGGCCGTGAGAAACTCAGGGCCATGGTCCAGAAGGACAGAGAATCATTCAAAGAATGTGCACAGAGATGGCGTGAGGTAGCCGCCCAAGTGATTCCTCCCATGGAAGAAAATGAGATGATTAAGATTTTCCTGAAGACTCTGGGTGCTTTCTACTATGAGAGGATGGTAGCAAGTGTGTCAAGTGACTTTACTGAAATGGTGGGCATGGGAATCCGTTTGGAAGAGGCTGTAAGAGAGTGTCGTTTAACAAAAAGTGAAAGTTCCGGAAATACGAAGAAGGCATCCTATGGGTTTGCCAAAAAGAAAGAAGGAGATACAAATGATGTTATGCAAGAGAGAAGGGTTAATCCCGCTATAAGAAAGTATCAGCATCACCAACAGGTCGCCTCAGTAACTCCAGTTGTTGGTGTAGCTCCAACCACCGTTGCTTATCAGAGACCATCCCATCAGGGGAATCAAGGGTATAATCAAAGAAGGGAGAGTTGTGACTCTATCCCTATGAGCTATGCAGAATTACTCCCGGCATTAATTCAAAATAAATTGGTTCAGACCACACCACCTCCCTCTATACCATCACCATTTCCTTGGTATTACAAGGCAGACCAAACATGTACTTTTCATTAGGGAGCACTAGGGCACAATGTTGAGAACTACTATCCTTTGAAAAATGAAGTACAAAAATTGGTGAGGTCTGGTATCTTATCCTTCAAAGATGTTAGCCCTAATGTGAAAGATAATCCTTTACCAAAGCATGGAGGAGAAAATGCTGTAAACATGGTGGTTGGTTGTCCAGGCGACTTCCGGATTTTTGATATTAAATTGGTTAGAGGAGATTTGGTAAAAATGCATGCAGACCTCTATGAATTTAGATACTATACGCAGGACCATGCTGGTTAAGCTATTTGCAGTACGGATATACAGGGTTGTGACAAGATAAAGGCTGATTTGTAGGAGATGATGGATGAGGGCCTCATCCACATAATTAGGCCTAGGGAAGAGTATGAAGAGGAAGTAAACATGGTTTCTGGATGTCCTAGAGAGTTCAGAATCTTTGAAGTGGAACATATGAATGAGTATCTTGTACAATTGCATGCTACTTTCTGCCAAATGGCTGGTCAGGTAGAACATCAGTATGGATCTTGCCGAATTTGCTGTCGGAACTCCCGAGGATGTTCAATTGTAACGAAAGGTATTCAGTTGTTATTGGATAATGGAACTATCAAGGTTACATGCCAAAGGGATGATTAACATGAGGTTAATGAGATTGAGGTTTGTTTGGCTGAAGAAGAGTAAGATGATGAGTATGCATATGCGGATGAGTTCTTCTCCTCAGATGAAGATATGTTTTCCAGAGACGACTCTGTAATGACTGAATGTGTTGAAGAGGGAGTAAATGTTATTCTGCCTTGTTTTGGTGCACCCACCCCTTTTGAAGTTGAATATCACGGCAAGCCAGCTATTACTCCATTGGTGATTAGCTTACTGGGTCCTGTCCCTTACAAGTCAGACAAGGTTGTACCCTACAAATATAATGCTACAATTTTAGAGGATGGTGTGGAAGTTTCCATCCAGCCAATGCCTAATGTTGGAAATATTGTTGAGACTAGCAGAGTGACCCGCAGCGGTCGTGTATTTGCACCAATTGTTCATGGAAATGATAATGATGGAAAGAAAACTGTTGAAGATGTTGAACCCAAGAAGGCTGCAGGTGAATCTAGTGGAGCTATGCTAGAAAAAGAGGTGGATTATATTTTGAAGATAATCAAGATGAGAGACTACAGAATTGTAGATCAGCTACTGCAGACTCCTTCAAAAATATCTATCTTAGCTTTATTGATGAACTTTGCTGCTCACAGAGAATCTTTGATGAGGGTATTGGACCGAGCTTTCATGGAAAGTGATATGCCAGTAGACCAATTCAGCAGTGTGGTAAGGAACATTACATCATGTAATAACCTGAGTTTCTGCAACGATGAACTTCCCGATGAAGGAAGGAAACATAACCTGGCCCTCCACGTCTCTATGAACTGCAAGAATGATTCATTATCCAATATGCTGATTGTTAATGGATCCGCATTAAACGTTATACCGAGGAGCACACTTATGAAGTTGAAATATCAAGGAACGCCCATGCGCCCAAGTGGCATTATTGTGAAAGCGTTTGATGGATCAAGGAAATCTGTTATTGGTGAAGTGGACTTGCCTATTCATATAGGCCCACATTTATTTCAAATTACTTTCCAGGTCATGGATATTATACCCGCTTACAGCTGATTGTTGGGACGGTTGTGGATACATGAGACAGGGGTTGTCACTTCGGCTTTACACCAGAAGTTATAGTTTGTGTGTAAGGAAAAGTGGTAATTATAAATGGAGAACATGCATTATTGATATCTCATTTGTCCTCTTTCAGCATTGTGGAGGTGGATGAAGCTGCTGTTGGAACCCAGTTCCAAGCTTTATCCATTGATAATATAAGAGGAAATGAGAATTCTATGGCTTAGTTTAAGGATGCTCAACAGATTGTGCGTAATGGCCATAATGAAGTATGGGGACAGATTGCTGATCCACCTGTAAACAAGAATAAAACTGGCTTGGGGTTCTCTATGAAGAATGATAAATGTAAGGGCATAAAGCCGAAGTCTGCTGCAGGCAAGTATCAAGACATCTTTCGTAGCGGGGGTTATCTTCATCCAACTGTTTCCAGGATTAATGCCATTATGGAAGATGAAGTAGATCCATAAATGCCAAATTATGTGACGCACGGAGTTAGGGTTCAGAACTAGATCACCATTGATGTTCCCTCTTGCATACATGTTTCAAAGTAATTTGTTTTTGTTAATCTTTTTAAAAAGCTTTCACTCTGCCCAAGGTGAAAGTATTGATATTGTATGGGCTTATCTGTTTGCTTTGATTTTTTAAAATCAATAATAAAAGTTGTCTTTGTTTCCCAAATTGTGTTTTTATTTTTTGCTTTTTTTCTTGGAAAATGGTAATAAAAAAACCTTTCAGAATAAATAATAACTGAAATTCCATCTGCATGATCACTTCTTATATGTGCCAGTTTCTAAAAGCAATCATAAATCATATGTGCAGATTAACTAAAAAACTCGTTGAATACAATAACCCCTGCACCCTCTCCCAACTTTGAATGTCCTGTGTATGGGGCCGAAGAAGAAGACTATGATGAGATTCCATAAGAGGTATCACGATTTCTTGAGCGCAGAGGAGAATGCCATCCAGCCATATAAAGAGCCATTGGAAGTAATCAATTTGGGTTCAGAAGAAGATCTGAAGGAAGTCAAGATTGGAGAATTACTGCATCCTGATGTGAAGAGCAGGTAGATTGAGATGTTGAAAGAGTATGTGGATATTTTTTCTTGGTCTTACCAAGATATGCCTGGTCTAGATACAGATATTATAGAGCACCATTTGCCGCTGAAGCCAGAGTGCCCGCCAATCAAACATAAGTTGCGAAGAACTCACCCAGATATGGCAGTGAAGATCAAAGAAGAAGTTCTAAAGCAGATTACACACCCGGTTTTCCTTGTGACATCAGTGTACCCTCAGTGGATTGCCAATATTGTCCCAGTACCGAAGAAAGACGGAAAAGTTTGCATGTGCATAGATTATAGAGATCTAAATAAAGCTAGTCCAAAAGATGATTTTCCATTGCCACACATTGATATGTTAGTGGATAGCACAACAAAATTCAAAGTTTTCTCGTTCAATGGATGGATTTTCTGGGTATAATCAAATAAGGATGGCTCCTGAGGACATGGAAAAAACAACGTTTATCACACCCTGGGGAACATTCTGTTACAGAGTGATGCCTTTCGGGTTGAAGAACGCTGATGCAACGTACTAGAGGGCTATGATAACCCTATTTCATGATCTGATGCACAAGGAAATTGAGGTATATGTTAATGATATAATTGCTAAATCCTAGACTGAAGAAGGGCATG
This sequence comes from Vicia faba, assembly GCA_948472305.1. Taxonomy (NCBI): domain Eukaryota; kingdom Viridiplantae; phylum Streptophyta; class Magnoliopsida; order Fabales; family Fabaceae; genus Vicia; species Vicia faba. The sequence goes on from OX451736.1 coordinate 203,093,989, forward strand.
TAGAAGATTTGTTGAAGTTGTTTCAGCGTTTGAGGAAGTATTGTCTCCGCTTGAATCCAAATAAATGTACCTTCGGTGTTCGGATCAGGGAAATTGTTGGGTTTCATTGTTAGGCGGAGAGGGATTAAAGTTGACCCTGATAAAGTCAAAGAAATTCAAGAAATTCCAGCACCGAGAACTTAAACGCAAGTCAGAGGGTTCCTCGGCGCGTTTGAATTATATTTCCAAATTCATTTCCCACATGACTGCAACATGTGAACCGATCTTTAAGTTGTTAAAGAAAGATCAAGGTTGTGTGGACAGATGATTGTCAAAGGGAATTTGAAAGTATTAAAGAATATCTGCTTGAACCTCCTATCTTGCTCCCTCCTGTTGAAGGAAGATCATTGATCATGTATCTGACAGTGTTAGATAATTCCATTGGTTGTATTCTGTGACAACAGATGAAATAGGGAAGAAAGAGTATGCTATTTATCATCTCAATAAAAAGTTTACTGATTGTGAGTCACAATATTCCATGCTGGAAAAGACATGTTGTGCTCTGGCCTGGGCGGTAAAACGTTTGCAGCAGTATATGTTGAATCACACTACTTGGTTGATCTCCAAAATGGATCCAATTAAGTATATTTTTTGAAAAGCCTACTCTTACTGGAAGAATTGTCCGTTGGCAGATGTTGTTATCTGATATGACATCGAATACCGCACTCAAAAAGCTATTAAAAGCAACATGTTGGTAGATAATCTTGCTCACCAACTAGTTGATGATTATCAGTCTGTGATGTATGATTTCCCTGATGAGGATGTGATGTTTCTGAAAGTGAAAGATTATGATGAACCATTTCTTGAGGAAGGTCCTGATCCTGAATCTCGTTGGAGCATGATATTTGATGGAGATGTGAATGCTTATGGCAAAGGAATTGGTGTTGTGGTTGTCACTCCACATGGATCACACATTCCTTTTTACTGCAAGGTTGACATTTGATTGTACTAATAATATGGTAGAATATGAGGCTTGCATAGGAAGCTATTGATCCCAGAATAAAATTCTAGATGTGTATGGGGATTCAGCTTTGGTAATAAATCAGATTAAAAGAGAGTGGGATACTCTTCACCCCAGCTTGATCCCTTACAAATATTATGCTAGAAGATTTTTACCTTTCTTTAATAAAGTTAAATTCCATCACATCCCCAGAGACGAAAGTCAAATGGCGGATGCTTAGGCAACTCTGGCTTCTATGTATCAAGTGAATACTTGGAATAATATACCTCAAATTATAGTTTGGCGACTGGATAGGCCCGCTCATGTGTTTACAACAGAAGAGGTGGCAGATGAGAAACTTGGTATTGTGATTTCAAGAATTTTCTTCAGACTCAAGAATACCCGATTGGTGCATCGAATAAAGATAGAAAGACATTGAGAAGTTTGGCTGGCAGCTTCTTCCTTAGTGAAAATGTGTTGTACAAGAGAAATTATGACATGGTCTTGCTCAGATGCGTGGATAGACACGAAGCAGGCATTGTTGATGCATGAGATTCATGAAGGTTCATTTGGCACTCATGCCAATGGACATTCGATGGCTAAAAAGATGCTAAGGGAAGGTTACTATTGGCTGACAATGGAATCTGACTGTTACAGATTTGCAAAGAAGGGCCATAAGTACCAGATTTATGGGGACAAGTTTCATGTGCCTCCGACACTTCTAAATGTTATTTCTTCCCCGTGGCCTTTATCTATGCGGGGTATTGACATGATTGGAATGATAGAACCTAAAGCTTCGAACGGACACCGTTTTATCTTGGTCGAAATTGGTTACTTCACCAAATGGGTGAAGTTGCCTTCATATGCTAATGTTACTAAGCAGGTGGTAGTGCGCTTCATTAGAATAATATCATATGTTCAGTTTGTGAAGAATTCAAGATTGTCCATCACAATTCATCTATGTACAGGCCAAAGATGAATGGGGTTGTTGAAGCTGCTAATAAGAATATCAAGAAGATCATCCAGAAGATGGTTGTTACTTATAAAGATTGGCATGAAATGCTCCCTTTTGCTTTACATGGATATCAGACATTTGTCCGCACTTCAACGGGAGCAACCCCATTCTCCCTTGTGTATGGAATGGAAGCAGTGCTCCCAATCGAGGTTGAGATTCCCTCTTTGTGTGTGTTAATGGAAACCAAGTTATCAGAGGCTGAATGGGTCCAGAACAGGTTTAACCAATTGAATTTGATCGAAGAGAAGAGAATGATGGCTTTGTGTCATGGGCAGTTATATCAGAAGAGAATGAAGAAAGCTTTTGATAAGAAGGTTAAACCTCGTGAATTCATAGAAGGCGACCTCGTGCTCAGGAAGATCATGTCTTTTAATGCTGATTCTAGGGGCAAGTGGACTCCCAATTTTGAAGCCCTGTATGTTGTCAAGAAAGCCTTCTTTGGAGGTGCATTAATTCTTAAAATTATGGATGGCGAGGATTTACCACGTCCCATGAATGCTGATGCAGTCAAGAAATATTTCGCCTAAAGAAATAAAAGAACAGCTCGCTAAGTTTAAAACCCTAAAGGGCGGCTTAGGAAAAAAGGAGCGTCTTGGTAGGCCGAAAACCTGAAAGGGCGGTCTAGTAAAAAATTAGAGACATAAACAGAATAAAATTTCCCGCTAAGTTGAAAACCCGCAAGGGCAGCTTAGGTAAAAGTTAGGGACTTTCTTAGCAAGTAACTATATCAGATAAGACTTGATCATTGAAGCAACAATCTTCTTTGATCCTCACCATACTTCAACAGAAGTTGCTGCTCATAATTTTAGAGTTGTTAGATGGAATAGTGTTCATTGTATCTCAATGTATCTTTTTCATTATATATTACCATTTTCCGATCTTTGTAATCATCTGTGGAGTCTTGCCATTCGCAGACTACCATTCTATCAATAAAATTTAAGCTTTTACCCAATTCTTTGTAATTCTTATTTTATTCAGCTTACAAAGACTCCATTTATTATTGATAATAATTTTCAAAGCAAAAAGATTAAATAAAAAAATTATTTTTTGAAAAGAATTTACAAATTACTTTTGCTTTAGATTTTGTGATTCAAGAGGAAAACAAAAAGTGGTGATCCCAGGAATGGACGAACTCCAATAATTTTGGGAAGTTTTGTTTCCCCCAGGAAGGTTTTCTCAGGTCGTTTTCGCTGGTATGCGCATGATTTTTGTATATTGAAGATGATACCAATTGGCGTAAGGTGCAATATTGGATTTATGATCCCATTGTCCCCAGTAAAGTCTTGGTTCATTTTTTTATTTATTTTGGGTTTGCATGGTCTAAGGCCTCTATCCTAGATTCCCTAGAAAAGTTTTCCCTCATATGACGAAAGGTCTTGTTCCCTTGATGTGCTGATATGGAACTATTTGCAAAATGTCGCTCTTTTTGGCAGTGTTGGCATTATTGTTGGTATTTATTTCCCAGGCAACTAGACCAGGGCAGTATATTTTCTAAGAAGTGTTGAGACAATTGTCAACCCTTTAGGTTTTCACCCGCCAAGTACGGGGTTTGATTTAAGATCCCCATGAGTTTGACCTCTTTCTATAATGTTGACTTCTTGATTCCTCGGGAAGGTTATCTCAGGGCATCTTTTGTTGGAATAAGTTTGCATGATATGAAGACTCAATCCAAGATTCTCTAGTTAAGCTTCGCTTATTTGATAAAAGTCTTTTCTCCCCGTGCATGTTGAGTTAGACTCATTTGCGAAGTATCTCCCTTTCGGCAGTACTTGCATTTTGTTTGATTGCCCGATAATCAGGCAAGGGCAATGTTTTATTTAATAAGTGTTGAGGCATTTTTCAGTTTTTTGGGTTTTCATCTGCCAGGTGTTGGGTTTGATTTAAAATCCCCATAAGTTTGATTTACTACTGTAATGTTTGACTTCTTAACTCCCCAAGTTGTTATCCCCATGAGGTTTCATGCTTTTTCCCCAGAGAAGTTGGTGCAATACTTACTCTCAATATTGAAGAACGTATCTTGGTTTCCCCTCTTCGATGTGGTGTTGGTCTCCCCAATGAAGTCAGCACGAGGTCCCTATTTGATATCTTGATGATAAGGCACTATCTCCCCTAGTGAAGTTTGTATGATATTTCCCCAATGAAGTCAGCACGAAATCCTCAGTTGATGTTTTGACGATATGGTTTCCATCTGCCTTATTTGAAATCAGTATTGGAATTCCCAGTATAAGTACGGATCGTGAAACATGTGTTTTCCCCATTGAAGTCGGTATGTTATTCCCTGGTGAAGCCTGGAGGAGGATGTTATATCCTTGTACCTGTACTTATTTATTGGTATGATGTGATTATTTTCGGATTATGTTCCTTCCCAGTGAAGTTATGCCGTGAAATAGGATTCTGTTTCCTCGTTTGGTGCTTACTTTCTCTTGGAATGTTCATCTTGGATGTGATTTAGCCGAGTATTGACTGTACCCGAGTTGGTTTTGTCTGGTTATTCCCAGTGTTATATGTCTATTTTGTCAACATATACATGATAATACTCATACATCATACATACATCATGTATAGTTAAAATTAGCAAATCATTGCTCATTCACATTCGTTAATATTTTGGTAACATATTACCCTATTTTGCAGAGTTGTGTTGTCCTCTCTCCAATAGAGTGTCAGCCTTAAGCAGAAAGTGTATATTCTTTCAATTTCCCCACTGAGTTATCCCTCGTGGAAGATTTTTCCTTTAGCCTTCCTGTGCAGCTCTTTGTCTGGATAAATTGGGTTTCCCTCTTGAGTTTATTTCTCAAAGGATGTATTTTGATTGATTGTTTTACTCCAGTTTATTTCTGGATTGAATCTTTGTTTCCCAGCAATATTATTACTTTGGATTTCTGCAAGCTTCGAGCATTGGTTTGAGAATGTGCATTTATTTTGGCACGAGAAGACTTTTATCTCCTCGCAGGAATATGTTGGCATTTCCCCAGGAAGTCATATTTCTTTCCCCAGGAAGCCATATTTCTTTCCCCAGGAAGTCATTTTTACAATCCTTTACAACAGCAAGTAGCATGTCTCTTTAGTTGAGCAACTTGTACTTCCCCGTAAAAGTCGACGTTACTTTTTTTGCTATCTTCTCTATGAGTGGATAGTTTGCAGTTTGTTGTCAAATTACTCCAGTGGATGGAAAGTCTTTCAATATCGCAGAGACATTTTGTTGTGAAATCTTTACAAGTGGTAGTCTCTTTATTTGAGACAGCTTATATACTACCCTTTCCAGGAGGAATGCCTTCGTTAAAGGATAAGTTGAGACATGTTCTAGGTGAAATGCCATGATTTTGGGAAACTTGTTATTGTCAATATATCTTTTTGCTACCTTTAGTGAATGTTGGTAGTTCACCGTCAGTGAATATCGGTGCTATGTTCTTTCCTCTCTACCTTCAATATACGTTGGTAGTCCACCTTCAGTGAACGTGGGTGTTATCTTTTTGCTACCTTCAGTGAACGTTGGTAGTTCACCGTCAGTGAACGTCAGTGCTATGTTTCTTTTCTCTCTACCTTCAGTGAAAGTTGGTAGTTCATTATCAGTGAACTTCGATGTTATTCTATTACTACCTTCAGTGAATGTTGTTAGTTCACCTTCAGTGAATGTGGGTGTTATCTTTTTGCTACCTTCAGTGAATGTTGGTAGTTCACCGTCAATGAATGTCGGTGCTATATTTCTTTTCTCTCTACCTTCAGTGAAAGTTGGTAGTTCATCGTCAGTGAACGTCGATGTTATTCTCTTACTACCTTCAGTGAACGTTGGTAGTTCACCTTCAATGAACGTGGGTGTTATCTTTTTGCTACCTTCAGTGAACGTTGGTAGTTCACTGTCAGTGAATGTCGGTGCTATATTTCTTTTCTCTCTACCTTCAGTGAAAGTTGGTAGTTCATCGTCAGTGAATGTCGATGTTATTATCTTACTACCTTTGATGAAAGTTGGTAATTCACCTTCAGTGAACGTCGGTGTTGTTATTATTTTCTCTTTCTACCTCCAGTGAATGTTAGTAGTTTCGCCTTCAGTGAAAGTTGGTGTATCCTTTGATCTTTTACCAGCATCTATGATTCAATATCTTTTTTTATCTTCTACCTTCGACTATTAAGTTGTTAGTTCACAATTAGTTGTCAATCACTTTTATCCTGTACTATTTCCTCTTTAGCTGAGTTGATGCTACCTTATCTCTTCTTTGGGTGTTGCACCAATAGAGTCGGGTCTTTTGATTCACCAGTGATTTATTTTTCTGGTCGGGTTTCTCATTTGATCCTTATTTCCTTTGCTACATCCCCAGTGGTGGTTTGTGTCCCTTTGAATTTGTTCATATGCATTCATACTCATAAGCATTGCATGGCATCTTATGGCCAAAAATAGGGGTTGTTTTATATTTAAGTATCTTCGATCACGTCGACATGAAGATTTTTAACCTTCGTATCTCCGGATAGAAGAAACTTAAATAAGGGCAGCTGTTGTACCCCAATTTTTTCCCCTAAGATTCCTCTATCATCTCATACCATCATAATGCAATCAGATCACAAATTAGGGTTTGGGGTT